>CM044010.1:0-600000 GCA_024085815.1 Flaveria linearis
CTAACAAAGAAGGATGCCAGTTTGAAAAGGCTGAGAGAAGATGCTCAATGCAACAATGAAATCATTGATGCATTGTTCAAAACCAAACGGGAACTAGAGGCAACTTTGAAACAAGAACAAAATGAAAAGGCCGAGCTAATTAAGCAAAAGGATATGGAGATAGAGAGCCTGAAGAGAAAGCTATCTGATTTGAAAACAAAAGTAGATACAAGTGCTGAACCAGAAAAACAATCGGGTCGAGCTACTAAGCCGTTGATATCCTACACCCGAAAAAGAAAATACTTCGGAGCCACACAAAAAACAAGAAGAAGAAAGCTCCCCAAAGAATCAAAATTCCATCTCCTGATCACTCACCTTCAGTAGAAGTTTCTGCTATGAAGGTATCTTCCGGAGAAGAAGAAGATAGTGACAAAGAGTGGGAGGAATTAACACGGATGGATTCCCCCACTGCTGACAAGGTGGAAAGGCCGATGACCTTCTGACAACTGCTGATATCTTGGAAGAGAGGCCTGACTCAAGCATGTTTATGACCCTCATCAACCATGGGTTTCCGTATGACATGTTTGAGAGGATGACACTTTCAGAGATGACCAATGCATTGAAAGAATTTGAATTTGCAAGGTTCATAATCCCAAATTGTGATTATGAGCCTTTACCACTTTTCAATCATTGGAGAAATTAAAGAAAGAATTGGGCCACTGTGACACAGCAAAACTCTCAAAGTACAATATGATTGCTGGTTACAGGGTCACAATTACAAGCCACATGAACTTAAAGGTAGAACTACTGGTGAGCTGCGGAGGATGATGGAGCATGTAATGAAGGTGGAGCTGGAAACAGGTGTAAATTCAGAACAACAGCTCCTCATCCTACTGATGACAAACAAAGCAAATCATCTGCTGATCCAATCACTGTAGAACCCAAGGATCAGCATAAAGCTAAAGATAAGCTGATCAGGAACCAAGGGAAGTCATTCCAGGCAAAGTATGGCCCCTTGGTACCACTGTCAGAGAAATCACTGATCAGAAGTCCACTCTGATTCAGTTGATTGATCACTCACAACTCCCAACTCAGCTGAAGAAAATAAAATAATGGCATGGAAATATGACCAGGAGTGGGATTGTGCAGTGATTAAAAGGACATCAGGAAGAGTTGAATACTTCCGTGATGTGTTTTCAGTACTCTGCCTTTTCTGAGAATGATTTAAAGGACCTGCAAAGCCTTACTTTGACAAATTATCCAATACACTCAAGGGCAGGACTTCTCAAGCAGAGTGGTCAACTGAAAACAAGGTTCAAAGATGATGTGATCATCGGAGCTAAAAGAGATGATGATGCTTACAAACGAATAACTCATGGGCAGAAAAGATCAAAGTCCAATGCCTCTGACTCAGTAGATGATGAATTTTTGAAGAGGGTTGATATAATAACAGAACATCAGCAGCCATCAAACGCATTGAAGGAACTCAATACACGCTCCCTATTACTGAGTGAGGATATGTAGAGAGGACAAAAGAGCTGGTGCTGATGAGAAATGCAGAGAACAAACGTGCAGAAAATATCAGGATCTTTGATCCTGCGGAGATCAAGTTGCTTCATCCAAGCTACACTTCTTACCTTCATGACAAATTCTTTCCGAAGCTGAGTGATGAAGCAGCTCAAAATGATCTGTTCCTGCTTGTACACATGATCCAAGTCATCGACAAACTTCATGCAAAAGCCTACAAACGACGAAGACATAATGCAGGCTTGCTGAAGGGACAGAATATGAAGAAGTCTCAGAACTTCGCCTCTCTGAACAAGATGAACTTGAAGTAGTGAAGAATGACCGAGTATTAGAGACTCTCACTACAGAAGAGGATGTTCTGGGACTTGGCTACGAGACTCTGAAGAAGATCAGCAAAATGGAGATCAAATACAAGTATGATGATCAAAAGGCAGCTGTATCTTACTTCTACAACAAAATTATATCAAGAGTCAAGGAGCTAGCAGTTTTGAAGGACTGATTACAAGAAGCTAAGCCTAAGGGGGAGTATTGTTAGGTCTAGATTGTATAGGACTAGATCAATTTTGTATAGGCTTAGTACTTGAAAATCAGTCTTGTAATTAACATTTGTAACAGTCAAAATATATATATATATGTGATTTGAATCTATAGGTTAACCCCATATATGTATGTGTGTTGATTTGTGCTTTGACAGGAGAAACAATATTCTAGGGATGGATTTGATTAAACTGACTTAAGTGTAGGAAACATCTACGGATGAACAATTTTGTTAATCCGTAGATATGTTTCATACAAGACCAAATGACCAAGTATAAGTTCCTACGGATGATCAAGTTCCATGAAGTGAAGACTCCTACGGAAGAAGGAATATCTACGGAAGAACAACATTCCTACGGAAAAGCAAATCTCCTACGGAAGAACAGAAGATCTGCGGAAGGCAAGACTCCTGCGGAAGACCATTATACTTGTGTGATTATCAATTCCAAGAAGTCAAACAAGTCAACAAGATCAACAACAAATCCCGAGAGATCCGGTGTTTCCTTAACCGACTCAAATCATCTATAAATATGAGTCCTAGGTTTCACATCTCGGAAAACACAATCAATCATTATTACGGCTGTCAAGTTACACCATTGTGCAACCCTAATCGCCGTCGCATCAACATCAACATTATTTGATACACTGTATTCGATTGTTTATAGTATTCATTATTATTCTTTTGTAATCATTAAGTTATAGTTAATGAAATACTTTTGAATAATTATTGATTTTGCATTTACTGTGTTTCTGTGGTTGTGTTCATAATTAATCATTCAAACAATTAAACGTCAATTAATGATAATTCCGCGATCATTAAATTGATTTATTTTAATACTGATAATTCCTGAATTGCGATCCTTGGATTCACAGTTGGTGTTAAGTCAAAGAAAATATACACTGGACATATTGGAGGATAGTGGACTCCAAGGGTGCCGACCAAGTAAGTTTCCAATGGAACAAAATCTGAAGTTGGACAGAGGTGATGGAGAAGCTCCTGTTGATGCTAGTAAGTATAGAAGAATGGTGGGAAGATTATTTTACCTTCAAGCAACCAGGCCAGACATCACGTATGCTGTGAATGTCTTGAGCCAATTCATATCAGATCCAAAACAAAATCATCTTGATACAGCAATAAGAGTTCTTCGCTATCTTAAAACCACGCCAGGACAAGGGATCCTTCTTCCCCGAAATGGAGGTATGGATCTCACGGCTTATAGCGACTCGGGCTGGCTTGGTTGTCCCTACTCTAGGCGTTCACGGACCGGTTATTTCTTATTGCTTGGAGGCGCACCTATCTCCTGGAAATCGAAGAAACAATCTGTAGTGTCTCGATCTTCCGCTGAAGCCGAATACCGAGCTATGGCCTCAACCGTGAGTGAAGTACTATGGGTTCGATGGCTGCTAAAAGAACTTGAAGTGAGAACTGATGGGCCAACGCCGCTGTTTTGTGATATCAATCAGCTCGACATATAGCCAACAATCCCGTGTTCCACGAGAGAACCAAACACGTTGAAATGGACTGTTATTTTGTTAGAGAACGGGTGGAGTCAAAGGAAATAAAACCGGTACACATTGACACGAAAGCTCAAATAGCCGACTTATTAACTAAAGCACTCGGGTCATAACATCTACATTCATTATTGGACAAGTTGGGCATTCGGAACTTACATGCTCCAACTTGAGGGGGAGTAAAGGAGCCGTTCATAATTTGACCCGGCTGTCTCGGTCAATCATATCAATCCCAATAAATATAATATTATTGTTGCCAATTCATTGGAGTAATTGTAGGAGAAATTGTGGGAGTAGTCTTCTAGCATCTCGTTATATATATGCTTTGCATTGTCCAATGTTTGATATAAGAAAATCATAAGAAATAAAAACAGAAGCTTCTGTACCATTTTTCTTAGCTAGGTATGAAGGGATTAACGAAGGGAAAAGTTTTCTAATGCATATCTCAGGTAATCCCTAAAGGCGCTAATTTATCCAAGAGCAAGGATTTCAAGGGTAGTTCACTTGTTATTTTGTGTTATGCATGTAATGTTGGAATGGTAATAATTTAGTTTTAAATAAAACTACATTTACGTTGGTAAGTTAATTTGTATCTATCGATCACATATGAGCTTTGTCTTGGTGGGGTGACATATAAAAACCTTTCGATCTCACAACCATCATCATTCATCTCCCTGATGTACGTACGTAGCCCTTACAAGTTCGTTAGCATCACATCTCATAACCTTCAATCATGGTCGGACTATAGGAAACCCTTTAGATCGATCTCATACCCTGACATATATAATTTCCAGGTGGTGGTGGCTCATTGTGAGGCGCGCGGTTTTCAAGCAATGGATCGAGTTACTCATGATGGTGTAGCCGGAGATGCTGGTATAGCCGAATATGAAGTTATGTTGGTGATGCTTCCATCATGGTCTCCAAAATTATGATGGGTTTATAATAGGATACAGATCGATAGAGTTTTTACATTACAAGAATAGTCCTTATGCAAGTAAAGACCACAACGCCCATATGTGCAAGGCACTCCACTATCCTTTGTTAAGTTATAGCCCAGCGGCATCTTGGTGGTGGGATAAGACTTAGGGCCTATTAGGTCATGGGTTCGAATCTCACAAAGGGGGGGTTTTTCTCATAATTATGAGTTTCCTCCTGAATTGGTGACTTGGTGGTGGAATATGATCGCGTGGTAACACTGGTGGCACGATGATACTCCAGTGATCCGTGAGTGATTCCAATTTAGCCGTTCAAAAAAAATCATCAGTTAGTGGAAAAACTTGAAATGTTACAAAATACAAAATATAAAGGACATTTTCTATTATTTTCTTAGTGTAAGGGCAAATCTTAAATTTGATGTAAACATAAAGAATGAGAAGTGTCATTTGTTCTTTATTTTTAAGAAGTGTTAAAAAATGTCTCGTGTAATGGATAAAACTAAATGTCATCCATCAAATATGAATGATAATGTGTGTAATTAATGTAAATCGGGATGAAACATGTAATTTTCTATATGATTAACCGACAAAAAGCGTACTTTTGTCGAAGATAATTTTAGTAAAATATTTATGTCGGTCCATTGACGAAACGTGTGACAACATTAAACAAAAAGTATATTCGGTTTAGTTATTACAATCAATATTTGTGTAATTTGAAGTGTCACTCTTCTATTGATTTGTTTATTTAATTAAGTTACTCTTCTATTTGTTTGTTTCAATTCTTTTTAATTTTGACTAATATCTTGATTCATACAAATGAAAACAAATCTGTATTTATTGACAATTGACAATAGTGTTCAAGTATGAAATAATGGAGTTGGAAAGCGAGATAGATATTTTATTTCATTGTGATAGAAAAGGAGAAATAATTAAGACTTAATTACACGGATGGTCCTGTGGTTAGGCCATATTTCACTTTTGGTCCTTAGCTTTTTGAAACTACATGGTTGCTCCAATACTTTGCAAATTTGTTACGCGAATGGTCCCCAACTTGGATGGCCGTCTATTTCTGTCGTTAAGTCACCCCACGTGCCTCCCACGTGGGAGTATTCTTGTCATTTCATCTATATTATATGTATCTTTATATGTATGTCTTTCTTGCTGTAGAACCAGTCATCATCGTCGACTGATCAAAACCCACAAGCATGGCCGTTTGCTTCTGTGGGCGATCTGCAATCATCCGAACCTCGTGGACTGATCAAACCCAGGCCGACGCTTCTATGCTTGTCCTGTAACAGTAAGTATGTGTATACGTCTTCAATTTTGAACTTAATCTCAAACATGTGTGCATTGTGTTGCAGAACTCAAAGTGTCGATTTGTTGGATGGTTGACCCACCAATGTGTCCTCGTGCAATGGAGATTATTCCTGGGCTGTTGAAGTCAAAAAATAAACTTGAATGTCAGGTGAAGGGACTAGAAGCCGAAATTCGTCTGAAGAAGACTCTCATCCATTTCCTAGTTATAGGATTAGGGTTCTTATTTATTGTAATTGCTTTGGACAATTGATGTAGTTGTGGTCTTTTAAGGTTGTTCATTTGATGTACAAGCAGTGGCCTTTTGAGGTTGTTCATTTGGTCTACTTTATTTAGTTGTCATTTTCATGTTTGTTATGTACTTTGACTATGTTTAATGGTAATGAAGTATGTTTTTTAGTTCTTGTTCATTTCACTTTGTACCAAAATACCAAAATAAGTTACTTTGTTATGTACTACACATTGTTGCTACAACCAAAATACCAAATACCAAATGCATAGCATAATAAGTTACATTGTCCAGTAAATAGTAGCATAATAGACTACACAAAAGTTGCTACAACCATAACTTAAATCTAACCACATAAATGAGACAACCATCAAACATTTGGAGCTCCTTGACCTTTGCATCCTTTTGCATTGTGGCCATAGTGATGACATTTTGAACAAGTCACAGACCTACCCTTCCTTGTTAGCTTCCCACCTTGTTCCAGGTCATCTTGTATCTCCACTGTATCCTTCCTTCGCTTCTTTTTTGGCCTACCAATCGGTGTGTTGTGCAATGGGGGTGTGAGGGTTGTAGGACATTGTGATTTAGGCCATATGTTCTTTCCATTGATAGGACCTATTTTGAATGAGTACACCCTTCTCCACGTTTCTAACAGATAACAAGGATCTGCCCATGTTTCAGGTATGCCCCACTTGTTGTCCATTCAAAGACATATCCCAATTAACAGCCACTGCGTGTTTGCATGGTAGTCCTGTCAGCTCCCACCTTCGGCAACTACAGGTCTTCCCCACTGAATCAACAACACATTGTCACCCCAAGGACCACTAACTTGGTATTTGCTCCCACCATTCCACAAGACTGTGTATTTAGCTGCCTCTGCCTTTATGCTATCCAATAGTTTTTGTGGCAGTAGGGGTCAATGGACCATTACACTTGTCAATAACCTTCAGTACATTCACTATCCTCCTCATTAGATACTTTCTAACATAATCTATTGCTGATATAATGACTTGTCCCTGCCTTCAATAACCTTGCTGTTGAACACCTCACACATGTTGCTCAATAGTACATCAGATTTGGCTCTTCCTATAATAATATGAGGTACAAAATTTAAGTTAAACTAGAATAAGTCATTTATGTCCAGTGTACAAACAAGTATAAGGGGTAACCTGTGAAATGGGATCTTGTCCAGTGTTGTGGTGGAATACTTGATACCCAATTATAAGCCTCAACATTCAAAGACTTTAATTCTTCCATCTTTGCTTGGAATTCTGAAACTGTTGTTACTGTAGCATAACCCCATAACACATCCTTGAAACCCTTGCCTCTCCATCTTAGCTTCATGTTCTGATGGATATGCCTCTTCCTATAATATATGAGTACAAAATTTAAGTTAAACTAGAATAAGTCATTTATGTCCAGTGTACAAACAAGTATAAGGGGTAACATGTGAAATGGGATCTTGTCCAGTGTTGTGGTGGAATACTTGATACCCAATTATAAGCCTCACATTCAAAGACTTTAATTCTTCCATCTTTGCTTGGAATTCTGAAACTGTTGTTGCTGTAGCATAACCCCATAACACATCCTTGAACCCTTGCCTCTCCATCTTAGCTTCATGTTCTGATGGATATGCCTAAGGCAATACCTGTGCTCAGCAGCAGGGAACACTTGGGCAATAGCAGGTATGAGGCCCTGCTTACATGTACAACAACCTTTAATTAAACAACATTAAATAATAATATATTTAATTAAAGTTAGAAAATATACCTTTTGTCTATCAGAAATGAAGATAAATTATGTTGGTGCTCAAATCTAAATCATCAGCCAAACACTGCAGAAACCAGATCCATGAGTTCTTATTTTCAGTCTCTACAATTCTATAGGCCAAGGGGTAAATCCCATTGTTTGGATCTATACCTACTGCACTAATCATTTGACCCGGATAGGGTCCTTTCATGAATGCCCCATCAAGACCCAACAATTCTCTCTTACACTCTTTAAAACCCTCTTTCAAAGCCCCTAGACAAACATATATCCTCTTAAAAACTCTAATTGCTGAATCTGGGTTGTCTTCATGCTCTACTTGAATCTTAACCGTTGTGTTTGGGTTGGTAGCTTGAACCTCCATAATGTAGTCCCTTAATCTTAACCGTTGTGTCTGAATTTGTTAATAACCCAATTTTCTTTGGCCATAAAATCAGCAGTAAATGCCTTTATCTTCCTGGATTTAAGACATGTGTGGTTGGGTATGTAGGTCTTTACCAACCAACTCTCACTGTTGTTTTCTTTAGTTGCATAAAGACCCAAGGACAGAATACATCCTTCATTTTACCTTTTTTTTGTCTTGACCTGCCCCACTTGCATCCCCACATGCATCCCCAATTGCATCCCCACATGCATCCCCAATTGCATCCCCACTTGTACCACCAGGCCCATCAACCTCTTTACTTTGCCCATTAGTACCACCAGGCCCATCAACCTCATTATGTGGAACAACACCCTTACACACAACTCTTATTCTCCTCTTGTCATTCCTTAAGAGGGATAGTTCCCTCCTGCTTTCAATTGCATGCTTCTTAATCAACTCTTTAATTTCTATTTTAGTCCCAAATACTTGGCCCACATAAACCTTACATCTTCAACCCCACCAGCATTCACCTTCTTTTTTTCTTTCTTAATTTCCTTAGTATTTTGCTTCTTATAGATTCAACATCCCCAGATGACCCATCAGACCCACTGTCTAATGACTCCTCACTTAAACCACCCACATCTGGTTCACTAGTATACTCATCATGCAAGCTTGAACCATCTTCGATATTAGCATTGCTATTACATCCTATGAACTCTTCCCCATGATCAACAAACTCATTATAATCCCTCATGTCAACATCAACCTCATCCACATCATTATCTGTATCAATTATGAAGTCACTATCCTCACTATCATCAATCTCATTATCATCGACCTTATTATCATTAACCTCATATTCAAACTCTTTAGGCATTGGAAAGTCTTTGGAAAAGTCTCCTGCATCAAAATCATATTCAAACTCTTCTAAATGTTCCATCCCCATGTCATTATCATTATCCCCACTACATTAATAAGATCCTCTGAATTAATATTCCTAATCATTAACATTATCCTCCTTTGATCCAACATTAGCCCCTACTTCATTAATATTATCCTCCACTGATCCAACATTATCCTCCATTGATCCAACATTATCCCCTACTTCATTAATATTATCCTCCACTGATCGAACATTATCCTCCATTGATCCAACATTATCCTCCATTGATCCAACATTATCTCCTGCGTCATTAACATTATCCTCTATTGATCTAACATTATCCCCTACTTCATTAATATTATCCTCCACTGATCCAACATTATCCCCTACTTCATTAACATTATCCCCTACTTGATGAGAACTACTTCCTTTCTCATGCCAGCCTATAAGTAGCCTCTTTGAAGTAGACTTACCTTTACTCTTAGGAATGAAATTTTGGCTTCCAACATCCTCCAACTCCTCAATAACAACATTGCTTTTTAGTGGGGATGTGAAGTACGTACACACCTTTGTTTCACCATGCTCAATATAAACATCTATCAGCTTGTGTTCAGTTACATACTTAGCCAACTCTAAAACATCACGATCATTTCCCAAAGCAACTAACCTAAAATCTAAATCAGTCCCAGAATCATGAAATGATAAAATAACTTTTTATCTTCTTTAGCTAACCCTAACTCTTGCATCATCCAATTTATTTCATGAACTGAAAATATCTCAATGTCACAAAGATCAACGTAGGAAACTCTACCATTAGCATACCTCCTACCAGGGAACTTTGTAAACACACCATCATGATGAATCTTCAAAGAGAACATGTTTGGATAACCAACTGTTAAATAAAAGAAATGCACCAAATCAAAATCAAAATTTACATTTACGAGTTCAAAATACATATTTAAACATAGAGGATTGGGTTGCAGTATGGTACCGTATGCTTCAACGACATCAACCATAGTGCCTCTACCTCTAGTATGCCACACCATTTTCTATTACTCGTTCTTCCTACAAGATCATAATTTCAAATTGTGGTTTGATTAGGGCATAAATGGTTTCACGATTTGGCTTGCTAAATGATGATAGCGAAGACGGTAGGTTTGGAGGGAAATTGTGGGGAAGTGAAACTGACACAAAGGGATTAATGGAGAGTGTGGAAATTTATTAGACAGAGATGAAATGACAAGAATACCCCCACGTGGGAGGCACGTGGGGTGATTTAACGACAGAAATAGATGGTCGTCCAAGTTGGGGACCATTCGCGTAATAAATTTGCAAAGTATTGGACCAACCATGTATTTTAAAAGCTAAGGATCAAAGTGAAATATTACCTAACCGCAGGGACCATCATTGTAATTAAGTCAATAATTAATTATGGGCACTATGGTTCCATGACGAACACATGTTCTAGAAGATAAGACGGGAATAAGATTGAAATGGAGTGTTGCATTATTTTCTTCTTTCTTTTACTCAACTACACCGAAACCACTTATTTTTAATAATTTATTTTACTCTTACTATCACTTAACTCTTTACTATCACTTAGTTCTATACATACAAGTATTTAAATTCATATTATTTTATTTTTTGAGACATAATCACTAATATCAGAAGACCTAAATCACTTATTTCCTTTCTTTATTTTTCTCCACAATGTGTCTGTGTCATCCATGACATTACACTTAATTTATAATATGAATAAACTATGAAAATAACCTGTTAGATTTTTCTGTGAACTAATAATATATTATTAAATGTTATTCATTAAGAACGTTATGCACACCCTCAAACAAACAAAAAGTTATTACAATTATAATGGTTAATTACACAGATAGTCCCTATACGGTCTGCGGTAAAAACATGTTTAAATATTTTTATATTTTTAGTTTTGTAACGAGTTTGGATGTTAAGACTAACTTCCGGTAACTTTTCTAGTAGTATAAAATGACCAAAAGCCATTCTATACCCTCTCCCTTCCCTCGCTCTCCACCGCCACACCCCACCAGACACCACCATCACCGAACGCATCTTCGTGGACTTCAGCATCTGCCTCGGTCGATGATGAAGACGATGAATCGATGATGAAGACGATGAATCGATGATGAAGACGATGAATCGATGATGAAGACGATGAATCGATGATGAAGACGATGAATCGATGATCGATGATGAAGACGATCCAAACCGGTGCCCTCCTCCGCGCTCCTCTTCACCGACGCCCTCCTTCCGCCACTCCTCTCACCGGCGCTTTCCCTCACGTTTGGTGCCTGAAGAGGTCGGTGGAAGAATCGAGTGTTGTTCGAGCGGAAGGGGGAAAATCACGGTGGGATGTGAAGATGGGAATGTTAGTTTGCTGGATCGAGGGTTTAAGTTTAGCTATGGATTCCAAGCTCACACTTCTTCTGTTCTATTTCTTCAACAGCTAAAGGTTTTCCCATCATTCATAATGTTTGATTTCTTTTGAAATTGGTATAAACCTGCTAACCTATTTCTTATTATTCAGGAATAAAGCAGCAAAGGTTATTGTTTCTTCCGAGCTTCCTTTGGGTTCAGGATTGGGGTCATCTGCAGCATTCTGTGTCTCACTCTCGGGTGCCCTGCTGGCTTTATCAAATTCTGTTAAAGTTGACTTTGACCAAGAGGGTTGGGTTTCTTTTGGAGAAAAAGAGCAGCAATTGGCCAACAGATGGGCTTTTGAAGGTGAAAAGATTATTCATGGGAAGCCATCTGGGATAGACAATACAGTCAGCACATTTGGTATGTCTTTTTCAATAACCGTAGGGTTGCTAAAACTGATGTTGGGATAGACAATACCTGAATATTTCCAACTGATGCCTGTTGAAAAATGCAATTGCTGACCATCAATCAAATGTCTAAAATGCTACTTCATCAGGACAAAACAAAAGTAACATTTGAATGGAACCCAAATTAACTATTTTAATTAATGATTTTTGATGAACAAAAAAGGAATTTAGGATTTAAAACACACAAAATTGAAATATACCCATTTTTGTTACAACCCAAAATGGAAAGTGTTGATGATTTGGATGAAAAAAGTTCTACATACATATCCAAAGGTATATGAGGCCCTCACTAGCTAATAGCCTAATACCACTCTTTTCCTGGGTTTTGCTATAATAATATTATAAGGCATTCGTGAGACCATATGGTTGCGGCTAATGACAGTGTCTGTATCCATGTATCAATCTCTGTTTGTATATATGTTTATACTTTGGGGTTGCTCTATTTTCTTGCATTTGTTTTCCTTCTTAACCCCATATACAAATTATATATTATGTAGTCGCAAGCTCGTCTTCAAGGCTTGGGGATCAGCTTGGTTCAGATGCTAGAGCTGCTGCTAATGAAGATGATACCAACATTAGTATATTAAGTGATGAAGAAACTACGGGAAATCTTTTAGTGAGCCCTAAAATTCATAAAGATTCACCAAGGAAGAATGAGACATTTGATAATCATTTAATGGTCCCACGGAAGGATCAATATAAGGCTTCTCCAAGCAAGAAAAGGACAAGGGATCACATGGTAGAAGCTGACGAAAGATCAAAACAAGGTATCTTTTATATCTTTGGCTGAAGCTACAATGACTTGTCACTGGATTCTTTTTAATACTTATATATGTTGGTTGGGATTAGGGGCGTAGTAGTTAATGTCATAGAAGTATGAAAGCATGTTTCTTGTAAAATTTGTTGTATTATCATTAGCTTCTAAATCTTTTTTATTGATATTCTTTTGGTGGGCTTGCAGGTTCTGCAATGGGAGAATGGGTTAGTTTTGGAAATATGAGATCCGAAAGGCATTCTAGATGGACCCACTGTTGGATTCTATATGCCCAAGATACATAGATTATTGATGTGGTTAGTACGTCATGATCCAAGTCGGGTCATACCCAATAACAAGCTTAGCAAACACCAATCAATATTTAATTGATGATATGATCATGCAATTAAATATTTACACCAATTTAGAAAATGGGTTTTCTAAATAAATTGCATGTGAGATGGAACAACTTATTGGGATATTTTGTCCATGAGTATTATTTGTAATGTTATTTGTTTTAATCAAATGACATCAAATAATAAGAGAGTGTGTAAGGGTTATATAAAATTAATAGGTTAATTTATAACTCTTACAAATAACAAATAAAATGGGTGTTTAAGTTTTTGGGGGGAAAACCCCTTGAATGTTAAAAAAATCGACCACCCCATGTGGGGTTCAAGATTCCTTTTGCTTTCTTGAAACTATACACTCCACTTTACTAGAAAAACCTCTTTGACTCATTCTCTCAAAAAAAGACATACATGCAAATGACCAAAAAGGGAAGAATGCTCTCTCTCTCTTTTCTTTGAAGGAACTCACGGCTGGACTTGTTCCAGCAGCCATCTTCAAGCTCGATTTGATGCTCAAATCTCTTCTTTCTTTGAAGAAACTCACGGCTGGAATGGATCCAGCAGCCATCTTCTTGGTCGAATTTGGTGCTTGAAGAAACAAGATCTTCTCTTGATGATAATCATGGTTGAAAGCAAGATCTTCTCTTGATGATAATCACGGCTGGAAGCTTGTTCCAGAAGCTGAAAATCACGGCTGGAAGCTTGTTCCAGCAGCTTCTTCTTTCGGTCTTTGGTGTACAAAAGCCTAGCAAAGGGTGTTGCTAAATGAGCTTGTGGGTATGAACACTTGAGAACACCTTCTCTTGGTGTTTTGGTCATTCAATGGCAGCTTCATCTTCAGATAAGTCCACGTTTTTTTCAGCCCCCTTTGGATGATGTTTCATCCACGCATTTTTGACAGCTTCTAAATCTTTGGATGTGTTTCATTTTTGACAGCTTCTAAAGCCACATTTTCAGCAGCTTGAATGTTGGCTTTTCAGCCACATTTTGACAGCATACAAAGGGTTAATAGATGACATGAAATATGACATCTATTGGTGAGGTTTTGCCCATCCAGAAACAGCATCATCTTCATGATACATCCACCTTTTTGACAGCTTCTTAAAGGTAGTTCATAGTGTGGATTTGGTTGTTTGTTTGCTACTTGATAACTAATCTATTCACATATATATGATCCTTTGTCTTTGGGTTTGTTGAAACAATATTATGAACTAAATTTTCAGTTATAGAACACGAAATTAAGTTCATATTCCGCTGCGTTTTCTTGTTTAAAATGGTTAAACAACATTGTTTAAAGTCCAACAAACCCAACAATGGTATCAGAGCCGGTTATGTGGATGATTAGTTTCATATGTTCTTGTAAAATTGGTTTTATAAGGCTTTAACAACCTTATTAGGGCTGTTTTGTGATGATTTGATGATACCCCAACCTTTCAAGGTTGTAATCATGCATGCTTATGATTAGATCTTGAAAGGAAAGATATCAATTTGGTTGATTGGTTTTTGTTTGGACAAAAGACCCTAAATTCTTAGTTTGTGTTGGCTGAAAATTTAGGGTCAAATGGGGTTCATTTTGATTCTTGAAATGATGTATGTGGATACATATATTAGTGCATAACATAGCCTTGACCATGTGTGTTTTGGATTTGGTTGATTGTAATCTTGTCATGTTGGTTGTATTCATTCTTTATGGGTTGTAATAATCCTTTTGGTGTTTCTATTTGGGTTGTAATTTATTTATTCATTTGGCATGTAATAAATAGATTAGGAGTATTTTTTCTTTTACTAGAAATATGTATTAGGATATATATTTTGTAAAAGAAGATGCTCGGGAAGGAAGCACAAAAGGAAGACACAAAGGATGGACTTGAAGCATTTGGATGCAAGTTCAAGTGGGAGTCTTTGAAGACCTCATCATTTGTGTTGTGTTGAACCCTTAGGAAAGACCTTATGACAACACTTGTGATGGCAAACAGTGTAGTCAACTTAGTGGCTATAGTTATGCACATATGCTTGTATGATTGTACTTGTTTGGTTGTTTGTTGTGTGATTGTTATTTGACATTTGGATGTGCATAACAAACTAATTAACAAACTTAACAAGCTGAATTTATGGTTCCTAATCATTAAGTGATTAATAAAAGGTTATTAAAAGGATTAATGATTTAATAAAAGAGGTTTTATTAAAGTGAACCATAGGATACCTTGCATTTGAAAGCATGCAAATACAAGGTAAATAGAGTTTTCAAACTAGAATCAATGAAACTAAAAATCCCTTTTTCAAACAAGTTTAACACCGTCCTTTTGCACAACACTTAAGTCATTTGGAAACTCTTAATGGGATAAAGGTCACCTAACCATTTTGAGGGAACTTATGACTTAAGGTGAGAATACCACATTGGTGGGATAAAGGTCACCTAACCACTTGTGTTGGTAAACTCACATGTGTGTGCAAGTAGGGTAACTTGATTTGCAAACCATGTTGAATGGATCACCTAAAATATGGTTTCCAAATGGTGTTGATGGGATTAACATGCCGACTTTGCATATGATGTTTAAAGTCGATCCCATACCGCTAGAAGTTGCAAAAAGGTTGCAATTGTCAAATATTGACTACCTTGTTAATTTGAATAATGGGATAAAGGTCACCTAACCATTATTTGAATGTGACGTTGGATTCTAGATTTTAATTATTAATTGTCTATGAGACATAAAGGGTATTAATAATTAAAATGAAATTTTTCAGAAATACTAAAAAGAACTTTGTAAAATTTGTAGAATGACCGCAAACCATAATGCTACCGCCCCGACCGTCCATACCCTATCACTGAGAGCTATTTTAGAGAGGGATCGTCTGTACCATAATAACCTTATGGACTAGTCTCGAAACTTAAGAATTGTTCTCAAGCAAGAGCAAAGGCATGTGTCCTTGACGATCCTATTCCTAACCAACCCGACCCCGACGATGTTGAGGCCATTCCCGATCCTAAGGCAAATGTTGCCAAAGGAGAAGGGCACATCAAAGGCAATGGGTAAGGGTAGATCAAAGCGGAACCTCCAAAACCTAAGCTTATGAAGCTTAAGGTAACCGAAAACGATCCATGCTTTGAGTATGGTGAGATAGGTCATTTGAAAGGGATTCATCCAACCTATCTCAATGAGTTGAGAAATAAGAGGCATGCTGCACAAACCTCAAGCACAACTTTCATAATCCATATTGACTTAAATGTTATTTCCTCAAAGCACATGGGTAATTGGATACCACATGTGGAACTCACTATTGCAATCTGTTGCAAGGGTTCAAAAGAAATAAGCACTTTAAGAAGGAGACTATGTTTTGAAGCTTTCAAAAGGTTTGGAAATTGTTCTTCAAAACTTGTTATATGCTCCTAGTTTGACTAGGAACATGATTTAAGTTCCCCTTTAAAACGATATGATTATGATTTAAAGTGAGTAAATGATGGTATTTATATTTATATGGATGATGTATATTATTTCAAGGCTATGCCTTCTAATGATGATGATGAATTGGTTCATGATGATTCATCCTATAACAACACATTATACCTATCATGCACCAAGAGACTTAAAATGGTTTAAGTAACTCTTATTCTTGTCATTGTCCACTTGGTTACATAAACAAGAATCGGATTTAAACACTTTAAAAGAATGGTCTTTTAAAAGCAAATGAAAATTGTTCATTTGATAGTGTGAATCTTGTTTACAAGGTAAGATGACCAACACGCCCTTTAGTGGTACTAATGAGAGGGCAAAAAGACTTATTAGGAATCATACATTTGGATGTATGTGCTCCTTTTAATACAATGACAAGTAAGGTGAAACTTACTTCATTAACTTATCCGACGATTATAGTCGCTATGGTTATGTGTACTTGATGGCACATAAACATAAAGAATTTGAAATGTTCAAAAACTTCAAGAATGAAGTAGGAAATCAACTCGATAGAACTACAAAAATTCTCCGTTTAGATAGAGAAGGTGAATACCTAAGTGAGACTTTTGGGGATCATCTAGGAAGTTGTAAGATTGTCTCACAACTTACTCCTCACAGAACACCATAACATAATGATGTGTCTGAAAGGAGATCGAACCCTATTGGATATGGTTCGACCTATGATGACTATAAGCTCACTACCTCTATAATTTTGGGGTTTCGCACTACTCTCCCCGACTCATATTTTGAATATGGTCCAAACTAAGAAAGTGGATTCGACGCCTCTTGAAATATGAAATAGAATAGTTCCATCGCTATCATATTTTAAATTATGGGTTATGAAGCTTATGTTAAGCTGAACACCCAAACCAACTGCAAGTCGATTCACTAAGTGTATATTTGTTGGATATATAAAAGGATTGTATAGGATACTATTTCTTTGATCCAACAGAGCAAAAGGTATTCATTGCTCAAAAGGCAGAGTTCTTGGAAGCCAAGTTCCTTATGGAAGGAATGACGCATAGAACAGTGGAATTTGATGAGGATCAAGATCCACAAGCCGATACACGTTTGGTTGACACTAGCAATCAATAAGAGGTTGTTGATCATGATCAAGAGGTTGATCAATACACACAAAACGTTCGCTGATCTGGTAAAGTTAGCATTTCACATGAAAGATGTGGATTTTTCATAGATTAATGCTACGTTGTTGACTCCGAAGAGCCAACTACATACCATGATGCAATGTCCAATTCGGATTGTGACATGTGGCTAGGAGCCATGAACGTAGAGATGCAATCCATGTATGACAACCAAGTTTGGTAATTGGTTGACTCTTCACTTAACTCCAAACCGGTTGGATGCAAGTGGGTTTTCAAGAAGAAAACTGACATGCATGGAAACTTGGATACTTATAAGGCAAGACTTGTAGCAAAAGGTTTCACTCTAAGTCAAAGGGTTGATTATGATGAAACCTTCTCGCCAAACGCAATGCTAAAGTCATCCTGATAAAGTATGCAAGTTAAAGATATCAATCTATGGATTGAGACAAGCATCGAGAAATTGCAATCAACGTTTTGATGAAAAGATCAAGAAATTGGGTTTCATCAAGAACGCTGACAAGGATTATGTGTATCAAGGGGCTAGTGGGAGTGTAATTATGCTCTTAGTATCGTATGTTGATGACATACTACACTTGGAAATTGTTTTTCCAAAGGGATCTCCGTGAACCGTCTCTATTTTGGAAATAAAGATCTATAGGGATAGATCGAGGCGGTTGATAGGGTTAAACCAAAGTGCATACATTGATAAAATCTTGAAAAGGTTCAAGATGGAAAACTCTAAGAAAGGTATAGTACCTATTCAAAGAGGGACAACATTGAGTGCATCTCAATGTCCAAGCTCAGACGATGAGCAACATCGTATGAAGGACATCCCATATGCGTCTGCTATAGGATCCATCATGTATGCGATGATATGCACTAGACTGGACGAGTCATGCGCGTTAAGCATGACAAATAGATATCAGCAGAATCCAAGTAACAGCCATTGGATGGTTGTTGAATGTATATTGGAATACCTTAGGAGGACTAAGGATATGTTTCTAATATATGGATCTGATGAAGATGAACTGGTTGTGAAGGGTTACACGAATGCTAGTTTCCAAACTGATCGAGATGATCCTCGATCACAATCAGGGTACATCTCCATTATGAATAGGGTAGCATTATCCACTACAGAATTCGAATACATAGCCGCCTCATTAGCAGCTTGGGAAGCTGCATGGATAAAAAGGTTTATCACCATCTAAGGATGGTCTCTACCATTCAAGACCCCTTAAAAATCTTTGTGATGACGAGGGTGCGATTGTTCAAATCAAGGAACCCCATGCACATCAAAAGATTAGGTACAATGAGCGGAAATTCAACTACATAAGGGATGAAGTTGAAAAAGGGAAAGATATGTATTCGCAAAGTTCACTTTGATCAAAACATTGCGGATCCACTCACGAAGCTCCTTCAAAGGGCAAAGCATGAAAGTCATACTTGTGCCTCAGGACTTCGATATTCTAGTGATTGGAATTGATCTGTTTAGTATTAATATTATTAATATGGAACAATAGTAATACTTAACTTATCTATGTGTTTATGATATTTTAAGTAATGTTCCTTTTAGCATGTTTACATCCATGGATAATTTTATTATTCTAAATGTCCGTAGTCGTTCATATTTGTGGGAACAAATATGAATGTAAGACTATTGTGAACTTGGATTGGTGGATATTCATAAGGCATGAATATAGAGCAATTGGTTGCTACCAAGGTTCATAGATATTCGTGGGATACGAATATTGGACTGACCCGCATCTCAAATCTTACTACATGGAATCTTATTGATTGATCATAAGTAATTTGAGTAAAGGCGAATATCATTTGGTATCCTCTGACCTGAGATACATATTGGGTTTTGATATTCACCAAGTGTTATACCTTGAGCTAGTTCTTTACTGATATGAAATAATTGTCAGTACATAAGGCTGTGTTCAGGTATGACATAAGGTGATTGTGAGAAACGTATGTAGTCAAGATGGGATTTGTTCCTCTTATTCGTTGAGAGTAAGATGTCTAAGGCCTGATTAAGTTAAATCAACAAGGAATGATCATTCTGTGTCCTTGGATTTAACATGACATCTGTAACAAAAGGATAGATGATTGATTCACCTAAATCATTTCAAGTTGGATACTTGAAGGGGATGATGTTATTGAATGGCTTCTAAGTCATGCGTATTAAGGGTAGTAAACCGTTGTTAGGCGGTATTTACTGCTTGCATCAATCTTCTATGAATCTTGTGCAAGTGGGAGATTGTTGGATTCTATATGCCCAAGATACATAGATTATTGATGTGGTTAGTACGTCATGATCCAAGTCGGGTCATACCCAATAACAAGCTTAGCAAACACCAATCAATATTTAATTGATGATATGATCATGCAATTAATATTTACACCAATTTAGAAAATGGGTTTTCTAAATAAAATTGCATGTGAGATGGAACAACTTATTGGGATATTTTGTCCATGAGTATTATTTGTAATGTTATTTGTTTTAATCAAATGACATCAAATAATAAGAGAGTGTGTAAGGGTTATATAAAATTAATAGGTTAATTTATAACTCTTACAAATAACAAATAAATGGGTGTTTAAGTTTTTGGGGGGAAAACCCCTTGAATGTTAAAAAAATCGACCACCCCATGTGGGTTCAAGATTCCTTTTGCTTTCTTGAAACTATACACTCCACTTTACTAGAAAAACACTCTTTGACTCATTCTCTCAAAAAAAGACATACATGCAAATGACCAAAAAAGGGAAGAATGCTCTCTCTCTCTTTTCTTTGAAGGAACTCACGGCTGGACTTGTTCCAGCAGCCATCTTCAAGCTCGATTTGATGCTCAAATCTCTTCTTTCTTTGAAGAAACTCACGGCTGGAATGGATCCAGCAGCCATCTTCTTGGTCGAATTTGGTGCTTAAAGAAACAAGATCTTCTCTTGATGATAATCATGGTTGAAAGCAAGATCTTCTCTTGATGATAATCACGGCTGGAAGCTTGTTCCAGAAGCTGAAAATCACGGCTGGAAGCTTGTTCCAGCAGCTTCTTCTTTCGGTCTTTGGTGTACAAAAGCCTAGCAAAGGGTGTTGCTAAATGAGCTTGTGGGTATGAACACTTGAGAACACCTTCTCTTGGTGTTTTGGTCATTCAATGGCAGCTTCATCTTCAGATAAGTCCACGTTTTTTCAGCCCCCTTTGGATGATGTTTCATCCACGCATTTTTGACAGCTTCTAAATCTTTGGATGTGTTTCATTTTTGACAGCTTCTAAAGCCACGTTTTCAGCAGCTTGAATGTTGGCTTTTCAGCCACATTTTGACAGCATACAAAGGGTTAATAGATGACATGAAATATGACATCTATTGGTGAGGTTTTGCCCATCCAGAAACAGCATCATCTTCATGATACATCCACCTTTTTGACAGCTTCTTAAAGGTAGTTCATAGTGTGGATTTGGTTGTTTGTTTGCTACTTGATAACTAATCTATTCACATATATATGATCCTTTGTCTTTGGGTTTGTTGAAACAATATTATGAACTAAAATTTTCAGTTTATAGAACACGAAATTAAGTTCATATTCCGCTGCGTTTTCTTGTTTAAAATGGTTAAACAACATTGTTTAAAGTCCAACAAACCCAACACCCACATCTTGCTGAAACAAAAACACCAGTGAATTAAGGGCAGAGGGTAATGGGATCAGCAGCACTAGGCCTTTGCGTAATGATGGCAAGCCTATAAGAAAAAAGAGCAATTTCAGCAGTCCTCCTTCAGGAGCTAAGGTGTCTTTTCATAATCATACTTTCTTCCTTATTATGTAGCATTTATACGATGTATTAAATAAAGGTAACTATTTTACACACTAATCCTTACTTCCTATTTTCAACACATGTATAGTATTAATCTCCATCAAAAAAGGAAAAAAAAAGACTAATTGCAGAAATAATAACATACTGTCTTTAGGCCTTAGCACTTTCAAAACCACAAGTAAAGGACCATATTTTGTTTTCAGTTTCAAGGACCTTTTTCATCCGATGATAACTGACATGGTCCCTTTAAAATGGTGTTTTAACTTTAAGGATAATGAAATAGTTAATGACCGTTAATTTTTCGTATGTTAAATCACTTTGAATGAGCAGTATAAGGATATAAAGTCAACTGGCATGGCTGCAAACGTGGTGGATGAAGTTGTTGAAGTATTTGAAATGAATGAAAAGCGTGAAGCGCAAGAAACCTCTACCAGAGTCGAGGGAGGCTCTACACCCAGCATTACAGTCTTGCCGCCTCCACCACCTCCTCCAATTGCTTCTAATGCTCACTTGCAGGTTAGCTTATTTTATCATTCAATTTGGTAGATATTATCCTTTATGCTGTTGCTATTTCTCTATTTCCATTTTTGTTTGCCTATATAGGAACCTATCAAGGAATCATTTAATATCATTTCTGTACCCAAAGACGTCAACGGTCGAGCACTCGAGCTTTTCCATTGATTATATCAGTTATGTTCTCAGCCTTTTCTATTGATATTATTGTTTCTGAATTTGACTTTTGAGAAGGGATAGTTTTTGGTTCAACCTATCATACTTTTTTTACAGAGATTGGAAAATGGGTGGTTTGGTTTAATATTGGGTTGGGCCAATCTACAATCAACCTTAAATCATTTTCTTTGAGTTTTTGAAATATTAATGTGCAAAATATGAAGTAAGAACTTTACGTGGCTATTCAAAAATCAGCTGAACATGCAATAAATATAAATAGTTTGGATGTTTTACTACTGCTGTGTACCGCTAATATAGATATTCCTTTGTATTATCTACTGGTTCAGATGTCTTATACATGACTTAGCTATTTCTTGGTGGATTTGATTCCTGCCATCATATTGACTGCTCATTCACACTGTGTGCTTCTTCTTGATCACTATATATTGCTGCTCACTCTGTGCTTCTTGCTGTCTATTATGTATGGACTGCTTATGATTTAATGCATATTGTTGTTAATTGTACGTTTCCGACTGTTTCCTCTTACTAGCAAAAGAGCTAAACCACCTGTAAGTCAAATCTTTCAAAATATAGTGTTTGGATCATCATTTAAAACCATTATTAATAGCTATTGCTGACAGTTATTGATGTGCCTTTTAACCTAACATGTCGTGTTTGGGTGTGTGGTACTACTCTTGCAAAAGTTTACTTATTTTTCGTGAGTTTATGTAACTGAAACCCAAACACACAGTGGACTAAATAAGGGGTCCCTGTATAATGCATTGTCCTTTTGGTTTAACGATGTATCTACCATTTTCTTATATAGAAAATTTGCTTTGTATCCTTACTTTTCGAAGTTGAAGACACCAATTGAATTGTGAAGAACAATAAAGAATTTGTGTTAACTTTTCCTTTAAAGGCCAGGTTTAAATACATGGCTATCATTATATTACTGAGCTCAGTATTTTTTCTGAAATTTGGTTTGCGTAGATGATCGGCAACGCAGAGGTAAAGAACCTTCTTCATGTCACCCCTGCGGCCCTGCTCGAGGATTAGAGGTGAACAACAAACCGGTTTGCGAACCGAAACCTGTTACGCAATTAACTGTCAAGATTATGCATTAATATTCACTCAGTTTTTCAGGCCAGAGGACGGGAAATCCCTGAAACCCATATGCCTTGTCCAACTGTTACGCAACACTCTAAATGTAGTAAGTCATAACTTTATAATCTGTTAGATATTTCCGGTTATAACGTTGATTCTTAATTAATAATAACAACGATCAGTAAATGAGTTTGGTTTATATATAATATACCCACATTTTTATGGAATATAATGCAAAACCCCAAAAAAGCTCAAAGAAAACAAATACTAATTTTCATTTACAATTCTTGAATATAACCGTGCACCATGGCTCATGTACCATAATATTGTTGTGAGGTAGATGCACCATAGAGATCTCATTTATGAGGCACCATAGTGGTTTTGTTGTGATGCAGATGTTTTTTAAGGTGAGTGGTGCTTAAGTGATATAAAGTACATTTTCTCAAGTTGGTCTTCCATATGGCTTCTGGTGGAATGGCTCCACCAACAGTTGAAAAGGTTGATGGTGATACAATGTTTGTTGACAAACTGCCTGAGGAAATCAATGAAATGAAAATTAGGGATGAAAAGGCGGAAAAGGTTGTTGCCTCTTCGTATCTTCAACATGATATCTTTCTGTATTTTACTTTTACGTTCATTGGGTACATCTCTACTGCAATTTTCAAAAAAACTAGCCTCTTGTAGGAAATGGAGGCAACTGTCGTGGATGGAAATGGCACTGAAACTGGTCACATTATTGTTACTACTATTGGAGGAAGAAATGGTCAGCCCAAACAGGTAACTGTTATTCTTTGGTCCTTTTTTACACTAATTCAAAAATGATTAGAATATTGAATGTGGTTACAAAAAGTTGTTATTAATTTAATATCTTCACTCTTATTAATAAATCAGTTTGTACGTAGTGGCCTCTAAACTGTTGGATTTAATAAAAGTTGTTATTAATTTAATATCTTCACTCTTATTAATTTAATATGTGGAGGCTATTTTGCAAATTCTAGAGGTAAAAGGACATTTTCCAACTAAAAAGTATCAGAAATTGTTGGATTTACTTTGAAATTCATAATTATATATGGGATTGTTGTATATTTTTATGAATTTAGGAACTACCGACTGCATGGTTATTTCTTATGTTTAGTAATTGTGTTTTAGTTATGTATTACATCTCGTGTGGCCGTGTTACAAAATGGCCATATTTATATGCAAGATTGAGCTCATGTATTTATAATACTTATAATGTAATGGTGCAGGCTATTGTTGGAACAATTGCTGTGATTTTTGGTGTTATTACAGTGAATGTTGCAGGTTTGAGGTAAGATCAAAGTGATGATTCTGTATGTTCTTGTATTTTGCTCTTTACATACCATTATAAGTTTGAACTAATACAAAGAACAAATTTTGTTATCCATTAATCCCTATTCCTGTGATTATATACAAGGAGTATCAACTCCAAGATTATGGTTCTTGGTTTATAAAAAAAGTAAGTGTAATTCCTTTAAACATGAGTCCAAAAGTTATCCACTTTATATAATAACTGTCCGCATTTGTTTCCTGTTTCTCTTTTCAGTTGAACGACACCCATAACTGGAAACACCTTCGAAGTTGTTTTGTGAAAACCGAGGTTTGCAACAGCCTGCCTAAAAGATACAGAGTATGTGTTCCAGTTCTATCTATATTCCAATTCAAATTAATATGACATGTTTTGTGAAAATCAACCATTTAATCAAATTAAAAGTTTACTATGGTGTCCTTATTGCAGACTCTCAAACAATACAAATTGTCACACTTAACTCCCATTGAAGCCGGTTGCTGCAGACCACCCTCTCAGTAAGGCTTCATAACTCATTCATTCCCTTTGATCTCCCCGCGGCAACGCGCGGGAGAAACTCTTAGTTACAATTATAATGGTTAATTACACAGATAGTCCCTATACGGTCTGCGGTAAAACATGTTTAAATATTTTTATATTTTTAGTTTTGTAACGAGTTTGGATGTTAAGACTAACTTCCGGTAACTTTTCTAGTAGTATAAAATGACCAAAAGCCATTCTATAAACAAAGTGACCATTGATTTACTTAACTCCATTTTAATCAAGGGCCATTCGTGTAATTACTCTAAATAAACCCAACCCACCCTACCCACCCTACCCACCGGCGAAGAAGAAGACCATGACAAACAGTTGTGGTGGTTATCGGCGAAAGCATCCTACCCAACCTTACCCACCCTTGAATTCGATCAAATCTAAATGAAAACAATTTGTGGGCGGGTGTTAAAATTAGAGCAGATGGTGGCGGCTGTGATGGTTACTTGCGGAAACAATCTTCAGCATCGGCAACTAGGGTGCCACGGTTGGCGGTGTTGGAGTTTGACATATCGACTTGAAGTGAGTGAGATCAGGGGCGTCTGAATATGGTGTGGTGTTTGCAGTTGTTTTAATCGGCGGTGGCGTTGTGTTTGCGGTTATTTTAATCAGTGATGGTGTGGGTTTCCAGTGATGTATGCCGAAGGGTGTGGTGATTCATTCCATGTCTTTGGAGGAAGTAAAAAGATGGCGAAGACAACATAATGATGGTGGTAGGTAGCGGTAGTGATTATAGGGCAGCGGTGGTGGCGGCCGATTGTCCGTTATCGTCCCCAAATGGCGTGTGTAGTTATATACAGATAAATTACACAATTGTCCATCTAATCAAAATATAGGTAATTACTAACTGGTCCCTATATTTATAAAATAGGTATTTTGGCTATTTTACACTCATTTAACAGAAACACAGAACGAAAGTAAGTCTTAATATCCAAATTGTTACAAATTAAAAGCATAAAATCCAATATTATTACTTAGGACTCAAACTTATTATTTTTAAGAGACTATAGGGTTATTGTGCAATTAACTTTAATTATAGTTATTAATAGATATAAAAAAATAAAATCTAGTTTACTATTCATTTTTTTACTATTTTTAATGAAAGGATACAATAAGAAAACGTGGGGTGCATGGACTCTATTTAATATCATTTGTTACTATTTTTAATGCAAGGACACAATTTGTTGATAGATGCGTTGTTTTGGCTAAGAGCATTCAAATTAGATGTCTTGTTTTGTCGTGAATATGTGCCTTATATTATAATGGATAGAAGATGGTTGTTAATGGTTATGAGTAAAGAAGAATAAATTTATGGGGATTATACTATAATTCTTCATAGTTAAAGAAACACGGTACAACATCATAAATATTTTAATATTCTTAAAACTGGGTTTATGAGTGAATGTGAGAAAAAATGTAATAAAAATATATAAAAAACTATTATTTAATTGAAAGAGATAGTAATAAAGTTATGTTTATAGTGTAAACTAGTAATTATGGCGCGCGCGTTGCCGCGCGTATGCAAGTTTTAATGTAAAGCAAAATAAATGTTCAAAACCACAAAATCAGTAAAATACACAAAGTAAAACACACCAAAACCCCAAATCCATAACACACCAGAACATGCGAAACCCAAAAACTAAATCAAAGCCCAACACCATACACAAAACAAACGAAAATCAAAGCCGTAAGAAAGCACACAGTCCAAAATAGAAAACCGACGAAAATCAAAGCCTCAAAAAGAGCAAACAAAAGGAAACCCAAACATTAATAGCGAGAATCGTCAGGGTATCGATAACGAAAGAAAGAAAGCAGGAAACCGGAGAAAGACAACGTCAACGAACCCTACAAATCAAAATACATGTCCAGATACACAAAAACCTCATCCCAAATTCTCGAGCCCACACACAAAACAAACCATATTAAAACACATACAAAAAAAGAAAAAAAATAAACACAAACAAATATACACACAAAGAAATTTAAAAAAACTGGGAAAATCCCCACCGACCAAACCTTTTAAAAAGAAAGAAAGCGGGAACCCGGAGAAAGAAAACGTCAACGAACCGTACAAATCAAAAACACGTGTCCAAATACAAAAAATCTTATCCCAAAATCTCGAACCTACACACAAAACAAACCATATTAAACACAAACGAAAAAAAAAATAAAACACAAACAAAATAAACAAAGAAAATTAAAAAAAAAAGAAATGCACCACCGACCAAACATTTTAATTATAATAGTAATATAACGATGAATATTGAGAAACTAGTGTGAATACTCTAAGTTCAAACCCCCCCCCCCCTAACATTTTTTTTTCATTTTCCAGCCATCTATTGATACATGATCCGTTTATAATTGTAAACTTTTTTCTCTTTTATAAATTAAAAATGTGATGGTGTATAAAGTTTTGAATATACCAACATGACATGCTTATTTTTTATGTCTCGGTGTAAATATTATTTAAAACAAAGATTTGAATAATAGCATACATGTCATTGAAACACAACTGTATAAGGTGTCAAAGCTACTTTGAGGTTTTTTTTTTCCATTGTTTTTTTTATTTTCATTCAACTTATTTAAGGAATTTGTTGTTGCATGTTTATTAGGGTGGTAAGCTTTGGTGGTGTTTTTTTTTTTTTTTATAATCTGCACAGGCTCTTCTGTCTGCGCCGCGCAGACCACGCGCAGACGTTACCATTTACAGACTGTTTGTTTTTTGAAAAAGTTTCATTAAAAAAGTCTATGCGTGATCTTCTTGGTGCAGACATAAATATATAACGTCATAGATCTTCTTAAACCTCTTCTTAACTTCTCAACCCTTTTGACAAAACCTCCTACCATCACCCTCACCAATCGCCTCCCATCCTGCACCTCCACTCATTGCCCACCTCCACTCGCCAACCACCTCCACTCGCGGTTGCTTCAACACGTCGTCGGCGCCGCCGCCTACACCGTCGAACACCTCCACTCGTCAGCCACCTCAAGTCGCGAACCCTAACCTCGCGCAGCCTACCTCCACTCGTCGGACACCTCCACTCGTCAGCTACCTCCACTAACCAGCCCCATCTCGCGAACCCTAACCTCACCATAGCCTCGTGCCCCCATCAAGTAACAGTCTGCAGAAGTTAGAACAAACAGTTTTTTTCTGACAGACTGCAGAGGTTTGATCAATCTAAATATTCAAGACATGCAAATATTAAGAGATCATATGTTCAAGTATCAATCTAAGTAAAATGCTTAGATTTTAATCAGTGGGTTTTCCCAACAATAAGTTTTCTCCTGAGGAGATCAGGGGTGCAGTCCGGACTGAAAACGAACAGATAAACCTAATTAAGATAACATCTATACTTCGATGTAAGGTCGCAAATTTGCCTTTAAATTTTTTTATTATTATTATTATTATTTTTTTGAAAATATCTTCCGGTATTATGTAAAGTTTGATCGGCCTGGCATTACGTGAAACGACGCTAGTGGCACGCAGTTGGTTCAATTGGCAATCCCATCCGTACACGTGGACAGATCAAACATCCTTGCTATTATATTATTATCTTATAAAAAGAAACAACCAAGCAACCAACCAACCAACCCCATCCTTGTATTCATTCATTCACTCACTCTATCTTCTATCTGCATCTCTCTTCTTGTGAGTGTTTTTACACAAGTAGTAGTAAGTTAAATGATGGCGGCCTTGTCGATGGTGGTGGCGTCTGCCTTTGTAGCTCTGATCATCATCTCCGGAGCGCGTGCCACCGGGATCCGATCCACCTTCTCCGATCATGACATTCCAATCATCAGACAAGTGGTGTCTGATCATGCTCTTCGAGACCTTCACACTTCCGTCCTTCAAGTTATTGGTCAAACTCCACATGCTCTCACCTTTGCTCGATTCGCTCACAGGTTCACTACGATCTTACCTTCATCACAACTAATCAATCAATCATGTTTCTCCTTTTTTTTTTTCTTTTTTCTTTTTTCTTTTTTTAATTTCATACCTTACCAGTTACCAGCCACGTACTTGTAATCTTGTTGATATAGGTACGGGAAGAAATACGAATCTGCTGATGAAATGAAGCAGAGGTACTTGATTTTCGTTCAAAGTTTGGAGACCATCAGATCGCACAACAGCAAGGGCCTGTCCTATACCCTTGGAGTCAACGGTGAGCTTTTTCTATCCAAATCATTCTGCTTTCCTATGCTTCTCTATTAGATGAATATTCATCTAAGCAGGGGCTCATCTCTGGGCTTTGACTTTTGAATCCATTGTGTTTACCCTATGTATCTGGGTTTGTTTGTTTGTTTTGTTTGTGTTTACCCTATGTTTTGCTTGTTATTGATTCACTTGATACATGCCTACTTCATTGACTAAGTTATCACACTGTTAATTGGATTTGCTTGGACATTCAAACAATTTTTTTAGTTACTAAGTTATTAAGCTGTGTTGCTTGGAACAGAATTTGCTGATATGACATGGGAAGAATTCAGTAAACAAAACTCGGAGCTGCTCAACACTGTTCTGCTACTCGAAAGGGCAATCACAAACTCACTGATGCTGTCCTTCCACTGACGGTAGGTAGACAGCTTATGGAAAATTTTATCAACATTTATGTGGTTTTATAGTTAATACGTTGTCTTTTGAGTATTCATTTCTCATGTTTACTTGTTATATTACTGCAGAAAGATTGGAGGGAAGCAGGAATTGTGAGCCCAGTCAAGAATCAAGGATCCTGTGGATCTTGCTGGACATTCAGGTAACTCTTTTTTTTTTTTCCTTTTTAAGTAATTGTTAATCTCAATGCAATGTAAACTAGCTTCTAGGTAACTTAAAGTAATATATCTAATCATTATTTCATTATAAAGCACCACTGGAGCTCTTGAGGCTGCTTATGCCCAAGCTTATGGGAAATCCGTTTCTCTATCTGAGCAACAGCTAGTGGACTGTGCTGGTGATTTTAATAACTTTGGTTGTAATGGTGGGTTGCCATCCCAAGCTTATGAGTACATCAAGTACAATGGTGGACTTGACTCTGAGGAATCATATCCTTACACCGGAAAAGATGGTGTTTGCAAATACTCCGCAGAGAATTCTGCAGTCCAAGTTCTTGATTCAGTCAACATTACCATGGTACTGATATGAACAATCTTATCACATTATCAAAGCTTTTTATAGTTTGTTTATATTTATATAAGTTACTGAGTTTATATTTAACCAACCAAGAGTGGGTGGATTATCATGTGAATATATTCTTCAGTGGCATACCAAGTAGTTTCATTAAGCCACTCATGTATTGCAACTACTTTATATGCCATTCAAGTATGTATTCAGTTTTGTTTATGCGAGCTTGCCAATAACATCCATAATAACAAAATTGCCTTTAGAAATTTTGAAAAGAAAAACAATACCATTGTATTGAGCTATCAATAAGTAATGATTTGATGTCAAAACAACTAGTGTGTTTTTGTGTTTTTACAATATTATGGCTGTATGGCATCCTGTAGCTTGATCTGTTACAAATGAACCTAGATGTATACTTTGGTGGCAGTTTCAAAATTTGGCAACCTTAATGAGTTATATACTTGGTTAGAGGGTGTTTAGGATTGCTTACTTAAACTAGCTGATTTTCTAAATAACTAACTTCAAGTTGATTATTCAAAACCAACTCATTTCACTATCACTAGTTAGTTAAGCTAACCCCAAACACTCTAAAAAATCACATTTGTTACATCAAAACATAATGGACAGGGAAGTAATTTTTGTTATTATTTGCTAAGTTGCTAGTTTGTTAATATGTAGGGTGCCGAAGATGAATTAAAGCATGCAGTAGGTGTTGTCCGTCCAGTGAGTGTGGCGTTTCAGGTGATTTCATCCTTCAGACTTTACACAGGAGGAGTTTTCACTAGCGATGACTGTGGCAATGATCCAATGGTAAGGTCTTTTTGGTCTTAAAGCATTTTAACGTTAACCGTATATATGTTATGTTGCTTTTATTATAGGTTGATTGGTTGTGAAGTGTTGTGTGTGTGTGAATAGGATGTGAACCATGCGGTTGTTGCGGTTGGATATGGTGAGGAAAATGGTGTCCCATACTGGCTGATTAAGAACTCATGGGGAGCAGACTGGGGTTTGAATGGCTACTTCAAGATGGAGATGGGCAAAAACATGTGTGGTATGTCATCTACTCACAGCTTGTTTAATTTTATCACATTCCAAGATAAATGGGGAAAAAATAACAATACTAATTTAACTAATACAACATTTTGTAGTGACTATTATGTAATGGCTAAAATTGATGGTGATTGCAGGTGTTGCAACTTGTGCATCCTACCCCATTGTTGCCTAGATGAATGTAATGTAAGGAAGATATACCAAAGTTGTAGAAAAAGCCAACAATTAAAAGCCTTGTCATTGTTGTCTTTTGGTGTGATGAACTTTCATAAATGGGGTGCCCATGAACACCTATCTGTATATTAGTTTTATTAATCATGTAATGGCATATATCTTGTTACACTCTAATTGCCTTTCATGTTCATTGCTTACAATTTCACCATTCTTAACATAAACCATGCCCATACTCTACTCGACTCAGTTTCATATCAATTTCATGAAGCCTGACATGGCTGCATTGTCAAAGGAATCAACCTTGTCATTTACTAGATTTACCAATTTGAGTCGTATCACTTTAGTTTCGCAAGTTTAGATGCTCTGTTCAACATGATTTGTTCATCTTTGACTTATTAGTCAACTTAATCCAAGTATTTACCATTTAACCAACTTTAATATTCTTTCGTATGGTTAAAAAAATCTCGCATTTTCTTTGCAAAGACATCCTATTTGATGATAATAAACTTCAAGTCCATCAACATGTTGAATTTTAAACATTATTTGTTTCAGAAATACTTTCTAGGTTGATGTAATCTAGTTGGGCACTTGTGAACATCAGAAAAATCCATTCTCACTTTCCTCCACAAAAAATAAATAAATAAATAAATTGATTTTGAGGATAAACCATGAGCCATCTTTTTCCAGTGTTTGTGGTTAAATTTCTTTCTCTGCTTTTGAGCCTCTCTGTACCTATACCTATACTTATTTCTCTTTCTGCCACTATACATTATTAGAGTTCAGCATTACAAATTTAGGGCTTGTAAACGAGACGAGCCGAGTCGAGGCAGGATGGGTTCGAGCTCGAGCTCGAACCTTATCGAGCCGAGCCGAGCCGGCTCGAAAATTTTAACGAGCTCAAAACACGGGCTAGAGTTCGGCTCTTGAAAAGCTCGAATCAGCTCGTGGCTCGTTCGAGCCGGCTCGATTTAAAAAAAAATTACATTAATTTATATGAAAACATTAAAAATATATATTAGGGCTTACCTTTTATTGGGTATTCCGTACTTATATAACAAAGATCATTATTTTAAATATAAATAATTAGCTATCAAGTTATATATTTTTTAAACAAAATATTATTTGTTTCTAAGAAGAATCCATTTTTATTTTTAAAAAACTTTTCTAAAATCCTAAAATAAAAATAATAATAATAATAATAATAATATAGTAGTAATATAATATTTTTTATTATACTATATAAATATATATATACATATATTATATGCACCGAGTCACGAGCCGAGCCAACGAACCGAGCCACGAGCCGAGCTCGAGCCGAGCTCGAACCGAGCTAACCCTGAGCTCGAACCGAGCTAACCCTGGCTCGAGTTCGGTTCGTTTAGAATTCGAGCCGAGCCGAGCCGGCTCGTTTGGATACGAGCTTTTTTCGAGCCGAGCTTTTTTCGAGCTTTTTTCGAGCGAGCTTCGAGCCACGAACTTTTTGTACAGCCCTAATTACAATTTCCTTATTTACATGTCAACTGCAAAATATAAATACTGGTTATCAAAATGAAACATGCGACACCCTTTAATATAAATATCCATTATTAGTTTTGAATTCCTCACTACCAAGTACAAGATTTCGTCCTAAAATTATTCGCCTTAAAACATGCTAGGATAGTGATCATATCTGATTTTCTTCCTTCACCTCCTAACTCCTAAGTAGTCGTAAGGGATCATGTACAATATTTCCATTGAACCTTCATGAGATTAGTTTCCTAGATTCCCAACTTCTGGGTCAAGAACATCAGTAGGTTATTTTTCAATATAGCTAAGCTTCTCGTTACTTCTATTCCATCTAGTTGACCACAAGAGATGTTTCACGTGCTATAAATAGGATTTGTGACAAGTATTGTATATTCCACTCATGCTCTCACGAAGTTCTAATCGAATGTTGATAAGCATGAAAACAATGAAATAGACATCAACAAAAAGGCGTCTTATTCCAAAGCTCATTTGAGCTTACATTCAAAAACAAAGTCCTAACCTTACACACTGACACAAACAACACAAAGACATCCTTAAACAAGCAACAGCAAACACCAAAATGCTTGGTACCTTTCAAATGAACAAACAACAATGACCCAACACCACCAACAATCTCGTAAAAAAAACTAACAAAAAAAAACAAATACAACCACCTTAACCAGACCCACCAAGGACACCCTTGAGTTTCTTAATTTGTGCTGCATCAAGGAAAGTTGTTGCAGCCACCAATTCAGTTGGTAAATTATTAGCAAACAGAGCAAAATCTGTAATCTGGAGCCCTGGCACTGGACTACTGAAGCTAACGAACGCAAGAGCCGGCCCCTTACCAGAATTTATCTGGAAATGAAGCAACCCTTGTGGGAAAACCATGATATCCCCTTTGTTTAAAGTTTTGAAGTAGACTGCATTAGCTGATGATATGAAACCGGCACAATGGTCCCTTGAATGACCACCAAAAGTTCCGAGCCACCAGGATGTGTGTGCATGGGAATAACCCCACCAACCGCCAGGTCTAACCGGGCTGTAGAAATGCCAAGCCCGTTCACCCCTGGAAACTGAGCGGTGAATGCTGGAGTGACTGCAGCCTTGATGAGGTTGCTTGTGTTCCCGGCTGCAGCGAGTCCAGAGTAGACAAAATCAGAAACAGTGAGCTTTTTGGCATCTTTGCACGGGAATCCAGAAGGGGTGTCAGGCAATGACAAATCGGCTACACAAAAGTCTTGCACTGATGCATACGAGGCTGCAAAAAGAAAAGAGAATACAATAACACTTTGAATCAGCATTTTGATGCCCGCGGTGTTTTGAATCGGTGTGGTGAGGTGTGGGTGTTTGTAAGATGAGGTAGGTAGGTTTATATACAAGGCTGGGGATGGGCATGGCCATGCATGCAAGGGCTTCATGTGATCAAATGGGGTATGGTAGCACCATTTAACAAAGAAAGAAAGGCCACAAATTCTTTGTTTCTAGCTAGCATGCATGTGACCGACTGTACAAGTCTTCATATGATAGCAAGATTGTTATTATTTTTTTTAATCTTTGTTTACAAAATGCAGCATCTACAAGCATATCCTGCCCAGGATATCAACCTCTAACATATATTAAATTAAATTATACCAACCATACATTGGATTAAACTAGTAGCCATTGAATAAACAATCTCAAACCGTTCACTGAAAACAATCTATTTCATCTCAAAATTCATCAAGACACCGTTTACATATATACTTGCAGATAGGCTATTCAAACAAAAAGAGAAAAAAAAAAAAAGAAAAAAAAACAGCAATCCCAAACAGGCAAAGTTAAGAGTAAATTAATGAACTAAATGCATCATCATCATGTTAAGTTGTTTGTTTTCATTTTCCCCAAATCTAAATCTACATGACTTGTACTTGAGATGCAACATGTACGTAAAAGTTTATGGTAAAAATATTCTCTCTTGATTGAATGAAGCTGCCCTTTTGCGAAACATCAAAATCTAAAATACCTTAAAATGGTTGACTGTCTATTTCTTCATGTATAGGCAAGGCAGGCAATTATATTAATTTGTAGTGTCATGTTAACATTTTAATCATCCTAACTTGTAAACAAGACCACATATACAAAATGCCAGATGTGTTAGTTTTAGTGTTGGTTCTAAAGAAATAATGCATGGTTATGTAATAGTTTAAATTAAACAACAATTAAATTCTTAATTTTGTCTCAAAGCAAAACAAGAGAGGTGTGTATGAGATATTTGCAAGGAAATATCAGAAGCAAGTCAGTGGTCCTTGCAGCAACAGGCAAAAAGAGACAATTTAGAAAAATATAGCAGCAAAAGCCATATATTGTTGTTATGTTGGAATTGTTTGTGTGGATCCTGTAAGCTGCTTATCCTATCCTATCATATCATATCAAATCCCATCCTATCCTATCCTTTCCATTAAGCATTTCCATTGGCAAAAACTTACATCCAACCTATGTTTTCTTGTTGATTAATGCTTAAGGCTCAGTAATACATGATGAGTTAATGACATGGAAATAAATATAAATAAATGCAGCTGTGAAACTGAAACTCTGAAACCCAACCTATGTTTTCTTGATGGAATTTTGGCATGCTAAATCGGATGCATATCGCACCTAATATTCTATTGGTTTAACTTGATGATGAGATAAGCATGTCTTTCTTTTAATCCAAATCCAATAACTATATATATTTCTCTAAATTAACTTTTTTTCCCTTAAATATCCAATCATGTATCCATCAAGCTTTACTTATGTTAACTATTTTAAATATGCGTGTCAACTTGTTAATGAAATTATCATCTTGAATGAAAGTAAGAAACTACATATATATAGATTTTATTTTCTAACGACACAACTAAGTGGTTTATTCTTTTTCTTTAAAAACCATTCAATTTTATATATAAAAATAGATAAAAAGCTTATGACTAAACCTGTGTAGAAATGAATATTATGTTATGTATAGTTTAAAAGTTTTGATTAAATACTTTTTGTCACAAAAAAATTAAATAATTTTTGTCACAAAACATAAATCTCTGAAATAAATACAGAAGTTGTGTAATCTTCAAACAAGACCTGAAGACTGCAAGACAAGCAACTAACGAGGTACGAAGAGGAAGCTAGGACCAGATAAATATATAATGTGGTTACGAATAACAAACAATTGGCAGAGGCCCTTGCAAATTAAACAATGAAGACGAAGAATTGTGATGTTGAGCAACCATGTAAGAGATGATGATTATCAACTTATAACGAAGAGGAAGACCATATGATAACAATTTTAAGAACAGATGTTTTTTTTTTTACTTTTTTATTTTTTGTATTCTTAACCTCATACACGGCAGATGGGTTCTTAACCCTAAAATCAAGATGACGATCTAGTGCATATTTGGGAAAGTAACTTTATAACTTAACTTATTAACTTTTAAAAAGTTAGTAAACATGTTTAGATGAAAAGTGAATAAGTTGATTTTAAAAATTAAAAAATTGATTTTAAAAAATTACTTTTAAAAAATAACTTTAAGCAATCCCTTACCCTTCTGACAACTTGCACTTGCACTGTAGCCCTTTACCTTGTAGCTCTTTACCTTCTTTATTGTCGAAACTAATGCGGAATTGAAGAACTCAATCAATCGAAACAAGATTTGAAAGATCAATAAGAACAATGAGTCTGATTACAAAGATACAAAGAAAAACTGATAGATAAAACTAATTCTCTAACCCTCAACGACCTATAACAGCCATTCAAACACAAACAAACTATCTTCATACTAAACCCATCAACTATACAATATTGACACTATTAGTCCCTGATGTTTTAAGAATGCAGCACACATCTCATTGAATGTAGCACACAGCACAGCACATCGAATGTAGCACACAGCACATCACATCATTCAACAAACTCCACCTTGTGCAAAGAATTAAAACAACAACACTAAGACACATGCAGCAATTGCATGCAATGCTGAAACTTAGACCCAGTTAAAGCCTTAGTCAACATATCAGATGCATTATCTAGAGTGTCAATTGAATCAACATGAACTTGCCCAGAATTCACCACATCTCGAATAAAATGCAGCTTCACATTTATATGCTTAGTCCTCTCATGATATAAATGATTCTTGGACAATTGAATTGCTCCTTGATTATCACACCAAACAATCACATCACCAACTGCTATACCAAGCTGAGACACAAAGCCTTTAAGCCATATGGCTTCTTTAACAGCTTCAGTAAGAGCCACATACTCAGCTTCAGTTATGGATAAAGCAACTACATGTTGTAAAGAAGACCTCCAACTTACTAACCCTCCAAACACCATAAAACTATAACCAGTCACAGATCTTCCCTTATCTGGATCCTTAGCAAAATCAGCATCCACAAACCCAGCAATAGCATGATCAACATCAGTATGTTCACCATATACCAATCCAACATCTCTAGAACCATTCAGGTACCGAAATATCCATTTCACTGCCTCCCAGTGCTGTTTGCCTGGATTACTTAAGTATCTACTCACAACACTTACAGCATAACCAAGATCTGGTCTAGTGCATACCGTAAGGTACATCAAACTACCTACAACACTAGCATAAGGAACATTCTTCATAAACTCTTCCTCTTCAATTTGACCCATATGAAATGTCTTAAGCACTTTATTAACATATCCCCTTTGAGTTAACTTTATCAATCCAAGCTTCCTGTTCCTACAAATCTCCATGCCCAAAATTTTCTTTGCTTCCCCAAGCTCTTTCATATCAAACTCTTGCATTAACATCTGCTTGGTAGCATCAACATTACACTTTAACTTGCTTGCAACAAGCATATCATCAACATATAGCAGTAGATACACATATCCTCCCATCTCACACTCTTTATAGTATACACAACTATCATAATAGCTCCTGTGAAAGCCTTGAGATATCATGTAATCATCAAATCTTTTGTACCACTGCCTTGGAGACTGCTTAAGCCCATACAAGGACCTTTTTAACAAGCTGTGACAACCCTGAAAATTCTTTTATTATTTATAAATAATTACGTCAAAATTTTTATTGTGTTACGTTACAAATCGCAATTATATTATGTTTGGTATATATATATTTATGGATGTACGGATGCATGTTTGCATGCATGCATACATAGTAGTTATTCACGTATGCATGTATGTTTATGTACCCAAAACTCACACGTACAGATATATATATATGCAAATTTTTACGTACACATGCTTGTATGTATATATAATGGAAAAATTTTTGTATCCGAACACATAGCCACTTGTGATATATATGTACTTTATGTGTGTATATATATATTAAGAAGATCAAAAACAAACATAACTAAAAACTTAAACTTAACACCCAACCATAATATCTAAACCACTCTTGGTTAACACCTTATACCACCAACCGAGATCACCATACCACCACCATGCCACCCGATAACCACTCGCGATCGATCCAACGACCCAAACCCTCGGTTCTATAGCTACCTTACCACCCGAAACCATCATCATGCCACCCGAAACCATCCCCATCCTGCCACATCGGGTTCACACCATCAAACCGCCACCACACCATCCTAAACCGCCACCTAGATTACCACCTTGACTAAATAACCTCCCATTCACACCATGAATGTTCCTAAAGTTGCCACCTTGCCTTCTTAATTCATTAGTCACCAAAAATCTCATCATTGCAAACATGGAGATGGCAACTCCTTGGAAGCTCTCGGCTAACTAGCATGCATCTCACTAAAAACCGCCTACCTTACTCCCGAATTTTCTTGCTTTCACACCATAGAAATCGCCACCTCAAACCACCATTAAGATACATGAACCTTCATCATCGCTAGGGGGATAAGTGGTACCTTTCAATGAACCCAAGGACACCTAAGCTATCTATCATGGATGATTCATCCAAGTTATAACATCTATATCTATGTCTCTCGGTTAAACACTCCCATGTTCAAACAAAAACTCATGGACACCACTTCCTCACTCTCTCTCTCGATCACAAAGCTAAATACCATCACCCTTCTGTCCCAAAGTCCCTCCATCTCTCGGTTACAATACAACAACAAACAACATCAACAAACAACCCGACAACCCCAACACCAAACACCACAAACCACGTACCATCAGCACTTACTAACATCAACCACGATCTCTACAGCCTTATTCTTGGATTCAAGAAGCTAAAATACCCTTAAGATTATCATCACAAGGTACAAAATGAATTTTGTTACATATATATTACAAAACATATATATATTGTTAGTTTTGGTATTTAAACACCAAAACCAATTCTGAAAATTATTATTTCATTAATCATAAGTAATAAGTTATAAAAACTTAGAAACTTATGATAAAAAGATATATTTGGAATTTGCAAGGATTAAATCTTGTAATTATTTAAGAAAAATTAGAAAAATATTAAACAACTGCAATTGTGAGAATAAACATTGAAAAACTCTCATTTTTATACTAAAAGACTGAACTGGAAGTTTTGATAAAGTTTTGATAAATAAATAATTTATATAAATTATTTTATAAATGAAAAATAGGAGAAAATGTCAAAAATAGAAATAAAATCGGAAAAATTCTGATAAAATCACAGAATGATTATTTTGAGGTATAAAATCCTCTGGAATTATTTCAGAATTTTATCCCTTATTATGATTAAGATACGAATTTTTATATGTTCTGTAGTAAATAAATCAGAATAAATACTTAAAGTGAATAATAAATTCTGATAAAATCATAGGTGTAATATTAAATATGAAGCTACAGAATATATATAATTTTCATAATTTTTGGAGCAGTATAATTATTTTTGCTAAAATTAGCAATTATTGTAAAAATACATAAACTGGTATGTTATGATTTAGACTTTGAGATAATTATATGATACTTTATTTTATTGGGTAAGTCTTCTGTAGAATTTTGGGAATTTTTCGTGAACAGAAGCTATTTTTAACTATTTATGGGGATATTATGAAATTTACAGAAAATAATCTGTTAAGAGTTGGATACTATAAAATTATGTGATGTTACTGACTTTTTGGAAAAAATTCTATGAAATTGTGAGGAATTATTGGACAGCAGAAGATATTATGATAAATTTTGGGAATATTGTGGGATTTATGTAAAATAATTTGTTAAGGATTTGAAGTTGTGAAAATTATGGGAAGCTACAAGCTATCCAAACTTATGTTCTACCAAATTTGGTGATTTTTGGATATGAATAGCTATTTTGTATGATTTTTGAATAAATCATAAACTATTATGGATTAAGAATTTTTAGAGGCCCGAAGGTGTTTCTATTAATATTTTACAGTCAATGAAAACCAGAAAAATATTTAAAGTATTGTCTGACACTGTAAACTATCTTGTTAGGTTCAAGTGGAAAGACACGGTGAGTTCATAACCCCATTTTCAACCGTTTGGTATTTAGTAAAGTTTTGAGGGAAAAAGTATACCGTTGGGTTGATATATTATTTTGAAAATATTTTTGTGTGCTTACTGTAATTTGCGACACAACCATTAGTTCGAATGAGGAACCGGTCAATAATATTGGTAGCGCTACTTAGGAGAATATTTGCACTAACCGGATGATGGTTACTGCTATTTTCCTGCATCTAACCGAATGGGGGTTAGGATGTAATATTATCTGATTTTATGATTATTTTGTGACAGTATGATTATGTTGTGAGCAGGTTTGGTTGTAATTGATACATCAACAAAATATTTTGTCTGGATTAAACCTATGTTCTCACCAACATTTTGTTGACTGGTTTAAGTGTACTTTTTCAGGAAACGATGACTAACACCTTTGACTTTAGTTTTGAGGTCCACAACGGTTGGGGAGAGGTTGTTGGAAGAGTTTGTGTGACACTAACAGTCAACGTATTTGACTATAGTGTGTATGTGGATGCACATTTCCACCGTATCTGAAGACATGCAGTAGTTTAATCTAGTTGTAGAAAGGTTATATAAAATTTTGAAAACTTATGTATAAGATGTAATATCGAATATTAGTAATAAAAGCATGTCTGTGTTATGTTTCTATTATATCTGTGTTTATTTACTATAAACAATGCACTCTGATAAAAGCTAGTCACATTCCACCCGTATCGTTCACGCTTCCGCCAGGATATGACACAAGCACACCTTGTCTTCATGCCCTTCTACTACAAAACCAACTGGATGACTCATGTAAATGTCTTCCTCAATATTTCCATGCAGAAAAGCTGTCTTAACATCCAGCTGTTCTACTTTCCAGTCATTAACTGCACTTAGTGACAACATTACCCTTATTGAAGAGTGTTTTACAACTGGAGAGAAAATCTCATTATAATCCACACCAGCCACCTGAGTAAAACCTTTAGCCACCAGCCTGGCTTTAAACCTTGGTGCCTCAACCCCATCAATTCCTTCTTTAAGCTTGTACAGCCATTTACACCTCACTAACTTTTGATGTTTAGGAGCATCAACAAGTTCCTAGGTCTGATTCTTATGGAGTGAGTCCATTTCCTCCTTTATAGCTTGAATCCATTTATCCTTGTTAGAAGAATTGATTGCAACCTCATAAGTAATTGGTTCATAGACACTTTCATTCTCAGCCACATTAAACACATATGCAGATGTATCATCATTGGTTCTATATCTGGCAGGAGGAACAATATGCCTTCTAGGCCTGCTTTGAGCTATACTATGAGAGTTGTCAGCTTCACTTGAACTAGCACCACTAGTATCACCAGCATTAGTAGCACTATTACTTGGACCAGCCACATCAGGTTCATTAGGCTCCACCTCAAACTGAACCCCATTCTCTGGCTTATCTGCATGAGACTCCCAAGCCTCCACATTTCCAATCAAATCCTTATACACAGTATCTTTTTTGAACACAACATCTCTACTAATCATCACCTTAGGCTTCTCATCATCCATTCTCCACAACCTATACCCTTTGACACCTTCAGGGTATCCTAACATTACACACTTCACTGCTCTTGGCTCAAGCTTTCCCTTATTAACATAAGCATAAGCTAATGATCCAAATACCCTGAGTCTTGAGTAATCACCAGGAATACCTGACCACTTCTCCATAGGTGTTTTCATACCTATGGCTGAGGATGGTGACAAGTTCACCAGGTGAGCAGCAGTAGATAAAGCCTCTGCCCAGAACTTCTTAGGCATACCAGCCCCAATCAATAAGCACCTCAACTTATTCAACAAGGTTCTATTCATACGTTCGGCCAGGCCATTCTGTTGTGGTGTTCTAGCAACTGTCAAATGCCTTGCTATACCATATTCTCTACAATACTTATCAAACAATGTATTGCAGAACTCCAAACCATTGTCAGTTCTCAACCTTTTTACTGTTTTTCTTGTTTGAGTCTCAACTAAGGCTTTCCATTCTTTAAACTTCATGAAAGTCTCATCTTTGTGCTTCATCACAAAAACCCAAACCCTCCTTGAATAGTCATCTATCAGTGAAAAAAAGTACCTGGCACCCCCAAGGGACTCAGTCCTTACAGGACCCCATAAATCTACATGAATATACTCCAACACTACCTGAGTTATGTGCTTTCCTTTACTAAACTTTATCCTATGAGCTTTCCCCATCACAAAATGTTCACAAAACCCAGCATCACAGTCTTGAACATTGTTGATCAACTGTTGCCTTTTAAGCTCACTAAGGCCTTGAGTGCTGATATGCCCCATTCTCTTATGACATACCATAGTAGTTGAATCTCCCTCCTTTCAAGAACATTCACATTGCCCACCAAGACCTTCCCATCTAAGAAGTAGGTGTTATTTCTCTTCCTTGTACTAGACAAGACAGTCATAGCCCCTTTAATGACCTTAGCTTTGCCATTTTTTAGACTAACACAATACCCACTGCTCTCAAATGTTCCAAGAGATATCAAATTTCTCTTGAGGCTAGGAATATATCTAACATCTTCCAGAGTTATCACCGAACCATTGTCAAGATTGAAGCTGACTGCTCCAATACCTTGTATATCGCAAGGCCTGTCATCTCCCAATTGAACTACACCTTGACTGTAACATTTCGTATTTTCGTTAAGTAAAAATTTACATCGTTATGTTCTTGTAAGGACCTTTTTGTCATTTAATGAAACATTGAGGACTCGTCTATGCTCGTTTCCGCTTTACTAAATAATCATAATAACGATGATAAATACAACTTTTATTTAATAATATAAAACTTAACTTAAGTTATAATAATAAAAATGATCACAATAGTAAAAATAAAATAAAATAAAAATAAATATATATAATAATAAAAATAATAATTTATAAAAGTTAAACATTAGTAAGTTGGAAAAATGTTTGAAATATTAAGCTTTAATTAAGTTAAGGGGGCATTTACGTCAAGTTGAAAACTTTAAATCAAAGTTTATTACATAAAATAACAAAAACAAGAATTACAGGGACCATTGTGTAAAAATTGTTAAAACCCAAACCTTTCCCCCCGTTTTCCCGATCACTCGCCGGCCAAACTCCGGCCATCGCTCCGGCGATCACCAAAACCCCACAAAACACCCGTTTTCACCCAAATTAATCCTATTAATTCGTTCAAAAGGTCCGTTTCGAACCCATAACCATGTTTAATTCGATGTTAATGGAGGTTATGAAACATATTGAATCAAAAACCGAAACATCTTAAAGCTCATAACCGTTTGAGCATTAACACTTCTTAATAGCCTAATTAAACTAATATAAACGATACTATACCATTCGTTAATCGAGCACCACACTCATTGCATCAAAAACAAACACAATCTTCGATTTGAGCTTCATCCTTGTCGTGAACCTGCAACTTAGTCGAGGCCTCTGTCCAAGCAATTTGGACCAAATTGGAAAGGGGCTTTTGGTCCAGTACACAAATTGAAGCTTCATACTAAATTAATTGAATTATCATCCTCGAATGACCATCGTTCGCTCACTGTTCGGCCGCGAGTTGCTCTTCGAAGTGGGTATCTCCAATCGAACATCAAACGGGTAATTGGTGTTCAATTTGAATCAAATCAAGTTAGGGTTTTATATGAAATTGGGGATTTTCGTGCTTTTGGATTTAAAAACAATGGGAACCGGCTTATAACGCGGCCGCGGCCCTGGTCTATTGGTTCTCCGTCCCCTTGCAAACCTTGAGGTCCCGGGTTCGAACCCGGGCTCCCTCACCTATTTTTTTAGGCTTTTTAGCCTTTAAATAAATAATAAAAAAATCAGATTAAATATAAATTCCTTTTATAAACTTCCAATAATTTTTGAAATCATCTAATTATTTTCTGGAATTTATCTTAACATTTTTTTTATTTATTTAGTTATTTATTTTATTTAATTAGTTTAATTTCTTATAAAATAGATTTCAAATATGATTTATCTTATTAAATCATTATATGTTCAATAATTTAATTAAGTTATTCTCCTGTTTTTCTTAGCTTAATAATCATTATTTAAATCAAAATAATATAAAAGGGTCATTTAATATTTTTGTATAAAATGAGGATTATTTTCTTATTTTAACTTATTAATTATCATTTGTTCAAATAATAAATAATAAATCTTTTGGTCCAAATGTAACTTTCTAAAAACATAATTTATGTTTATTTAACTTTTATATTTAAATAGTTTTCTTTTAAAATAGTTAAATAATCATTGGACTTGAAACAATAACCTTTATAATATTAATTGATATTATATTAATTAAGACTTGTCATGATAATTGTAGAAATTATATATCTTATAATTTCATAAAATATTTACAAATATTAATCGTTATAAAATATACCTCGACTAATAGTTTAAAATAATATTTTGTTATTAATCAGTGTGTTATATTGAACTTCAACATTAATATATTTAAATTCATTTCTAAAACATAATTCCTTCTAATGAAATCAAATGTAAATAATTACCTTGTAAACTTACTACCTATCAAAACCTCTTAATTCTATCAAACCCTAATCCTTGTTAGAACGTTAACCTTATTATTAAAACTTTAACCTTGTGAATATACATATTTAGGTGACTTGTGACGATTCACGTTGGAACGACGCCTATTATTATTCTTATTAGTCGTCATACTTATACTTATTTTGCCATGTGAGTATTTCTATACCCCTTTTTCTTATTTTCACACTTTGGGGTGAAACATGTTACTTATTAACCATTACACTTGTAAACACGTTTGATTCTTGTAAACTTATGGCAATTTACTTGTGTGTTGTGATTAGTTGAATCTTGTAGCTACCATGTAATGTCGAATACATGTACAATCATTAACTATTGCTAGCCTGGCGACGTCATAGATCTATGGGCCTGACAACCTGCTTGGTTGATCCAAGTACACTTAGCTAATCGTATATACTTATAACTTGGTTGATCCAAGTACACGTTTGAAACTTGTAAAACTTTGTCAAGGTTTGATTGTGCATTCTGTCTTATATCCCTAATTACTTTGTTTCTCTAATTTACAACATGAATTGCCATCTTTTATATACTTATGTATCCAAAACTATAGAATGCTCACCAACATCTTTATGTTGACCTTTTATTTTTAACATGTTTCAGGTTACTCTTTGAAGCTTATCTCACTTAGGATTGGACTTAGAGAAATAAACGAATGATCTGGATACTTTTATACTTGTAATCTGGATATATCTTTGTTTGAACATTTACTTGTATTGTTACAATTGAATCCTGATTAATATATTTGGAACCCATAATAGCGTTATGTGGCTGTGAACAATCGTAACTCTCACACCTCGACGTTTTCGCCGTCAAGGTTGGGGTGTGACAGATTGGTATCAGAGCCTATAACTATAGGGAATTAGGTTATTAGAAATGGTGACCTAGACTATAGATGCATGAACCTCATAGAAAGATCCTTATACTTTTGTGTTTACATAATGTTTGCATGCTACATAATGCTATGCCTTTTGTGCAACTTGATGCCTTAGCATAGGATTGCCTTATGTATGCTTAAAACTTAGTTACTTGTCTCCATAAACTTAACTTTAACTCTTTGACTCTCCCCGACAAATGAACTTCCTAAACTTATTCTCAACGACATATGGAGTCTACACTTATCATCGTGGGTTCAATTCCTTAGACTCTATGTCTAATCTATGAAAATCTCATCAAGGTTTTGATTTCATAAGCCAAAGAAATTTGTGGGACACATAGACACCTGTATTCTGGATTTCCTGACAAAAGGCCTTTGGGCTAAGGCAAGCATATCGTATAAATCTCATTGCGAGACCAGTTATGCTTACCTGGGGATTTCTGGGATGAGTGATAAACTATGGTCAACATACACAAGTCTCTAAGGCAAGTGGGTCAATTTACCTTGACGTGTCAACGATTTCAAATGGTAATGCGTTACTAAATGGAACCATTCTCTTTGTATCTTAAAAATCTTTGATTCCTTGAACTGGTTTCTTCTCATTCTTATCATACATAATGTTCCTGTGATATTGAACTCGTCATACCTTTCAGCTCCTACGTTTAAACATCGTTACACGTTAGGCGTTTCATGTAGCTATTTCTATACCTTGATCACATGTACATGACTCTTGTTATACCCAAAGATATTGGGAATCTAAACCGAATGATCTTTAAAACTTTAAATCGTTACTTATGGTTTTCAAATTTTCCTAAGGGTGTGTCCCATAACTAAAGACATTCAATGTTGTAGGTAGAATTTCTACATCTCGGGATACTTTGCTAATTGAATGTTAATTTTGTTAACTCAAATATTATAAGTGGTCACTCACCTCAATGATCGAATAAACTAATTATAACTTTGTTACCACTTATAAGTACACGTGTCTTCAATAAGGTTGTGGTTGACCTCATAATTTGAGAAGTCCATGCATTTCCTTTCAATTGTGAATCGAATGTTCACATCTCATTATGGTGTTGAATAATTCCTGTCCTTGATTTCATTTTTTCGATTTAAACCATCCAAGATTAGAACACCACAACAAATTCTATCATCTCGAACCTTGATCTTAAGCTTGTAAGAATGATTTTCTCTTTTGTTACATTGATGTAACTTGAAATTTTCTGAATTTCTAATTGATATTCCTTTTTTTTTCCGCTGTTATGTCAAACTTCGTACCGTTTGCATCGTTGGGGATGCAAGAGTTTGTAAGTCAACCTATGACTAAGAACATTCGCATCTCCTAAATGATTCTAACTCATCAAAACAGGGTGATTCCCTTACTTTGATGGTTCCCTGTTCGTTTCGATAAATGGTTTCCAATTGTGTTTTTTTTTATGAAATTTCATCCTCTGGATTAGGGTAATTTTCTTATCTTGAGGATTGACTTCAATTATTCTCATTGGAACTTGCATTTCACGAATGACATGATCTCACCAAAATAGGATTGAAACCCATACTTTGGTGACAATTGTCAATTTCTGATTGTTTTCTTGTTATTATGAAATTCAATCATCAAGATAGGCGTGAATTCTATACCTTGATGATAATTTCATTCTTATGTATTGTATTTTCTCAAATGAAACGACCTCATCAAAGTAGGAGTGAATTCTGGATTTTGATGAAGAAGTTCATCCTATTATATTTTGTTTTTGTAAAACTACATCGTTAAGATAGGGGAGACGTCCCTTACCTTAATGGTGAGTTACCTCGTTTTATTTCTGTGGATCCTTAACAATGAGTTAGGATCGAACTTTTTGGTTGGTAAGTTAGGGATCATGCCTTGGGAATACACCATCAAGTTAGGAGTGAAAACCACACCTTGATGACTATTCTCATTTATTGATCTTCACTTACCAAGGTTGTAATCAAGTAGCGAGAAGCATGTAGTAACTTGAAGGGTGAAACAATGTTAGTGTTTCGACCTATCAAGCCAAAGCATGATCTCCAAACTTGAAAAGAGACCGACCGCTTTAGGTTGATTTTGATTCCAAGCTTGGAGCATTTAAATTCTTAAATCGATTTTTCCCCCTTTATTCTCATGTTGTGATTTGATCTAACTATATGGAACCATTTATTCCTTATTCAACGACTTTCTTTTGAGTTATCATCAAAACCTGATTACGCGATGGTAGCCTTCCTAAAAAAATCTTTCTGCGAAAGACATTATCAACTTATGCTCATGTCTTTCTAGTCATACAAATGATCTCAGCTGTGCTTATGGTTTGTTGAACTGCATATGTAACTGTACTTAGAGATTGCTACCTTGCAAAACATGTTTACAAATACCTTTCTTATTATTTACGTCATTACTTGAATCGTTTTTAAACCCGTAACCTTGGAAATCCTTAAAACTCTATCTTGATTTCGATCAACGAGACTCGTTATTATTTACATCGTGACGTCGAGGTTTATAAACCTTCGTAACTTGTATTCATGGTTTGGCATAAATGAAAAGACGTAACTTGGTATGTATCCAAGTGTCTTACCTTCACATATGACAAGACCTAACATTCGTGACCCTATGGATCTCCTGCTTAACTTTTCTTTCAACTAAAACGCATCTTATCTTAGAAGTCATGATAACATTGGTGCATTATATTGACTCATGTGAGATAATGGGTCGAGAAATTGACTTGTATCTATCTCAAATAGTCGTATACCGTGGTATGTCGTTAAACATCGATTGATAATTTTGGATGATCGATTCTTTTTCTGCGTTTATTAATGTTCTTAATCATCGTCGTGAACTCATTCCAAAATCTTCGCATATCGTATTGTTCTTAGACCGATGGTTGGTCAAAGGAGGAATACATATTCACAAGATATGCGTCAAGATCGTTTCATATAGTGGCGTTTAGGATTCTTAAATCCCGACGTTTAACCTTTCTCATCATTTTTGGTCTTTCAGTGATTTCTAGACATCATTTTACTACAAAACTATATTCTAGAAGTTGTGACTTGAAAATCTAATATACCACGGTAACTCGTCATCATTTTCAACGTCTCATATTTCACTGGAAAAGTTCAAGTTGGCATATATTATGTCAAGAGACTTGAAAGATTCCATAAAGTGAAGCGTTTCATCTGTATTCAAACGACAAACATTGTTCGTGGAACACTTACTTTTCCATTACAATTCCTTTGTTCATCTAAGCTAATTTTTAATTTCGGGACGAAATTCTTTTAAGTTGGGGAGACTGTAACATTTCGTATTTTTGTTAAGTAAAAATTTACATCGTTATGTTCTTGTAAGGACCTTTTTGTCATTTAATGAAACATTGAGGACTCGTCTATGCTCGTTTCCGCTTTACTAAATAATCATAATAACGATGATAAATACAACTTTTATTTAATAATATAAAACTTAACTTAAATTATAATAATAAAAATGATCACAATAGTAAAAATAAAATAAAATAAAAATAATATATATAATAATAAAAATAATGATTTAAAAGTTATACAATTAGTAAGTTGGAAAAATGTTTGAAATATTAAGCTTTAATTAAGTTAAGGGGCATTTATGTCAAGTTGAAACTTTAAATCAAAGTTTATTACATAAAATAACAAAAACAAGAATTACAGGGACCATTGTGTAAAAATTGTTAAAACCCAAACCTTCCCCCCCGTTTTCCCGATCACTCGCCGCCAAACTCCGGCCATCGCTCCGGCGATCACCAAAACCCCACAAAACACCCGTTTCACCCAAATTAATCCTATTAATTCATTCAAAAGGTCCGTTTCGAACCCATTACCATGTTTAATTCGATGTTAATGGAGGTTATGAAACATATTGAATCAAAAACCGAAACATCTTAAAGCTCATAACCGTTTGAGCATTAACACTTCTTAATAGCCTAATTAAACTAATATAAACGATACTATACCATTCGTTAATCGAGCACCACACCCAATTGCATCAAAAACAAACACAATCTTCGAATTTGAGCTTCATCCTTGTCGTGAACCTGCAACTTAGTCGAGGCCTCTGTCCAAGCAATTTGGACCAAATTGGAAAGGGGCTTTTGGTCCAGTACACAAATTGAAGCTTCATACTAAATTAATTGAATTATCATCCTCGAATGACCATCGTTCGCTCACTGTTCGGCCGCGAGTTGCTCTTCGAAGTGGGTATCTCCAATCGAACATCAAACGGGTAATTGGTGTTCAATTTGAATCAAATCAAGTTAGGGTTTATATGAAATTGGGGATTTTCGTGCTTTTGGATTTAAAAACAATGGGAACCGGCTTATAACGCGGCCGCGGCCCTGGTCTATTGGTTCCCCGTCCCCTTGCAAACCTTGAGGTCCCGGGTTCGAACCCGGGCTCCCTCACCTATTTTTTTAGGCTTTTTTAGCCTTTAAATAAATAATAAAAAAATCAGATTAAATATAAAATTCCTTTTATAAACTTCCAATAATTTTTGAAATCATCTAATTATTTTCTGGAATTTATCTTAACATTTTTTATTTATTTAGTTATTTATTTTATTTAATTAGTTTAATTTCTTATAAAATAGATTTCAAATATGATTTATCTTATTAAATCATTATATGTTCAATAATTTAATTAAGTTACTCTCCTGTTTTTCTTAGCTTAATAATCATTATTTAATTCAAAATAATATAAAAGGGTCATTTAATATTTTTGTATAAAATGAGGATTATTTTCTTATTTAACTTATTAATTATCATTGTTCAAATAATAAATAATAAATCTTTTGGTCCAAATGTTACTTTCTAAAAACATAACTTATGTTTATTTAACTTTTATATTTAAATGGTTTTCTTTTAAAATAGTTAAATAATCATTGGACTTGAAACAATAAACCTTTATAATATTAATTGACATTATATTAATTAAAGACTTGTCATGATAATTGTAGAAATTATATATCTTATAATTTCATAAAATGTTTACAAATATTAATCGTTATAAAATATACCTCGACTAATAGTTTAAAATAATATTTTGTTATTAATCAGTGTGTTATATTGAACTTCAACATTAATATATTTAAATTCATTTCTAAAACATAATTCCTTCTAATGAAATCAAATGTAAATAATTACCTTGTAAACTTACTACCTATCAAAACCTCTTAATTCTATCAAAACCCTAATCCTTGTTAGAACGTTAACCTTATTATTAAAACTTTAACCTTGTGAATATACATATTTAGGTGACTTGTGACGATTCACGTTGGAACGACGCCTATTATTATTCTTATTAGTCGTCATACTTATACTTATTTTGCCATGTGAGTATTTCTATACCCCTTTTTCTTATTTTCACACTTTGGGGTGAAACATGTTACTTATTAACCATTACACTTGTAAACACGTTTGATTCTTGTAAACTTATGGCAATTTACTTGTGTTGTAACACCAGTATTTTTTAGCAAGAAATAAAAGAAAAAGGAAGAAAAGAAAAGAAAATAAAAAGCAACTAAAAAGGAGGGACCAAAAGTGCCAAATGGGCAAAGTTGTTATTTATTTTGTACAAAAGGGAGGCATGGTCGCCCATAACCCCTGCACAATTCTTTGCATTCGGTTTTTAGAGAGAGAAACAGCAGGGACTTCGATTCTTAGAGAGAGAAAGAAGAAGAAATCGGATTCAAGGTAAGAATTGATGTTTTTAAGTTGTGTTTTGGCTAAGAAACCGAGAATGCATGTTCTTATGTGTGTGTGTTTGTGTTCGGGTTGCACTGTGTGTGTTTTAGGTGTAGAAACGACTGGGAAGTTAAGAAAGGGCATCCAAAACCCGAAGACAAACTAAGGTGAGTTCTAGACCCCTTTTTACCCGTTTTTAAATGCTTTGGGGCTGGAAAATGCATCTAAGTATGTTTGTATAAAACTTGGATTTTATACCCGTATGATTGAATGTATGAATGTATGTGTTTATGTTAAGTTTTGCCTAGAATCATGTGAGCATGTTTAGAACTAGGCATTATGATGTTTGGGATTTGGAATATGAATTAGATACATGTCCAGGTTGCTAATACGTCCAACAGTGTGGTCGTATGACCAGGTGATTTTTCTAAGTGTTGAAGAGTCCAATAGGACTCATACGACCAACAGTGTGGTCGTATGACCAGGTGATTTTTCTAAGTGTTGAAGAGTCCAATAGGACTCATACGACCAACAGTGTGGTCGTATGACCAGGTGATTTTTCTAAGTGTTGAAGAGTCCAATAGGACTCATACGACCAACAGTGTGGTCGTATGACCAGGTGATTTTTCTAAGTGTTGAAGAGTCCAATAGGACTCATACGACCAACAGTGTGGTCGTATGACCAGGTGATTTTTTCTAAGTATAGGATGAAAAGTCCAATAGGGCTCATACGACCAGCAGTGCTCTTACGCCTAACAGGGCTCATACGCCCAGGGGGCTTATACGCCCAACAGGGCTCAAACGTCCAGAACACTTAGGATTTTTACAGAAATTTCCTGCAAATCCGAAGTTCGAGGTTTTGACCAGGGTTGACTAGGGTTAATAAATGATAATGTTTTATGCATGTAATGATGTTTATGATTAACCCTTATTAAGGTTACTGATATTATTATCAGTATTCTATTATTGCTAACAATATTATTATTTAATATTGTTAAGTATGAGATGACGCCCAAATACTTGGACTTTTTAACAGATTTTCCTTGGAGTCTGTGCAGTAGGGTTTCACATGAATGTTGACTAGGACGTTATTGAATGTGAATGATGATGTTTGAATGTAATAATACCCCTTTCTTAATATTATAATTAATATTATGATTAGGGCTATTATTAAGATTGTGAATAATATTATTAATAATATTATTAGTATTATTATTAGTAATATGCTTATTAATAATAATACTGTATGACTCTATGTGGAATGATCATGATCAAGAATTATTATCATTAATAAGTGAGAAAAGTTAATGATAAAGAGAAGTGAAACGAAAATGAATGAACGAAAGTCTTGCATGGTCTAAGGGGCACGAGATTGAATTGACGGTTAATAAGTCTTGAAAATGGTGCTTGGTTCTAGTAACTAGGCCTATTACGAGCCTTATGGTAGATTATGGACAGTGAGCCATAGTTGCCTTAAGAACAACGGGGCAGTGTCTTTGTGACCTGTCACGGGATAGTTGTTACAGCAGGAGTGGTGACGATCACTCATGGGGTTAACGTGACCCCGGATGAGACGTGTCGGTCTATGGACAGAGAGCCATAGGGGCAACGAGGTTGTCGGTCTATGGACAGAGAGCCATAGGGGCAACCAGGTGTCGGTCTATGGACTGAGAGCCATAGGGGCACCAGGTGTCGGTCTATGGACTGAGAGCCATAGGGGCACCAGACGGATACGATATGCTTTGTCGGCTCATGGGTTGGAACCATGGGGGCAGAGAAGGGAGGTGACCCTTAGAGATTTGCATGCCTGACGAATGAAAGTTAAAGAACGAATGATGAAGATAACAATGATATTACTTATGTGTACGTACGATGTGTGATCACATATGCATAACGAATGGTTTGAAATGAAAAAGTAAAGTATTTTACATACAAACTAGAACTCACTCAGCAATGCTGACTTTTATGTATTTTCCAGTGGCAGGTAACAGGTTGCTGATGATGGCACACGGGGATGGCTACTTGGCGGGCAAGACTGACACCCATTTATGCTTTTGACAATACTGTTGTCTTGCAATTCATGCAACTATTATTTTGTGATCTATGAACTAGAATGTATTGATTAGCAACAGTATTGAAAATGAATGAATGGGTTTGTAAAATTAATTCCGCTGCTTAACTTTATAATATGTATGTTTTATGCTGTGAATGTCCAACTGTGAGGTGCCCGGGAACGGGGCCTTACAAGTTGGTATCAGAGCTAAAGTTTAAGTGAATGGTAAATATTTTCAAAATAAACCTAAACTTGGACTGAAAATGGGACAGAAAGTGGGATGTCAGCCCGAGTAGCTACGTGCCATCAGGTATTTCTTTCCTTAAAAGTTAACCGGTATTATGTGCGTGTGTTATTTGATTTATGTGTACTGATAGATTCAGATGCTAATGTAGTCAGGACAGGTAATGCTAGGGGTATGAAGAGTAAAGTAAGTGGCTAATCACAACTGGCCACTGTAATTAGAAACTTACTATACTTGAAATAAACTAAGCTATTTCCTTGAATGATCGTATTGGTATTTGAACCTTTTAGTGGGTGTCAAAAGATGGCTAGCGGTAGATCTTCTAAGGTTTTGCCAGGTGGGGGTCGTGGTGAACGTGGTGCTGAACCGCGTGTCACGAGAAGCATGGCTAGGGCGGCTGAAATGGCACTAGAAGAGCCTGAGGCCCCTTACCTGGAGGGCAGCGATGATAGCACTAGTTTGAGGATCGCCATGAAAGAGGCTGTTGTGGAGGGAGTCCAACAGGCCTTACAGGAAATTCTGCCGTTCATGGTGACCGAGGTAATTAGGGCGGTGAAGGAGACGACTGCTATTGAAGACAGCATGAAGAATAGCGATGACAAGAACTGGCATGGAAAGCGGGTTGGACGTGACAATACCACCCTCAACAAAAAGGTTGCAAGGACGGAGGACCGGCGTACAGCTTCGTCGGGTGCTATGACGAGGAAGTGTGGTAAGTGCGCCAAAGAACACCTTGGCGAATATAGAGGGGGACCTATGTCTGTTTCAAATGCGGGAAGCGTGGTCATGTGTCCAGAGAGTGTAGGGTGGTACGGTGCTACAACTGTAGTGGAAGGGGTCACATAAGCAGGGATTGCAAGAAGCCAAGGGCAGAGGGCGCAGGGTCTTCACGACAATGCCAAAGCAGGCTGGGACAGGCCCCGATATAGTGACAGGTATGTCTAGTAAATCACACTCTATCTTCCGTGTTGTTTGATTTCAGAGCTAGAAAGAGTTTGTTTCTATTGTTTTCTATGCTAAGTTGCTAACCCGGAGTAGAAGTATTGGTAAGCTCTTTGGTATAGAAACCGCCATCGTAAGTCTTTTAGGATTTCCGAAACGATAGGAGACTGCACCATCGAATTAGAAGGTCATAAGAATTGCTGCCAAATTACATGTGATGTCCCTAGGTAGAGTTGATGTAATACTAGGGATGGATTGGTTAGGCAACCTATGAAGCGAGTATAGTGTGTCGTAAGAAAATGATTAGACTGACGGCGCCTGACGGAAGTCCGGTGACAATATATGGCGATCGGGTTACTACGATTCCGAAGGTGATTTCGATGGCGGTGGCGGGAAAGTGCATGAGGCGTGGATGTAGTGCTTATTTGGCCTACGTAAAAGATGTGACACATCAACACCCCAATTGTTCGATGTACCGATTGGCTCCGACGGAGATGAAGGAGTTGATGGAGCACCTGCAAGAGTTGCTTGACAAGGGCTTTATTAGACCGAGTATCTCTCCTTGGGGTGCTCCGGTCTTATTTGTTAAGATGAAGGACGGTAGCATGAGAATGTGTATAGACTCCAGTGAATTGAACAAGTTGACAATAAGAATCGGTATCCGTTACCGAGAATCGATGACTTGTTCGACCAGCTCCAGGGTGCCAGCTGCTTTATGGACTTGATGAACGAGTGTGTCGGCCAATGTTAGATAAATCAGTGATTGTGTTCATCGATGATATCCTGATTTATTCAAGGAGCGAAGAAGAAGAGCATGCCGGTCACATTCGGGAAGTATTGGAGACTTTAAGAAGGGAGAAACTGTATGCTAAGTTCTCCAAATGTGCGTTCTGGCTACGCGAGGTACAATTTCTGGGTCACGTGGTAAATGCAGAAGGAATAATGGTGGATCCAGCAAAGGTTGAGGCTGTGATGCAATGGAAATCACCAAAGACGCCATCCGAGATTCGTAGCTTCTTGGGATTGGCGGGCTATTATAGGAGATTTATTCAAGACTTTTCAAAGATAGCCTCACCTTTGACAAAATTGACTCGTAAGGACGTGAAATTCGTGTGGGGTCGAGAGCAGGAGACAGCTTTCGAGGAGTTGAAGACAAGACTAACACAAGCTCCTGTTTTGACTTTGCCCGAGGGGAATGAAGACTTAGTGGTCCATTCGGATGCATCTTATTCTGGGCTGGGTTGTGTGTTGATGCAACGTGGAAAGGTGATAGCCTACGCATCTCGACAACTGAAGATCCACGAAGTCAACTATCCCACACACGATCTAGAATTAGCTGCGGTGGTTTTTGCGTTGAAGATTTGGCGGCACTATCTATACGGGACGAAGTGCACATCTTCACCGACCATAAAAGCTTGAAGTACTTCTTCGAGCAGAAAGATCTTAACATGAGGCAGAGGCGATGGTTGGAACTAATAAAGGATTATGATTGCGAAATCCATTACCATCCGGGCAAGGCCAACGTGGTGGCCGATGCTCTTAGTCGAAAAGAACGACCTGAGCCGATTCGAGTAAGGGCTTATCGGCTGATCATGACCCCCGATGTGATGACACAGGTTAAGGAGTTCCAAGACGAGGCTTTGAAAGAAGATCGTCTTAACTCCGAAAGGATGAGAGGCCTAGTTACGGAATTGGGTGAGAACACTCTTGGTGTTAAGACCCGATTTGGGCGAATGTGGATTCCTCGATACGGGGATCTACGTGGTAGAATTATGGACGAGGCCCATAAGACCCGATACTCCATTCACCCCGGTGCTACCAAAATGTACCACGATATGAAGAAAGACTATTGGTGGCCGGGTATGAAACGCGACGTAGTGGAGTACGTAAGTAAGTGCTTGACTTGCTTACAAGTGAAGGCGGAACACCAGAAGCCCTACGGAAGATCCAACCGTTGGATATACCCGAGTGGAAGTGGGAACACATCACCATGGATTTCATCACGAAGTTACCACGTACCCAAAAGGGTATGATGCCATATGGGTGATAGTTGACCGCTTGACAAAGAGTGCCCACTTCCTACCGATCCGCGAAACGTACTCATCTGAAAGATTGTCGGATCTGTTCATCAAAGAAATTGTAGCTCGTCATGGTGTGCCGGTGTCTATTGTGTCTGATCGTGACACCCGGTTTACCTCCAAGTTTTGGAAAAGATTCCATGATGCAATGGGGACGAGGCTACACATTAGTACAGCATATCACCCTCAGACAGACGGTCAGTCTGAGAGGACGATCCAAACACTCGAGGACATGCTTCGGGCGTGTGTGATCGATTTTGGAGGAAGTTGGGACAACCACCTTCCGTTAGCAGAATTCTCGTACAACAACAGTTATCACGCCAGCATTGGCATGCCACCTTACGAGATGCTATACGGTAGGAGATGTAGGACCCGTATGTTGGGGAGACATTGGGCAGAAGGAACTGGGAGGTGTTGAGGTGATTGAAGCAACGAATGAGAAATTGGAAAAGATCAAAGCCTTCATGAAGGCGGCGAAAGATAGGCAAAAGTCGTATGCTGACAAGAGGCGAAGACCGATAGAGTTCAAGGTTGGTGACCGAGTTATGTTGAAGGTCTTACCTTGGAAAGGAATCATTAGATTCAGGAAACGAGGTAAGCTAAGCCCGAGATACATAGGACCTTTCCGGATTGTCGCACGGGTAGGAGAGGTGGCCTATCGACTTGATTGCCAGATGAGTTAAGTGAAATTCATCCTACATTCCATGTATCTCATCTGAGAAAGTGCTTAGCTGATGAAGGCATGGTTGTACCACTGGAGGATATTGAAGTAGACGAACGGCTCAATTACGTTGAGCAACCAGTGGCAATCATTGATCGTAAGGAGAAGAGTTGAGAAATAAAGTGGTTCCTCTTGTGCGTGTACAGTGGAAGCACAGGAAGGATCCGAGTCTACGTGGGAGACTGAAGAAGAAATGAGACAGCACTACCCACATTTGTTTGAGGAATAACAGGTTTCGGGGACGAAACCTATATAAGGGGGGTGGACTTGTAACACCCGTATTTTTTAGCAAGAAATAAAAGAAAAAGGAAGAAAAGAAAAGAAAATAAAAAGCAACTAAAAAGGAGGGACCAAAAGTGCCAAATGGGCAAAGTTGTTATTTATTTTGTACAAAGGGAGGCATGGTCGCCCATAACCCCTGCACAATTCTTTGCATTCGGTTTTTAGAGAGAGAAACAGCAGGGACTTCGATTCTTAGAGAGAGAAAGAAGAAGAAATCGGATTCAAGGTAAGAATTGATGTTTTAGTTATGTTTTGGCTAAGAAACCGAGAATGCATGTTCTTATGTGTGTGTGTTTGTGTTCGGGTTGCACTGTGTGTGTGTTTTAGGTGTAGAAACGACTGGGAAGTTAAGAAAGGGCATCCAAAACCGAAGACAAACTAAGGTGAGTTCTAGACCCCTTTTTACCCGTTTTTAAATGCTTTGGGGCTGGAAATGCATCTAAGTATGTTTGTATAAAACTTGGATTTTATACCCGTATGATTGAATGTATGAATGTATGTGTTTATGTTAAGTTTTGCCTAGAATCATGTGAGCATGTTTAGAACTAGGCATTATGATGTTTGGGATTTGGAATATGAATTAGATACATGTCCAGGTTGCTAATACGTCCAACAGTGTGGTCGTATGACCAGGTGATTTTTCTAAGTGTTGAAGAGTCCAATAGGACTCATACGACCAACAGTGTGGTCGTATGACCAGGTGATTTTTCTAAGTGTTGAAGAGTCCAATAGGACTCATACGACCAACAGTGTGGTCGTATGACCAGGTGATTTTTCTAAGTGTTGAAGAGTCCAATAGGACTCATACGACCAACGGTGTGTCGTATGACCAGGTGATTTTTTCTAAGTGTTGAAGAGTCCAATAGGACTCATACGACCAACAGTGTGGTCGTATGACCAGGTGATTTTTTCTAAGTATAGGATGAAAAGTCCAATAGGGCTCATACGACCAGCAGTGCTCTTACGCCTAACAGGGCTCATACGCCCAGGGGGCTTATACGCCCAACAGGGCTCAAACGTCCAGAACACTTAGGATTTTTACAGAAATTTCCTGCAAATCCGAAGTTCGAGGTTTTGACCAGGGTTGACTAGGGTTAATAAATGATGATGTTTTATGCATGTAATGATGATTATGATTAACCCTTATTAAGGTTACTGATATTATTATCAGTACTCTATTATTGCTAACAATATTATTATTTAATATTGTTAAGTATGAGATGACGCCCAAATACTTGGACTTTTTAACAGATTTTCCTTGGAGTCTGTGCAGTAGGGTTTCACATGAATGTTGACTAGGACGTTATTGAATGTGAATGATGATGTTTGAATGTAATAATACCCCTTTCTTAATATTATAATTAATATTATGATTAGGGCTATTATTAAGATTGTGAATAATATTATTAATAATATATTAGTATTATTATTAGTAATATGCTTATTAATAATAATACTGTATGACTCTATGTGGAATGATCATGATCAAGAATTATTATCATAATAAGTGAGAAAAGTTAATGATAAAGAGAAGTGAAACGAAAATGAATGAACGAAAGTCTTGCATGGTCTAAGGGGCACGAGATTGAATTGACGGTTAATAAGTCTTGAAAAGGTGCTTGGTTCTAGTAACTAGGCCTATTACGAGCCTTATGGTAGATTATGGACAGTGAGCCATAGTTGCCTTAGAACAATGGGGCAGTGTCTTTGTGACCTGTCACGGGATAGTTGTTACAGCAGGAGTGGTGACGATCACTCATGGGGTTAACGTGACCCCGGATGAGACGTTGTCGGTCTATGGACAAAGAGCCATAGGGGCAACGAGGTTGTCGGTCTATGGACAGAGAGCCATAGGGGCAACCAGGTGTCGGTCTATGGACTGAGAGCCATAGGGCACCAGGTGTCGGTCTATGGACTGAGAGCCATAGGGGCACCAGACGGATACGATATGCTTTGTCGGCTCATGGGTTGGAACAATGGGGGCAGAGAAGGGAGGTGACCCTTAGAGATTTGCATGCCTGACGAATGAAAGTTAAAGAACGAATGATGAAGATAACAATGATATTACTTATGTGTACGTACGATGTGTGATCACATATGCATAACGAATGGTTTGAAATGAAAAAGTAAAGTATTTTACATACAAAACTAGAACTCACTCAGCAATGCTGACTTTTATGTATTTTCCAGTTGGCAGGTAACAGGTTGCTGATGATGGCACACGGGATGGCTACTGGCGGGCAAGACTGACACCCATTTATGCTTTTGACAATACTGTTGTCTTGCAATTCATGCAACTATTATTTTGTGATCTATGAACTAGAATGTATTGATTAGCAACAGTATTGAAAATGAATGAATGGGTTTTGTTAAAATTATTCCGCTGCTACTTATAATATGTATGTTTTATGCTGTGAATGTCCAACTGTGAGGTGCCCGGGAACGGGGCCTTACATGTGTGTTGTGATTAGTTGAATCTTGTAGCTACCATGTAATGTCGAATACATGTACAATCATTAACTATTGCTAGCCTGGCGACGTCATAGATCTATGGGCCTGACAAGCCTGCTTGGTTGATCCAAGTACACTTAGCTAATCGTATATACTTATAACTTGGTTGATCCAAGTACACGTTTGAAACTTGTAAAACTTTGTCAAGGTTTGATTTGATTCTGTCTTACATCCCTAATTACTTTTGTTTCTCTAATTTATAACATGAATTGCCATCTTTTATATACTTATGTATCCAAAACTATAGAATGCTCAACAACATCTTTATGTGACCTTTTTTTTATTTTAACATGTTTCAGGTTACTCTTTGAAGCTTATCTCACTTAGGATTGGACTTAGAGAAATAAACGATGATCTGGATACTTTTTATACTTGTAATCTGGATGTATCTGTTGTGAACATTTACTTGTATTGTTACAATTGAATCCTGATTAATATATTGGAACCAATAATAGCGTTATGTGGCTGTGAACAATCGTAACTCTCACACCTCGACGTTTCCGCCGTCAAGGTTGGGGTGTGACATGACATTCCAAGTGCAATTCTCGGAAGAACTCCTTTCTCGAGGTCATATGATAAAAGCAGCCTGAGTCTAGTATCCACTCATTCTTGACACAAGTATTTGTGGCTACTAGAACATCTGCACTGTCATACCCCTCAGAACTTGTGTCTTGTGACTGAGTTGCAGTACTCTTAGAATACTTTTGGTCCACTCTCTTCTTCCTATTATTCTCAGGGCAATCTTTCTTGAGATGCTGCTCTGAATTACAAATGTAACACCTCCTTTTGGGCCTCGACTTTGATCTTGCAGACCCTTTGAATCTAGCACCCTTGACCTCAGATCTTCCCTGACAAGGAGACCATCAGCACCTTCTTCTTTAATCTCTGCCCTTTTCTTCACTCTTTCGAGTTCATGGCTGCCATTACTTCATCCATTGACAAAGTATCCCTTTCGAACATCAAGGTATCCACAAAGTGTTCATACACCTGTGACAATGAAGCCAAAGATTATTGCACTATCTTCATCTTCAATGGTCACATCTATATCTCCAAATCCAACACCAACTTATTGAATTCGTCTATGTGATCCTCCATTGATTTCCCTTGATTCATCTGGAGGGATACAACTTTCTTGAGGTACAGCCTACTCGCAAGTGACTTCGTCATGTATAGGCCCTCTAGCTTCAACCAAACACCTGCAGCCGTGGTTTCTTTCGAAACCTCCCTGAGCACTCTGTCGGCAAGGCTCAGAATTATGGCACTGTGGGCTTTCTCCATCATCTCTTTCTTTTCTTTTTCAGACATGGTCGCCGGCATGCCCTCTTCGCCCTTCAACGCATCCACCACGCCGCTGTGGACTAGCAGGGCTCGCATCTTCAATCGCCACAGACAGAAATCGTTCTTTTCCATTGAACTTTTCCAAATCAAACTTAGTCGATGTCATCTTCGTCCTTTTCGATTGATCAACACAGCCAAATCACATAGAGCCGAGGGCTCTGATAACAATTGTTGAAACTAATGCGGAATTAAAGAACTCAATCAATCGAAACAGACTTGAAAGATCAATAAGAACAATGAGTCTGATTACAAAGATACAAAGAAAAACTGATAGATAAAAACTAATTCTCTAACCCTCAACGACTTTATAACAGCCATTCAAACACAAACGAACTATCTTCATACTAAACCCATCAACTATACAATATTGACACTATTAGTCCCTGATGTTTTAAGAATGCAGCACACAGCTCATTGATGTAGCACACAGCACAGCACATCGAATGTAGCACATAGCACAGCACATCATTCAACATTTATCTTTTACACTATTAACTCTTATTTTTATTTATCTTTTTTTACAACATAAAATAAGATGAAACCAATAATATAGCTGCGTGGGCAAGAAGCACGAATGTGAAACTAGCCATCAACTTGAAATGAGAAATAATCAACACAAAAACAAATAGAATATATAAAAACCAACTTATATGCAACTAACCATTTATAGTAGGGCTGACATAACAGGTGTGACACGACATGATAAGACACAATACGATAAGACATGAGATCTGTCATGTCAGAAACGAACATGACACGAAACCTTATTATGTCATTTTTTAAAACACGAATACGAACCCGTTAAGAAACATGTTACACGAAATAACCTGTTTAGAAACCTGTTTAGGAACACTTGTAATATCACATATTTAAAAACTGTTTAATGAAATAAATAATACCGAAGTAGGAATTTCATAAATAATAACAGTAATAGAGGTGTGTGTATGAAAGATTAACTGAAAACATAATTAAAATGGTTAGTGTTACACTGTTACCTGTGGCTGGTGGTTTCAAACTCATGATGAAGTCTGGTGGACTGGTGGTCGACTGGTTTGCGGCTGGTCCGAGAGGTCCGATAGTGGTGGTGGTCGACGATTGTGTGGTGGTCGCTGGTTGCGGCTGGTCCGAGAGGTCCGAGAGGTCCAAGAGGTCCAAGAGGTCCGAGAGGTCCGAGAGGTCCGAGAGTTGGTGTGGTCGACGGTTGTGTGGTGATCGACGGTTGTGTGGTGGTCGCTTCTCTGCGGCTGGTCCGAGAGTGGTGGTGGTCGACGGTTGTGTGGTGGTCGCTGGCTGCGGCTGGTCGAGAGGTCCGAGAGTGGTGGTGGTCGAGGTTGGTGGTGGTCGCTGGACTGCGGCTGGTGTCGAGAGGTGGTGGTGGTGTGTGGTGGTCGAGGTTGGGACTGGGTGTTGGGTTGGGACTTTGGAGAGATCGAGAGGTTCGAGAGTGGGTTGGTGTCGGTTGTGGTAAGTGGTAAGGAGTTTACGGTTTGTTTTAGGGCAAATGGGCAATGCAGTTAGGGTCTTAGGGATAATATATACTAGTAAGACACCCCGCGCGATGCAACGATGCCGACAATTTACATTGTGGTAGTCGTTTCCTGTAATTTATCAAACCTCTTGATATATTGTGTTGGCATTACTTCTAATACAAAATCTATCCTAAATTTGAAAATGCAAGAAAGTTAGTTTGACTATATGTAAATGTTCAAACATATAAACAACAAATGATACATACAAAAAAGAAACAGGTGCTTGTCATATTTTTGAAGGCTTCATCATTAACAACTGTGTTATCTAATGGACTCAAATTTGACCGTATATTGCCATCAAAGAACAGCCCAACCTTCTGTTCCTTCAATTAATTAATTCAAACGTAAAAATTCATATTCCAACTGAACATAAGCTCAACTCTTTCTTACTACTTTAATATCATACAATTAAAACCATTTGAGTTTAACATTACTTTCAAGCTGCATTTTCAAGGAGGAACCACTTCATTTTACAAACGCAAAATCTTTCTCATTAGAATAGTTACTAAGAAAGGAACACTACACACACAATAACATATTAGTCACCTATGAGTCTGTCTATCGTTAGAAAAAAAACTTCAAAGAAAAAATATATCATTCTTGTCAGACCTGCAGTTGTCATCCAGAAGACTATCATCCAGAAGACAACCAAACACACTTTAAAATGTGCTTTGTGATCAAAACACACTTTAGCGGTTCAAAACAAGCCAAACACACTTTAAATGATCGAAAATATTTTAAATAGGTCAAAACAACCCAAGCACACTTTAAATTATCCAAGTGATCAAAACACACTCTAAACAGGTCAAAACAACCTACACTTTATATAATCATAACTATCAAACACAATTTAAATGGGTCAAAACAACCAAAACTCACTGTTTTCATAGCCTATGAAATATGAATAGCAAATAATCTAGTATTTCTAACAAAATAATCTAGTATTTACAAAAGATTTTCTCACACAAAGGTCAGTTAAAATTCAATTTCTAAGTCAGGTTACTCTTTTGTGCAGATATAGTGACATGCATGTATTTTAAATATGAGACCGAAAATCCTCGCTAAAATATTTAAAGTTACTTAAAAATTAAGCAGAAGTTAGCCAACCCAAGAAATCTAAGTGCAACATTACTTCTTAAGTTACTTGGCAATTGGTACTGATGTATTTTACTAAATAACGGAAAACACCTACTCTAAATTTTATGTCATCAAGTAATCTAGTACCACATCATATTATGACATATACTTTGTGAATACAATTAGCTTCTAAAGGTAAGTAGCAAAACTTAGATGGCTAACAAATTCAAATAAAAAGGATCAAGCTAATGTATAGAAGTTGCACTATTCTAAAAGCAACAAACTACCTTATTTTGATGACTATGCATAAAGGCTAAACAAAATCATAAGTAATAGAGTGCATAAATTTGCACTCTTTTGACAGCTAATATTATGTATAAAACCACGCAAAATAGACAGCAACAACTTCATAAATATGCAATGTCTTGACGGGTATATAGTGCATAAAAATTGCACTAATTGATAGCAATAAACTTCATAAGTCTGCACTGTTTTAATATCTCTATATGCATAAGACCAAACCAATTTATCAGCTAAATTTTACCTGTACCCATTCAATAAAATTAACCATTTGACATGTTTAAAAGAAATAAAAATTACTTGTTCATTATATTTAGGAATTTTGAATGAACATGTAAAAAGGACCTAAGAAGCGAAATGCAGGGCATTCCTATAATGGTCAAAATCAGAATTTATTTGGATATCTGCATATCATACCAACCAAATAGGCTAAAAGACATTAATATTGTATCATTTATGTATTTAAATCATCCTATTTGTTTTTTGCTTTCACGCATCTAAGAGGCAGTAAAAATAAAACCATATAAATTAAAAAGTATTTGATACAAACTTAAATTGGACCAACAATTGGTGAGTGGTTCAACATCTGAAATTAATATATAATATGATACCATATGCAATTCCTTTTCTACTCAAGTATTTAATCAAATCACATTACACCTCCACTTCAGTATTGTAATTTGCAATCAACTCCTCAGCCTTTCTTTAAGCACGGGTTGATAATTCAAGTGCTACAACAAGCTGGAGTAAACTATCTTTTTTTCTTATATTAATTGTTAGATATAGCAAGAAAATTAGAATATTTGTATTTATTATATTGTATATACCTTTCAGGCAACAAAGACATGTACCTGCATGTAGGTAAACTGCTTGCAACTCAAAGCTTTTGTTCTAACATCCAAATATAACCTGTCCTGAAAGTTTAAAGAACTGAAATCATTGTACTTGTCATACACGGTGTATGGTATAAATCAATTTAAAATGTAAGTTCCCCTTTGATGTGCAATTTTTTTATAGGTTGTATGATAAAGGATCATTACTCTCTCTTGATAATATATCAAACGATCCATGTACATAACATTACTAAGTTACTATAAAATTTCATACAAAGCACAAACAAAATAAAAAAATTAAAGGATATATATAGAGATGTGAGCCTACCTCAGGAGAATAAAACCTTATCAACTTACTCTACATGTTCTAACACGAAAGAAAAGTTAAACTTGGTTGTGACATTTCATCGAGCAGTTGGTCTGCATCTTCAAATTGTTATGTTCTGAACAATAGAATAGAAAAAGATTAGCGCTAGATGATGAAGGTCGTAACAATTAAACTCATAATATCAAAGATGCCATAAGACAGTGATTCATTTTTGACAATTACCTAAAGTGAGACTCGTTTCGTTTCATCTAGAAATTCAATTCAGGTGTTCTATTTCAAAGGGGTTGCCAACTAATTTGTATGTAAGAAGTATATTTAGCACTAAAGAGAGAACCTCTATTATCATATCAAACTTACCTTTTTAGGCTTTTAAACCTCACTCAAACACCCTCATCTTCATCATCTAATCTCACACATTTCACCTTCGATTGAGTACAGGACACCCACCTACAGATTCAATCTTTATAAATTCACATCAAAAAACGAAATATGCAAACAAAAGAAGTAAAGTTGTGTGTTCTTACACACCACAAACGCAAGAACACCCAAAGAAACCAAAGCATATCTTGAAAGGGTGAGTAACAAATCGAACCTGATATAACCAAAGGAGACAACTCGTAGTCGTGACGATGGAGATGCCAGTTGCCGATTGTAAGACATGCTTTCATGTTGAAAGGAGTCGGGAATACTTTCTTCCCCACTTGCTCCCTTCAAAATGTGTGTGTGGGTGCGTTTGAATTTTAAAACTGAAAGAAACTCTGATAGTCTGGCACTTTGGGTTCATATAAAGCTGATGGTGATTGTACCTTGTTCCGGTTCCAAAAGGCTGGTGTTAAATTAGGTTGACCTGGCTTAATAGGTTGTAACTTGTGTATTACAGCTTGTAAACTCTTAATTTTAAGAGTTTTGGTCAAATGACCATTTTATCCTTATCATATCCTTATTAATATAGTATAGATATATATATATACTAGCAGGAACCCGCGCGATGCGGCGGTGTGACGATTTACAAACAAGGTATCTTTTTTATGTTAGTTTATCTATGTCACAAACAAAACCTAGCATCTCTACTCTTCATAGAAGTAATGAGGACACCAAAAGAGAAAATGACTGCCAGGAGACCATTGTATAAAGCCACTGGAACTGGTACTCTTCCCTCGTATTGCTTTCTCCCTTTGGACGTCTAAATTCGTTGATAACTCCCTGCACCCCATAATCAAACATGTTAAATGAAAGAATAACATTCACACTGGCAACCACCTAAAGGCAAAATAACAAAAGAAAATGCATCCGCATACCATAACAGCCTCTTGCATAAAAAGCACAGAGATTAACATTCCAAAAAGCTCCCCGGCAATCCTTGTAAATCTTGTGATGAGTGTGCAAGCATTGAGTATAGCAAGAACACACAATAAGATAGCAGTCCAAACAGACCCTAATACAATGACCAACATAGATGTTAGTACTGATGTCATAGGGAAAGAAGTCAATGCAGCTTGCTGTAATTAAAACATTAAAACAATCAAGGTGTAACACAAATGGATTATAGGTACCAGCCAACCCATGCTAGAAACAGTTCTTTCCCCAACTCTGGCCTGCCTTTGGCAAAACCATACAAGTAATTGTACATTATCACAGTAGGTTCAGCAACTCCTAATATCAAAAGAGGCTACCCACCAAATATGGCATGGATAATTCCACAGATAGCAGTAGAAGTGAGAGTTTCTACAGAGCTTAAAGTACCATCTGCCAAGAAAAAAAAAACCCTATGGTGAGATTCAAACGTTCCATGATAGAAAACTAAACTCCAACACACATTAATAAAGTTTGTACCTGTATCCCTATTTAGCTGTTCACCGAACGCAATGTACAAGAAAGTTAGAAACACCAAACAAAGATGAAATCCACAAAATTTTCAGTTTTTATAAGCACCCATGAAAGAAATTGGTCATTTTACAGCCATAATTCATATAAAGATTCAAACTTTGAAACTTTTTTATCCATTGCTGCAATTAGATTCAAACATAAATAGTGCTACCATTGGTTTTGAATTCTACACAATCAGGTTCATAATGTCAACAACAAACACGCGACAACTTTAAATCATGACATTGCACAATAAAGATTGTTTTATTAACAAAAAGAAATATAGTTGCACTCCACAAAACTAACAAAAAGTTTTAGGTTAACCCAAATCCAACATATATCAAATCCAACATAATCTGCTATAAAACTTCTAAGCCACCCTGCAACACCACGATAGTGGGTTGACCCGCGCGATGCGGCGGGTGTGACCGAGACTCTTTTTAAATATGCCTGAAATATTGATTATACTACCCCATGCCTCACGACAGAACTATTAGATATAACGAAAGTGTGCAAAGAGCGTCACATAGTACGGAGCAACTATTTATGAAAAATATATATGAACATAGTATTGTAAGAAGTTAGCTTGTAAACATCTTCATAGATGTTCAAAGATTAATACATATGAATAGAAAAAAAAAGACATGCGGATGAATGGAGGATAGCACACCTAACATAACATAACCATAAAACATATAACATAATTAAAAAAACCCATAATAAAGAATCCATAAGAATTTAAAAACAACATTATATTGAAAATTAGAAACCCAAATACAATCACATTTGTATAAGCATATATTGGTTAATAAAACATTTTAATAGAAGCAATTTAGGTAAATTCAGGTAGAAAGAAGTTAAATATTTTATAATATGCCATATGACCTGATGGACCTCTCCAATCTCGAGGATTCTTAAGCCTGCAACCAATTAGAAGATCTTAGTTGATGAATTATTAAAAATCCACAAAGCAATACTCAACTTCTAATAAAGCAGATAAGAAACAACTAAGTCTCATTAATGAGAGCAAACAGAGCAAGATGATATCTAATAGAGAATCAATACAATTAGTACAGAGTTTGTTGTGTCTTTTGTATCACCAAAACTCCACATTCTCATTAATCGATTAAACAAAGAATTTGATCACAGAACACGAATCATTAAAGTAAATCAAATACCATATCTTGTTCTCCAAAACCTTAGTTATATGTGGGTTCGTAAGATACTTGGTTAGTCATTGCTGAGTTTAAGTTTGTGTTTCTCATTCTAAACCTGATGAGTATTTAGCAAACATAGATGCTTTTCGATTGTGAGCATTTAGTAAGGTAGAGATTTGTTCCTTACAATATAATGTGAAATTAGCTTTTTTTGTTAGCATTTATTTGATCATGTGAGCTACTGGTTTTTTACACTTAGAGTTGATTGTTTCTACATGTTCAATTATGTATTGGGTCAATTCAGGTTATGTTTCATCTCCAACGTAAATGAACCCCATGCTTCGCTTGAGTTTTGCTGCAAAAGAGCTAACTTCTTGCAATACACTTTAGTATGCATGGTTTTGGTATTCGGGGTAACTATTGTATGAATCAGGCATTTAATAATAATACTAATGAAGTGATTATTAGAAAAAGTTTTAAGTGGAATATTAAATGTAGATCGAGTCAGACTGCGTCAAAATCATAAGCATTCAAGTTTGAGAGCAGAACCAGCCTCACAACATGTAGATTCAATGGAGAAACAAATTAATTAGCTTCATAACTTACTACAACAGAAGGAACAGGGTTGTAACCTAAAAGAATAACCTCTAACAAGGATTGGTTAATAACAAATCTCTAACATATGCAACTTACCATTAGTAAAGCATAAAGTTAATAACTTTAAATAAACTGAAATACATTGTAAAATAATTCACAAAGGAGCAGATGTAGATATCTACTATGGATCACTTTCATTATAACAACTATCATTAATGAAAAGATATAATAAAACACTCATTATTCAGAACCAAACAAAAATCTTAAGGTAAACCTATAAGCATAACTACATAGAATCATTAACGATCTATTAAGATAAAACCTTTTTTAGGTTAAACAAGTCCAGTGCTTCTTAATCATGACTACGAATGAAAGAGGAACACAGGCACAAAGCTAAAAAATATATTCAAATATTATACATATCCTTTGTGTTGCCTCACAGGTCATATCCTCACTGATTACAAGCATATATACTATCTCCTGCTACTTGAACTAAAAGTATCAACGAACCCTACAGATGAAAAAACAACACACATATAGACCAGTGGCAGATTTAGTTGGCAAAATCAATCAAGTTTTCATCCGAAACAAAATAATTAAAATTTATAAGCACTTGATACAAACCCCAATATGAAGATATTGCCCTCTATAAACCAATTTATGTTAATAGTAATTCCCTAAAGAAAGCTTTTATGACTGTGCACTTAAAATTTTGAACTGGTCATCCCTCATACACCACTACACCAGTATACATCTAATCCTCTTAGTATAATTCACTTCCAGGAGTTCAATTCCATGATGAAGTAGAAAAAGAACTATCAGCTCAAAAAACACCATGCATAAGAAATAGAATCCAACCCACCAAAGTCAAACAACAGTTAAACCAACAAATTCCTAACAAATATTGTGGACGAAAGGCAGGTGAACAGTAATATCATCAGATATTACAAGGTCAATAACATGTAAAGTAAATAACTAACTGCAGGTGTTAAAATTCCGATTAACTGATCTGATGGGCTTGTTTAGGATGAGTAGTCCTAATCAGTTACCTATATTTACATTTCTATATATATAATCATAGTCAATTCCAAACCCAATCACAAGAAGAAGCATTAAAATCAAGAAACTTAATCAAATGTAAGACTGAAATAAAAACATCACCTTTAAATCAGGAAGAGGATTGACTGGCAGTGAGTTTGGGTTGGAGTGGCATGCTGCCGATCAATCAAAAAGCATCAAGAAAGGCGCGTCTTACGATTTTGTATGAAATTCCTCTTTCTCCTAGCTTTATTGCTTGTAACTAAGAAGAACTAAGAAATGGGTATCCTCCGATTCAATCAAAAAGCATCGGATCTCCGACGGATCGACAGATGATCAATCAGAACTCCTACAAGAACAAAATCACACAACAATCAAACCTAATTCCAGTTCAATGAACAAATCACAGTGTGTGATGAAATCATCAAACAACATCATTCAAACCGAAGTTCATAAAATCGAAAAATCAAACAAATGAACAAAAAGAGGTACCTGATGAAGTCGCCCCGTACAAACCCTAGATCTGATGTCGTCGTCTTCTAAGTGTAGCAGGCCACCATCGCCGAACAAGTCCTGCCTTGTTATGCCGCTAGGGGTGCGGCTGTACCGCCAAACCGGTGCTAGTAAGGAACCCGCGTTATCAGGCAGCAACTGTCATCTTCAACCTCACTCCACCTTGCAACTCACCACCCACAACAATGGCAGCAACTGTCACCATCATCATCCCCACCGTCATCCTCCTCCTCTTCTCCGCCGTAACAACCACCACCGCCACCGCGTCATCGGCGTCAACTACGGCTGCATTGCAGATAACCTACCGGACCCAACCAAAGTGGTTCAACTACTGAAATTGAACTCCATTGACCACATCAAAATCTTCAACATCGATTCCACTATTCTCAAACCGTTATCAGGCTCCAAAATCTTGCAACCCTTGCATCGTCTGTTGTGTTTGTTGTCGGTGAAACGGTGGTTGAGGCGGTGGAGGCATCATCCACTGCTGATGGTGGTGTTGAGGCGGTGGAGGCATCATCCACTGCTGCTCCGGTTGTTGGTACGCAGTGGACAGGAAAGGGGCTAGGGTTTTGTAAGGGATTTGAAATTTGAAAGAAGAATATAGACGGGAGCCCGCGTGATGATGTTGATGGTACCTAAAGCATTATCACTTGTAACTTATGCTTTAAGAGATGTACATCTCTTAAAATTAAGAGATTTGGGTGAAAAGACTTTTTTGCCCTTGTCATTTGCTTATTATATGTAGTATAGATATATATATATTATATATATATATATATATATATATATATATATATATATATATATATATATATATATATATATAGGGATCCATTCAAATGAAAACCATAATTTTATAAAAAACTAAAAGAACCAATCCACACCATTAATTTAAAGGATCACAAGGATCAAGGGCTACAAATAATATGGGTAAAAAGATAATTTACTCTATTTTAATTTCCTAGATCAATTAATTATAAGGGTAAAAATGGTATTATACTTTTAAGTAACCAACTACAACTAAGATTTTTAGAGTCCTTTATCTCTTTTAAAAACCACTAATTATATAACCAAAATTATACCCCTTTCTTTGTCTATAGATCAATCACATCAGATTTAAACGGAAGTGATTTAATGTAAGAGCATCATAATCACATTAATTGATTTGGTGATAAAGATAAAAACGTAAGGGCATGAAGCGAATATCTTCTAAAAAGTTCTTAATAATTTCATTGAGTTTCATACATGGATGGTGACTGGGAGGGGTTGCCTATTAGTTTTGATTGATGTAGACATACTAGACTATAATTACATTTATAATTCGTTTACCCCTGAGGACTTAATAGCATGATATTATCTCATATGCATGTCTACTTAAAAGAACTTGATGTCTACAATTGATTTAGGAAAAAAAATAGATACAGTATAGAAACCTTGTAGAGGCAGCTATCTATTTTTAAAGGTTCATGCATATTTGCAACTTACAAATAAATATGAAACGTACTAGTTAAGCAACATCATTGTTACGATACTTGTGTACCAAATAACATAAGTGTTTATTTTTTTTTTTTTTTGCATCTATTATGAAGCTAGTAAAACTATGTACTTATGTTCAAGTTTTACATTATACATAAAATATGAGTTTGTATCACAATTGTTTTTGTTTTGAATAAGCTAAGTCGTCTCAAATGTACGAGTGCATTTATGTATTTTAGTCATTCGTATAAAAATTCTAGTCTCTTCTTACGTGCATTAATGCATCTGTTGCTTGTGTGCATTAATGTATATTTTACATTTACTTATTAACTTATTTGACATTATAATATTATAGAATGTGCATTAGTGCATCCATCGCATGCATACGTATCCTTCTAATATAATTCTTTGGAATTGAAGTTCGTTAATTTCTGCATTCAATCATGTCAGACAATGTATCATCCCAATGTTAACTTGATCATTTCGAATAAAATCACAAAATGTTTCACATGGTAAAACAAATCTTCTTCCGTATTCTCAGTGGAAAATTAATCAAGAATTTGATTGCGAATGTGTATTTTGGAACATGAAACCGTTCAAAAGCAGTTTCTTATCATCCACCAATTAACCCACTAAATCCTAATTATTAAAGTACCATATTACCCTTTTTAACTTTTAGAAAATACTAAAATAAAAAAATAAAATGAATGGCTGAAATTAGTTCTTTTGGTTCTTTACAAAATATTGGTTTTCATATGAAAGTCTCTATATATATATATATATATATATATATATATATTATATATATATATATATATATATATATATATATATATATATATATATATATATATATATATATATATATATATATATATATATATTATATATATATATATATATATATTAATTATTTAATTATAAACAGGTCATTAACAGGTCTTAACAGGTTAACAGGTATTTTAACCTGTTAAGACACGAATGTTATCGTGTCTTAACGTGTTGATCTGTTCAAGACACGAAACCTGTTAAGGTTAAACACGAAACCTGTTAATTTCGTATTGTGTTAACAGGTCCGTGTCAGAAATTGTCAGCCCTAATTTATAGTTAATGTTTTAAATATATTATGTCTACTTTGTTTGTAATGTTCGTTTATCATCTTAAATGAACAAATATAAACTAGCTTACTTTTTATATAACGAACATAAGCAAGGAAATAAGTTTGTAGTCATTATGTAACTTAATTTAAAAGCAATTTTTGATGTTTATATTTTGAAGTCTTTCTTTATATGTTTTGCAACTCTTTTTTTTGCAACGAATATTGTTTGTTTCTTTTTCTTTTTGTCTGTTTGTGTTTCCCTTGAACTAGAAGAAGAACAAAGATGACCAAATGTGTAGGTTTTAGTTTCTTGCTAAGATGGGACAAACAACGCAATTATAATGTGACAAACAACGCAATTATAATGTTTAAAAATAGCTATTTTCATCCCAAAATTCATATGAAATTTCTAGGAAATTAAATTTAAATGCATGTTTAATGTAGTAATATCTACCAAAATAAAAATTTTCTAATTTTTAATATTCACCTCAAATTTAAAACTTCTAGCCAGAGGCTATATTCCTTGGACCCCGCTACTAGGAACGCTGTCCAAGGGTGAAGTATTATAGGGGCCGGGGTGGGCCATCGCCCCTCTTTTTTTTCGTTGTTAGTGTTGATTTTTGGTCCGGTGGTGTAATTTTTATATACAACGAGTTCGCCCCCTCTAAAAAAACCAATATTACCCCCTGCCCTCCTAAAAAAGTGTCCAAGCTCCGCAAGGTGTTCCCCCGGACCCTCATCAAGACTCAAGAGGGTGCTGTTATTGGGGGCTTCATACATAAGATTGCAATAAACTCAATACGAATATACACCCGCGTCTTCTAACTTGTTTAATAAATATTACAATTATTTTACTCAACTGATCAATGCAAATTACACTCAAATATCTAACGAGATATATTTCATTAAGTTTGTATTCTTTGCAACTTAATTCGTTTAAAGTTGTACGCGTAGTGCGTACATGCACCGCTAAAATATGAACATGAAAGCCCATCAGTGGAAGAGGCCCAGCTGTGTGTTTCTAAGTCAGCCCATCATGATACCGACAACATGGATTCAGTTAGTAATTAGTATGGTAATAGGTTTAGGATTAGGATCGGATAGAGTTAAATCTATCAATTTCGTATATACAAATGATTTTCAGACTTTTAGTTTTTACTCCCAATACCATTTACATTCTCAACTTAAGCCTATATTTTATTGCGTATAAAGTATCCTTAGTAATAACATTATATTATATTATAAGAAATAATAAAGCGTTAATTAGTGGTTTATATATCCATGATCCCTCCGAATATGAAAAAGGAAAAGGATATATAGATGCAAGATCCATCCTGTTTGACTACGAGGAGCTGAACCTGGTCAGCAAGTTCCTAACTTTTTTGACCAAAACACATCCACCTTCACCTTATATATATATATTATATATATATATATATATATATATATATATATATATATATATATATATATATATATATATATATATATATATATATATATATATATATATATATATATATATATATATATATATATATATATATATATTATATATATATATATATATATATATATATATATATATATATATATATATATATATATATATATATATATATATATATATATATATATATATATATATATATATATATATATATATATATATAGGTAGAGGTTCTAATAAGAAATGATTTTTGACTAAGTATGCTAAGAAGAAATATTGATTGACATGTGGCACTACTTAAAAATGTGATTAAGGGCACTTTTGTCCATTACAAATATTAGGTTAAGAAGGATTTAATAGAGAATATAGCACAAATCCATTACAAATCCTTTCAACCTCCCAACCCCATTCAACAAAACCCTAGAAAATCACAAAATCACCGGAGCCCACCTCCGGCCCCCGGATCTCCTTCTCCTCCGATTTCCTCGACGACGCAGACTTCATCTGCATCAACCCTCGACGACGCAGACTTCGAGTTTTTGTCCAACAACTTGGCTCCTCCATCGACGATGCTGACCGCCGACGAGCTGTTCTTCGAAGGCAAGCTGCTGCCCTTCTGGCAGAAGCAATGCTCCGAACCCTCCTCCGCCACCTCGACGACGCAGACTTCGAGTTTTTATCCAACAACTTCCCCCAACCAGATCTGTCGAACACCAAATTCGTAAGTTTCAAATGATATACGCTGAAATTTGGGGTGGTGATCTGTCCGAGAAATGATTGTTCATACGCATTAGTTTTATGCTTGTAACAGTACAAATGTTTGTGCTATTTGTTAAGCTTCTTACTTTGTAGTTGCAGTTCATATTCAGTTTGGCTTGGTTTAATTGAGAAATCTCTGATCATAACCTATGATGCTACTGTTTCAGATTTCTGCTATTGCGCGTATTCGTAATGCTACTGGTTCATACGCATTAGTCAATCTGTGCTGTATTGTGCTGTATTCTTGATTTGTGCTGTATTGTGCTGTATTCTTGATTTGTGCTGTATTGTGCTGTATTCTTGATTTGTGCTGTATTGTGCTGTATTCTTTGATTTGTGCTGTATTGTGCTTTATTCTTGATTTGTGTTGTATTGTGCTGTATTCTTGATTTGTGCTGTATTGTGATTCGTGCGTTTTGTGCTGTTTTATGAAATACAGCACAACCTTGTGCTGTTTTATGAAATACAGCACGGCCTTGTGTTGTTTTATAAAATGCAGCACGGCCTTGTGCTGTTTTATGAAATACAGCACAGCCTTGTGCTGTTTTATAAAATACGCACAGCCTTGTGCTGTTTTATAAAATGCAGCACACCTTGTGCTGTTTTATGAAATACAGCACAGACTTGTGCTGTTTTATAAAATGCAGCACAGCTTTTTGCTGTTTTATGAAATACAGCACAGCCTTGTGCTGTTTTATGAAACACAGCACAGCCTTGTGCTGTTTTATAAAATGCAGCACAGCTTTGTGCTGTTTTATGAAATACAGCACAAAAACGTTAAAAATGCAGCACAACGTCACATAATTTGATTTTTTTTTAAAAAAAAACTATAGTAATACTATACTCAAATTAAAGAGAAAAAAATGCTTGATTTTATGGTGTAATTTTTTTAAAAAAATAATGTCGTATGAAAAAGTTATTAGCATTTAAAAAATAAGGGGGAAATTTTAAAAAGTCAACAATTGTGGGTAATGTAATAAAATACCCAAATTACCCTTGATTAGTTATTTTTTCTACACTTTGATCTTAGCCCTTAATTAGATAATTAGAAGGCTAAGATTACTTATTAGCATACTTAGGCAAACATTAATTTGTAGGGGAACCTCCCTCTATATATATATATATATATATATATATATATATATATATATATAATATATATATATATATATATATATTATATATATATATATATAATATATATATATATATATATATATATATATATATATATATATATATATATATATATATAGATATATATATATGTTAATTTGGACAATGTTTACTTGAATGATATGTATTTTGGATGTTGTTTTGGATTAAGGAACACCGGTTCGTTAACATTATTGGCGAATCACTATTTAATTTATGGTTGTTTAAACTTTGGATGTTGTATTTTGTTTTTGTTTATGGATATATATATATATATATATATTATATATATATATATATATATATATATGGAGGGATCCTTTGAAAACCATATTATAAATGAAAACTATGAAAACCAAAGGTTACATATATGTAAGGACATGTTACAAAGTGTACAACTAAAGGTTAAGTATATGTAAGGGTTATGCATATGTAAGTACGTGTTGCAAAGTGTACAATTAAGAGTTACGTACATGCAACTCATACACGTTACATATTCTAATTCGTTTCGTCGTCGTCATCATTTCTTGGAGTTTAAATTGAAAAATATATAATGACCTTATAAAATAAGATTGAATGTTACTCAAATATATTTTAAACAATTAAAAAGTTAAATCAAATATAAATCATGTGATTAGATAGTGGTGGTTTCCACGGTTTTCAATTATAACCATGATTTTCATTTGATTAAATATTGAATAATTATGAACGGCATCCGGCTTGACCATGAGGCATGCATCACGACTCAGTGTAAGGACTAAGGGACCTCTCTTTCACTTTCCACCCATGCTTTTGATTACTTTCACGCTTCCTTCTCCTTTTTTTCAGTTTTTTTTCTTCTATATATTATTACTTTATTTGACCTACCTTACTTTAATAATTATCTTTAAACAATATCACCAGAGCATTTACTTTTAAAAACGTGGTATACCTTTAATCTTATATTGTAATAGAAGATTTACACAACGTGATTTTTTGCAAACCATAAGTTACGATACTACAACCACGAGTACTCGAACCTAGTGAATACACTTATAAATCACGCATTCTCAAGGGAAGAATACAAAAAAATATTCTTGAAATCATATATTTGAAATAGATTCATGTATCATTCATTTATTATAAATAGTTAAAAACACAATCTCAAAGTTGCACGTCTACAAAAAAAGTAGAAACTTAAACTGACACATAGGTGAAGGCAATTTTAGGAACATGTGAGCACAAAAGATGGATAGTTAGAGTCTAATTTGTGTAGATACTTGAATCTGATGTGTGTTATTTATTTTGTTCTAGTTTAGTGAGTTGAATGTATACCAACGTATCTTCCTACTCTAATAAAAGAGTATCTTAGTATGACACGTGGTAACACCACAATCATTCTCATAAAAATTTTCTCACCTCTCTCTCCTATTAAATAATTACCTTAATTACTAATAATATCATTTAACACTTTTTTAGATTTAATAAATTAATATAGAGATCTATTTATTAATGTTATTTCTAAATAAATATTTTTTATAAAATAATAAATTTATTTAAAGCATAAGACTTTTTTAAAAATACAAAATATTTTATAATTGGTATTTTTAAAAAGTTAGTTTTTTAAAACCAAAAATAATTAAATATGGGAGTTATAATAGAAAATTTTAAAAAATGACCTTTTTATAAAGTTTTTTTAGAACAAAATATTTATTTCTTTTTGAAAAAAAAATTTAAAATAAATTTTTAAAAGTTGATATCACTTTTTTATTTCTTATAGTCATTTTGAATACATAATTTCAGTCATATTATATCTTAGAATATTATTTTATAATTAATAAAATTTATTATATTAAAGTTTTATTATTCAACCCGTGTAACACGCATGTTTAATATAGCTAGTTTATTATAATAAAAGAAGGTGGAATGGATACTTGCTATATATCTAGACCTTCTAATTCTAATTTTACTACTTTTCCTCCTTGTAAGTAATTAAATTAACTACTAATGATACTATTTAATTAATTTAAGATTTTAAAATAGTTTTTTAATACATTAATGAAAAAATCTTTTTGTAAATGCAATTTCTAAAGGAAAAAAAATTTAAAGTAAGAAATTTTGTAAACCAACAAACTTTTTGAAAAATATGAAATATTTTAAAATTGTTGTTTTCTAAAAATATTTTTATAAATTAAAATAACTAAATTCGAAGTTATAATAGGAAAATTATTATAAATTGACATTTTCTTAAAACAGTTTGCTTTGGAACAAAATAATTAGTTTTATTTTTGAGAAATAGAAAAAAAATCAAAAACAAAAGTTAAAAATGATATCATTATTTTATTATTTATAGTTTTTACTCGTACATAATTTCAATTATATGTTATCTTAAAATATCGTTTCATAAATAATAAATTTCCGTTACCGACTATATAATATTTTATTCATTAAATCATTGTAGTATACAGGGAACTAACCTAGTTTTGAAATATGTAAAATGATGCGCGCGAATAGTATATATATTATGATAAATGTTTTTCGCACAAATTCAGTTTTAAATGGTTATTACTAATACTAACTACACACACAAAAGGCAAGTGTACCTATCGTGAGTTAATATAGTGTTGGTAAAAACCGAGTATCAATCCGTGAACACACTAAGCCTACTCAACAACCCTCATAATTGACTATTAATTTTGATTTAGAAAATGATAAGTTAAACAAAATAACAATAAATAAAAACAGATAAAGATAGATTGAGACTTTTGGTGATTCTTTCAGTGAAGTTAGGTTGTTATCCTAATTTAGATTACACTTATGCAACTGTGATGAATTGGTGGTGTGATCAAAGATATTGATTAAAGTAATTATGTTAATGTTTATAAATGTGAGCTGGCGCGATTCTCGTCTATCCGCTCCGTAGTGACTAGGACCACGTCAGCTTGAGACTTACTGATTAGGTCAAAGCCCTAGTAATGTAGTTAAATCTTTTGTCTCCTTTTCGACATATGATTTCTGAAAACATAACTTAATGTATGAAGAGAGTTGATCAAGTTCTTTTCCAACATACCATTAATTTTAGAAAATCATAACAATTACTGTAGATTTCTCAGACTAATAAAATGGAACCCGTAAATGATCAGAAAGTTAAGGTGATATGATTTCTAATAACCATCTCTAGTTAATTAGCCATATATTTGTTATGAATAAAGTTAATCATACGTTTTTTAAACCATGTATGACAATCACAATTACAAATCATAAGTTTATAACTTCCCATTCAAATGTAGGTGCTACCATCAAAAATTTTCCCAAGACCACCATAACATTAACATAATATAAATCCCACCATTAGTTCATCACAAATAAAGTAAGGTTTTACTAAATTAGGATAACAAATGAAGTTTAGCTCATAATGAGCTTGAACCTAACAACAAATATAGAAGATAGTAATGAAATCATCGATAAATTAGAACAATCAAACCGGTGATTCAATATGGATGATGTTAAACGATTTCGAGTTTCTTCTAAGTGTTGAATGGACCTCCAAAATATTCTAAGGACCTCCAAAGGCTGGGTTCCTGAGAGGGAACACCAGCACTTCACCTCCCAAAAGCCTCCCTCAAAGTTGCAAATGAAGTCCTATTATAGGCTTTCTGGAGTGTTTAAGCATGTCACACCCCAACCTTGACGGCGGAAACGTCGAGGTGTGAGAGTTACGGTTGTTCACAGCCACATAACGCTATTATTAGTTCCAAATATATTAATCAAGATTCAATTGTAACAATACAAGTAAATGTTCAAACAAAGATACATTAAGAATACAAAGATAAAAGTAACAAGATCATTCGTTTATTTCTCTAAGTCCAATCCTAAGTGTGATAAGCTTTAAAGTGTAGAACATATACTTGAGGTATTACTGAAACATGTTAAAAATAAAAGGTCAACATAAAGATGTTGGTGAGCATTCTATAGTTTTGGATACATAAGTATATAAAAGATGGCAATTCATGTTGTAAATTAGAGAAACAAAGTAACTAGGGATGTAAGACAGAATGCACAATCAAACCTTGACAAAGTTTTACAAGTTTCAAATGTGTACTTGGATCAACCAAGTTATAAGTATATACGATTGGCTAAGTGTACTTGGATCAACCAAGCAGGCTTGTCAGGCCCATAGATCTATGACGTCTCCAGGCTAGCAATAGTTAATGATTGTACATGTATTCGACATTACATGGTAGCTACAAGATTCAACTAATCACAACACACAAGTAAATTGCCATAAGTTTACAAGACTCAAAGAAGTTTACAAGTTTAATGATATAAGTTAACATGTTTCACCCCAGAGTGTGAAAATAAGAAAAAGGGGTATAGAAATACTCACTTGATATATAATGTGTACTTTTGACAATAATAAGAAAATAGAATTCTCCAACGTTTTTCCTCACGATTCAACCTAAAGGGTTGATGTCTTAGTGTTAGAATAAAGATATGAGTTAAGAGTATATGTGAATTAGGGTTCCATTTGGAATTTGGGGGTTTTAATATTTAGGTCAATTAAGATTGGGAATGATAAAGGATGATTCCCTAATTTAATTTATTTATTTAGTAAAGATTAAATATAATGTGTGAAAAGAATAATTAATTTAATAATTAATTATCTAAAATTGATAAAGATAATGAATTGAATACTTATTGGAAAGACTTGCAAATTAATTTAAAATTATTTAAAATCATTTTATAAAGTTTTTTAAACTTTTAAATAATTTTTATAAGGTCTCATAATATCAAGCTTTAGAATAAGAATAAAGAATAATAGAGAATTATATTATTTTATAAATTTTCAAGAATTTAATAAAAGTCTAAGGAATAAATTTATTAACTAATTATGATATAATATGTTTAAATAAATAGATGAATAATTATTTATTTAAATAATTATTTAAATTGTCATTTGTATAATTAATTACTTAAAGTATTTGTATGTAGGTTTAAAGTGTTTTGAAATAATCCAAGTTTGAACTATAATATATTTATAACATATAAATGATTTAATAATGTTTCTATAACCTTTTTCTTCTTTAAAACAAAGTAATTAAATTTAAAAAATTATAAGTTTTAAAATCTTTAAAAATTAACTTAATAATTTCGGAAATATTTTAGTTAAAATAATTTTTATTTAGATTATTAATATGATAATTTTTTTGAATAATAAAAATAATAAAAAAATGTAAGAAAAACAATTAAAAACAAAAAGTGGCAGAGGCCCGGTTCGAACCGGGACCCTGCTCATGGTGGACGCGTGTTACCAGGTGGGCTGTAGCCCGAATCTGCTAAATTTTCAAACCAAAATCATAAATCCATTAAGTAAACAAATCCCCAAATTTCCAAGAACCCTAACTTCGATTTTAATCAAATTGAGCACCCAAATGATGCAGATTATCAAATTAAACATGGGGCTTTGTTTCCCATGTAAAACCGAGTATGACTATATGATTAACTTACTTGATTAAGTTCAAATTTGATGATGCACTATATGAATGTAGTCGCGACTGATGGATAGTCTGAATCCATATGATAAGTGTTGATATGGTTCAATTGATGAATGACAAGGCTTCCAGAGGTGATCTAGATGCAAAACCCTCTATCAATTGCGGTTCCATGGGAGTAGAAGGTGGAGTTCGACTCGGTTGCAGGTCCGCAAGGAAGAGGCGGATCGATGGTGGTGTTTCAAGGTGTTTCAGATGAAATTGAGAGTGGTAACAGTTCATAGATAGTTAGTCTATTGTTTATGTGCGATTAATTGAGTTATTATCGTAGTTAAATGCTCAAACGACTATGATCTTCAATGAGTTTCGGTTATGTGATCGTTCATGGGGTAACCGGTGCTTTAACTTTGATTAAATGATGCATTTAAGGTCGAATCGTGCTCCAGAATGGTTTGGTGATCAAATTTTAGGTTGTTAGCGAGTTTAAGGGGTGGTCGGAGCTCGGCCGGAGTATGGCGGAGCTCCTGCCGGAAAATCGGGAATGAAAGGGGGGTTGGTTTGGGTTTTAAGAAAATTACACAATGGTCCCTGTAGTTTATGAATGTTATTATTTTATGTAATTATCTTTCTTTTGGAGTTTCCAAAATGACCTAAAACACCCCCTTACTTTGAGTTCAAGATCTTTTTAAGATTACAGCTTATTATTATTATTATTATTATTTTATTATTTATTATTATATTATTATTATTATTATTATTATTGTTATCCAATAGTTAATTTATTAACTTTACATTAAAAAAATTAAGGACAAATTAAGAGGTAGGCATAAGTAATCCATAAGTTTATAATTGACCACAATGGCCCTTACAAGAATAAATGATGTTAACTTGTAATTAACGAAAATACGAGATGTTACAGTCTCCCCAACTTAAAAGAATTTCGTCCCGAAATTAAGAATGAACTTAAATAAGCAAAAGAGTTAAAATGAAAGGTAAGTGTACAACTAACAGTGATTGATGTTTAATTACAGATGAAACGCTTCACTTTATGGAATCTTACAAGATTCTTGGCATAATGCATGCCAATTTGAACCCTTTCAGTGAAATGTGAGACGTTTTGAGATGAAATGTTGGAAAACGATAACGAGTTACCGTGGTATGTTAGACTTATAAGCCACAACTTCTAGAATATAATTTCATAGTAACATGATTTCTAGAAATCAATAAAAGACCAACAATGATAAGAAAGGTTAACCGCCAGGATTTAAGAATCCCAAACGTCACTATATGAAACGATCTTAACGCATATCTTGTGATATGTATTTCTCCTTTGACCAATCATCGGTCTAAGAATAATACGATATGTGAAGATTTTGGAATGAGTTCACAACGATGGTTAGGAACATTATTAAAAGTAGAAAAATAAATCGGTCATCCAAAATGACGATCGATGTTTTGACGACATACTACGGTAAACGATTATTTGAAACAGATACAGGTCAATTTTTCGACCCGTTATCCCACATAAGTCAATATGAAATTAGCCAATCGGTCTATAATGCACCAATTGTCATCATGACCTTTAGAATAAAAAGCATTTAGTGAATGAAAAGTTAAACAGGAGATTCATGGGAACACGGAGTTAAGGTTTTGTCATATGTAAAGGTAAGACACTTGGACACATACCAAGTTACGTCTTTTCCTTTATGCCAAACCCAGGTCTACAAGTTACGAAGATTTATGAACCTCCACGTCACAAGTAAGTAATAACGAGTCTCGTTGATCGAAATCAAATAGAGTTTAAAGATTTCCAAGGTTAAGGATTCAAAAACGATTCAAGTAATGACGCGAACAATAAGAAAGGTATTTGTAAACATGTTTTGCAAGGTAGCAATCCCTAAGTACAGTTTACATATGCAGTTCAACAAACCATAAGCACAGCTGAGAACATTTGTATAACTAGAAAGACATGAGCATAAGTTGCTAATGTCTTTAGCAGGAAGATTGTTAGAAAGGCTACCATCGCGCAATTAGGTTTTGATGATAACTCAAAATGAAAGTCGATAAATAAGGAATAAATGGTTCCATGTAACACCCGACCTCCAAGAGTCCATTTAAGTTAATTAAACATGCGGAATTTGGTCCCAGAAAATTTCATTAACATTTAACTCCCAAAAATATGTGTTTCGTGTCAACCGACACTCAAAAATGAAATTTAACATTCCATTTACATCAACACGTGATAGGAAGTTTCAAAATAATATTAACACGTTAGTTTCTACAAAAGAACGTGTATGCAAGTCCCGTCGATCCTTGTATGCCCCATCGATCACTTTAGCCTTCCGGTCCCGTAACACCTGAAAACATACGTTTAGACATCCATTAGTTCATAAGAACTAAGTAAGTACATTCTAACATTCATTTCGGGTCTTTACGGGGTTTAAACGAACTCGGAACGCGTTAAACGATAATCGACAAAAACCTGGAAAAGGGCCCTACCGTAACTTACGGTGGGTACCGTAAGTTACGGTAGCCCCAAATTTGCTACGGTGGCTACTCTCTGGCTTACGGTAGCCATTTCGCCCAGAACCTACCGTAACTTACGGTAGGCACCGTAAGTTACGGTGGTACCTGCATCTTAGTTCATATTTTTGACCCGTTAAAGGTTGTCCCGCGTTCCCGAGCCACCCCTTTCGATCCGATTGTTCCAAACACCTGGAAATAACATATTTTAACCTATACGTGATTCCCATGGAGTTTCAACGAGTCTAACCCGACTCTTGGCAACATACCAAAATTTTTCTATTTATTTGGTATTTAATGCCTTAATTCACCCATTTATGGTTCGTTTGTTCTTTAGAGTTCCCGACCGTCCCGACAACCATGGAATCGATCTATTATAACATATTACATATGTTTGGTGAGTTCTTAGACCCAACCCATCCCATTTGCTTATCCAAACGCAAATTTCCATTTTATACCCAAATTGACCCGTATAGGGTCAAATCCCATTAATGAGCGGTTTGCCATTCTTTCATGAACGACCGCTTTCTTGGCGTTACCCAACGTTCAACACATTGCAAATCGTAGGATAACCCTTTACCCTAGTGTTCACACACGATGTGAATCACTTTAATTCGGGTTTGTCCTTGGCGTTACCCAACGTTCACACACATTGCAAATCGTAGGGATAACCCTTTACCCGAGTGTTCACACACGATGTGAATCACTTTAATTCGGGTTTGTCCTTTCTTCCCATTTTCATGGGACGGTCACGCACGTCGTGACTCGTTCTGTTCCACAACCATGTGGTATAACACTAAAGTGTTATTTTCCTTTATGTTCACGCACGTCGTGAATCATTTGTCATAGAAGCTCACATACGGTGCAAGTCAACTATATATCCTTTTAAAACGTGTTTCATTTTGTTTGAGCTTATGAGCACATGGTCACACACATTGTGACTCATGCCTTTACTTTGTTATGCTCAATTTAAAGAATGTCTTACCTTGAGTCCGGAAGGTTTAAGTGGTCAATCAAACGTGTTCTTTGCCGGTTCCCTTGGATCCGCTTGCCACACCACTTCCTATTACCATTTTAAGGACCCATTTAACACATAACATTCATTTAATCACACATATGGTCTATTTGACCATTTATCACCTTTAACCTACAATCTAGGCTTTCACATTGCACATTCCTTGCAATTAAGTAGTCCATTCATGTTTTTCATCTCATTGGAGCATTTAATCAAACACCTTATGTGCATAACTTAACATATTGGTTATTAACTAACTTTTAAACATCATCAAGCTAGTTTTACACCCAAATCACATAACACACATGTGATTCATCAATTTCAACCAAAGGTTATGCACCTAATCACATTTCTACAAGGATGAACATGGATTCTACAACTAGCAACTAGTTTACATGATGAATCCTTAGTTTAACCTTCTAGTAACTAAACCCATTTCCATGGTTCATGTAAACCTTCAATTAAGGAGCAATTACACATCTAGTTACCATAATACACACATACACATGATCATCTAGCACTATAACACTAGGGTTTCATGTTTAAACCATCAATTTCTACACCCATCATGTGGGTGGCGATTTTACACCTCAAGAACATCAAATAACACTTACTTGTAGCTCTTGATGAGATGAAGAATGATTTCTAGGGTTCAATTTCGGATCTTGCACTTGAATCACCAACAATTTGAGCAAAGAGATGATCAAAACCCTTTTCTTCTTTTTCTCTTGAAAGAAACGTGAGTGAGTAGATGGTGCTCACCAAATGTATGGCATATCATACATATCCATGTTCAAGTTTCATCAATTGGCAAGATCCACCCCTCTAGTATCATTTTTCATTCTTCCATCACTAATAACTAACTAGCAATTTTCTAGTTAAGTCTTAATGTTTAACCTTTAACATATTTACATATTAGGTTTTAACACATGATACCTTAATTGTATTTTAATTACATAATACGAAATTCGGGTCGTTACAAGTCTCCCCCTCTAAAGAGAGTTTCGTCCCCGAAACTTTACATACTAATCAAATAGATGAGGATAAGACTTCCTCATTTCATCTTCCGATTCCCAAGTGGCATCGGACCCCTTACGATTCTTCCATTGCACCTTCACCTGATTGAGTGTTTTGTTTCTCAGTTGCTTGACCTTTCTATCCAAGATAGCCACCGGCTTCTCGATATAGTTCAATCTGTCATCAACTTCCAAATCCTCGTACGGGACATAGGCCGACTCGTCAGCCAAACACTTCCTCAAGTAAGATACATGGAATGTGTTGTGAATTCCTTGAAGCTCTTCCGGCAATTCCAACCGGTAAGCAACTTTACCCACACGTGCGATGATTTTAAACGGCCCGATAAACCTCGGACTCAACTTTCCCCGCTTCCGGAATCGTATAATACCCTTCCATGGGGAAACCTTTAATAACACCAAATCGCCCACCTCAAACTCGATGGGTCGTCTACGCTTATCCGCGTAAGCTTTCTGACGGTCTTGCGCCGCCTTCATGCGAGCACGGATTTGCTTAATCTTTTCATCCGTATTCATTATCGTATCGTGGCCCGCGAGTTCCCGTGGACCAATTTCTCCCCAACAAATGGGAGTTCGGCATTTTCTTCCATATAAAGCTTCATACGGAGGCATCTCGATGGTGGAGTGGTAGCTATTATTGTAAGAAAATTCCGCCAAAGGCAAATACTCATCCCAACTACCCCAAAGTCAAGAAAACACGCTCGTAGCATATCTTCTAATGTTTGAATGGTTCTTTCACTTTGTCCGTCGGTTTGGGGATGGTATGACGTGCTTAGCAATAGCTTTGTCCCCATCTCCGCTTGAAATTTCCTCCAAAACTTGGAAGTAAACCGTGTGTCTCTATCGGACTCAATCGACACGGGCACCCCGTGTCGTGACACTATTTCGTTCACGTAAACCTCCGCCATTTTCTCCGAATTGTAAGTCTCACGAATAGGAAGGAAATGAGCGCTCTTGGTCAATCGATCGACAACAACCCATATCGCATCGTACCCTTTCTTCGTTCTTGGAAGTTTAGTAATCAAATCCATTGTTATCTTTTCCCATTTCCATTCCGGAATATCCAACGGTTGCAATTCACCATGAGGTTTTTGATGTTCCGCCTTCACTTGCAAACAAGTTAAGCATTTCTCCACGTATTTGACAATATCGCGTTTCATGCCCGGCCACCAATAGTTAACCCGAAGGTCTCTATACATCTTAGTCGCTCCCGGGTGAATTGAATACTTGGATTTATGGGCTTCATCCAATAGATCATTCTTCAAGGTACAAGTAGGTGGTATCCAACCCGACCCCATCTTGTTTTCAATCCTTGACTATCATCTTCCAAGTTTTGAGTTTGACCTTTGATTCGATTTTTCTTCAAATTTTCTTCCTTTAGCGCTTCAGTTTGTGCTTCCTTGATTCGTTCAACCACTTCGGATATAACGGTTATCTTCATTGCGGTTATTTTGATAGGGGTATGATCCTCCTTTCGACTCAAGGCGTCAGCCACGACATTGGCCTTTCCGGATGATATAGGATTTCACAATCATAATCCTTTAGCAATTCCATCCACCGCCTTTGTCTCATGTTTAACTCCTTTTGCGTAAAGAAGTATTTTAAACTCTTATGGTCCGTGTAAATCGTACACTTTACACCATATAGATAATGCCTCCAAATCTTTAACGCGAACACCACCGCGGCTAGTTCAAGATCATGGGTTGGGTAGTTCCTTTCATGCACTTTCAGTTGTCTCGAGGCATAAGCAATCACCTTGCCCCTTTGCATTAGAACACAACCCAACCAGAGTAGGAAGCATCTGAGTATACCACAAAATCGTCGGTTCCCTCGGGTAAAGACAAAACCGGAGCTTGAGTCAATTTCGACTTTAACTCTTGAAAGGCTTTCTCTTGCTCTTCACCCCATAGGAACTTCACCTCCTTCTTGGTAAGCTTGGTTAAAGGAGAAGCAATCTTAGCAAAGTCTTGAATGAATCTCCGATAATATCCGGCTAACCAAGAAAGCTTCTAATCTCCGTGGGAGTCTTAGGTGGACTCCATTTGGTCACCGCGTGAATCTTTGTGGGGTCTACATGTATACCCTCCGAGTTTACCACAAGACCCAAGAATTGTACCTCTCGCAACCAAAAGGCACACTTGGAGAATTTTGCGAACAATTTCTCCCGACAAAGCGTTTCGAGAACTTCACGCAAGTGACAAGCATGATCACCCTCATTTTTAGAATAAATAAGGATATCATCTATGAATACAATGACAGATCGGTCTAACATGGGTCGGCACACCCTATTCATCAAATCCATGAATGCTGCCGGGGCGTTTGTCAACCCGAAAGACATCACAAGGAACTCATAGTGCCCGTATCTAGTACGAAATGCCGTCTTGGGGATGTCTTCTTCCTTTACCTTCAACTGATGATAACCCGACCGTAAGTCGATTTTCGAAAACCACGATGCACCTTGCAACTGATCGAATAGGTCATCAATCCTAGGCAATGGGTAACGATTCTTAACCGTCACCTTGTTCAACTCTCTATAGTCGATACACATCCGAAGACTTCCATCCTTTTTTTCACGAAAAAGAACCGGTGCTCCCCATGGCGAAGTACTCGGACGTATGAACCCCTTGTCTAAAAGATCTTGCAATTGTGTCATTAACTCTTGGAGCTCCGATGGCGCCAAACGATAGGGAGCCTTTGCAATGGGTTTAGCTCCCGGGGTTAGGTCGATTCGAAACTCGACCTCCCGTTCCGGTGGGACTCCCGGCAAATCCTCCGGAAAAACATCTGGAAAATCCCGAACAACCGGAATATCTTCCAACACTTGAACTTTCGTTTCCGTGTCTATTACATAGGCCAAGAACGATTGTCCTCCATGGCTCATGTATTTCATCGCTTTAACCAATGAACATAAAGCTACGCCACCGCGTTTTGCACCTTGGATTATTACCTCATAACCACTCGGAGATATCAATTGGATGCACTTGCGATTGCAAACTATATTGGCGTGGTACATGGAAAGCCAATCCATACCAATTACTACATCAAACTCCCCGAGTGTCATGGGTATAAGTCAACCGAATAACTCACCTTCGATGGTAAGTATGCAATTTCGATAAACGTTGAACACTAAGAACGTTTTGAATCCGCTACCTCAATCTCTAAAGGACTAGGTAAGTTGTCTAACACCATGGAAAAATGACTCGCAAATTTAAACCGAAACAAACGATCTATTAGCACCGAGTCAAATAGCACATAAGCAGGTAGTGAGTTGACGAGAAAGGTACCCGTCACAACGTCGGCTATAGATTTGGCTTCTTCAGCCGTAATCAAGAAAGTTCTCGCCTTAGCTTTTCCTCCATCACCCTTTTTCCCGAACCTTGAGCAACCGAGGATTGACTTGTACCATCCTTCTTTAGTTCCGGACATTCGCTCTTTTTGTGGCCCGGTTGTAACAGTTGTAGCACACACTTAACGGGCTTGTGCATTGAGATGTCGAATGACCGACTTTCCACACTTGAAGCAATTTTAGATCCGTATCTACAAACTCCCCATGCTTCTTTTTACAAATCTTGCAATGTTTGGGGTCTTGGTTCCCAGACTTGTTTGATGAAGATGAAATTTGGCTTCTTAGACGATCCCGTCTCCGTTTCAGTCGCACGCTTCTCTCCACGATCAACTTGCCTTTTCAATTCCGCTTCTCGATCCCTAGCACAATCGATAAGCTCCGCTAGAGTTTCACATTTGGACGGTGTAAGAAACTCTCGATACTTGGCACTCAACATGCCATAGTAGTGGTAATCCACATCTTTCATCCTGGAGCAACTGTGGGCAAAACTTGGCTTTGTCGTAGAAGATGGCCGTGATGGTATCAATACTTCGTCTTTTTGTCTTAACTGTAGGAATTCTTTGCTATCTGTTGATAGCGGCTTGTGGGCAAAACGCTTGTGAACAACTTCTTAAATTCTTCCCAAGTCATACTTTTGATACCCCGCCCCTTCTCATCCCGTTGCAATTCCACCAGTCTTAGCTCGTTCCCGGAGTTGGCTTGCAGCAAACCTCACTTCATCAGATTCTTCACAGTGTGAGGTTTCAAAGGCACTTTCCATATCTTTGATCCACCTTTGACTAAGTAGTGGATCGACCTCACCCTTGAACGTTGTAGGGTTGCATGCAACAAACTCCTATAGGTCACTTCTTTGTTGGCCTTTCGTTTCTTTGTCAGCCTTCGAGCCACAAACTCTTGTTGAATGAGATCCCGTAGATCTTTGCGTACATCCTCGATGTATCCCGGCAATAAAGCCTCAAAAGCCTTGCCAACTTCCTCCTTGACCATTTCCCGTATTGCATCATGGGTCTCGTGATTCTCTATATTGATCACGTGATCGTCACCAGCCATGACAAGACTGTGACAATTCAACTTTACGTTAGTACCATGTACGTCATCTATAGCATATACACCGATGCTTATGATTCTACTATCACTAGGGCCTAACCCTATTCACACAATACCATTTCCATCCTTAAGTTTAAAACAACATCCCTAAGAATCCATTCGCGTGCCTTTGATTGTTGTTAGACTGGCCAGGCCTAGCAACAAGCTCACCACAGGATGCCTTCTTAGTTCCATTATTCCAACTTAAGTCAAGAAACTAGGTTCAATCAAGTTCATATGATTCATATCATACATATATCATACAATATCATACATGTGTCAAGCCTGTTACGTTTATAAACGGCACACTAACCTTGTACCTTTAGGCTCAGTGATCGGCTTCTTGGATCGAACGCTGCATTTCTCATATCTAGAGCTCAAAAGTTTGAGTCCAAGTGTTCGCGACGCACTTGAATCCTCAAAACCGTTGGCTCTGATACCAACTTGTAACACCCGGACCTCCAAAGAGTCCATTTAAGTTATTAAACATGCGGAATTTGGTCCCAGAAAATTTCATTAACATTTAACTCCCAAAAATATGTGTTTCGTGTCAACGACACTCAAAATGAAATTTAACATTCCATTTACATCAACACGTGATAGAAGTTTCAAAATAATATTAACACGTTAGTTTCTACAAAAAAGAAAGTGTATGCAAGTCCCGTTCGATCCTTGTATGCCCATCGATCACTTTAGCCTTCCGGTCCCGTAACACCTGAAAACATACGTTTAGACATCCATTAGTTCATAAGAACTAAGTAAGTACATTCTAACATTCATTCGGGTCTTTACGGGGGTTTAAACGAACTCGGAACGCGTTTAAACGATAATCGACAAAAACTGGAAAAGGGCCCTACCGTAACTTACGGTGGGTACCGTAAGTTACGGTAGCCCCAAATTTTGCTACGGTGGCTACTCTCTGGCTTACGGTAGCCCATTTCGCCCAGAACCTACCGTAACTTACGGTAGGCACCGTAAGTTACGGTGGTACCTGCATTTAGTTCATATTTTTGACCGTTAAAGGTTGTTCGCGTTCCCGAGCCACCCCTTTCGATCCCGATTGTTCCAAACACCTGGAAATAACATATTTTAACCTATACGTGATTCCCATGAGTTTCAACGAGTCTAACCCGACTCTTGGCAACATACCAAAATTTTCTATATTTGGTATTTAATGCCTTAATTAACCATTATGGTTCGTTTGTTCTTTAGAGTTCCCGACCGTCCCGAAACCATGGAATCGATCTATTATAACATATTACATATGTTTAGTGAGTTCTTAGACCAACCCATCCCATTTGCTTATCCAAACGCAAATTTCCATTTTATACCCAAATTGACCCGTATAGGGTCAAATCCCATTTTAATGAGCGGTTGCCATTCTTTCATGAACGACCGCTTCTTGGCGTTACCAACGTTCACACATTGCAAACGTAGGGATAACCCTTTACCTAGTGTTCACACACGAGTGAATCACTTTAATTCGGGTTTGTCCTTGCGTTACCCAACGTTCACACACATTGCAAACGTAGGGATAACCCTTTACCCGAGTGTTCACACACGATGTGAATCACTTTAATTCGGGTTTGTCCTTTCTTCCCATTTTCATGGGACGGTCACGCACGTCGTGACTCGTTCTGTTCCACAACCATGTGGTATAACACTAAAGTGTTATTTCCTTTATGTTCACGCACGTCGTGAATCATTTGTCATAGAAGCTCACATACGGTGCAAGTCAACTATATATCCTTTTAAAACGTGTTTCATTTTGTTTGAGCTTATGAGCACATGGTCACACACATTGTGACTCATGCCTTTACTTTGTTATGCTCAATTTAAAGAATGTCTTACTTGAGTCCGGAAGGTTTAAGTGGTCAATCAAACGGTTCTTTGCCGGTTCCCTTGGATCCGCTTGCCACACCACTTCCTATTACCATTTTAAGGACCCATTTAACACATAAACATTCATTTAATCACACATATGGTCTATTTGACCATTTATCACCTTTAACCTACAATCTAGGCTTTCACATTGCACATTCTTGCAATTAAGTAGTCCATTCATGTTTTTCATCTCATTGGAGCATTTAATCAAACACTTATGTGCATAACTTAACATATTGGTTATTAACTAACTTTTAAACATCATCAAGCTAGTTTACACCCAAATCACATAAAACACATGTGATTCATCAATTTCAACCAAAGGTTATGCACCTAATCACATTTCTACAAGGATGAACATGGATTCTACAACTAGCAACTAGTTTACATGATGAATCCTTAGTTTAACCTTCTAGTAACTAAACCCATTTCCATGGTTCATGTAAACCTTCAATTAAGGAGCAATTACACATCTAGTTACCATAATACACACATACACATGATCATCTAGCACTATAACACTAGGGTTTCATGTTTAAACAATCAATTTCTACACCCATCATGTGGGTGGCGATTTTACACCTCAAGAACATCAATAACACTTACTTGTAGCTCTTGATGAGATGAAGAATGATTTCTAGGGTTCAATTTCGGATCTTGCACTTGAATCACCAACAATTTGAGCAAAGAGATGATCAAACACCTTTTCTTCTTTTTCTCTTGAAAGAAACGTGAGTGAGTAGAGGTGCTCACAAATGTATGGCAATCATACATATCCATGTTCAAGTTTCATCAATTGGCAAGATCCACCCCTCTAGTATCATTTTTCATTCTTTCACTACTAACTAACTAACTAGCAATTTTCTAGTTAAGTCTTAATGTTTAACCTTTAACATATTACAATATTAGGTTTTAACACATGATACCTTAATTGTATTTTAATTACATAATACGAAATTCGGGTCGTTAAAGCCATATAGCTAGATCAAATCAAAACTGAGAATAAAGGGAAACGAGATCGATTTAAGAATTAAATGCTCCAAGCTCGGAATCAAAATTACCTAAAGCGATCGGTCTCTTTTCAAGTTCGGAGACAGCTTTGGCTTGATAATCGAACACTAACATTTTCACCCTTCAAGTACTACAGTTTTCGCCACTTGGTACAACCTTGGTAAGTTGAAGATCAAGAAATGAGAATAGTCATCAAGGTGTGGTTTTCACTCCAACTGAGTGGTGTTCTCAAGTTATGACCTCTAACTTACCAATCAAAAAGCTCGATCCAACTCATTGTTGAGGATCCACAGAAATAAAACGAGGTAAAACCACCATTAAGGTAAGGGACGTCTCCCTATCTTAACGGGTGAAGTTTTACAAAAAAACCAAAATGTAATAGGATAAACTTCTTCATCAAAATCCAGAATTCACTCCTACTTTGATGAGGTCGTTTCATTTAAGAAAATACAATCCATAAGAATGAAATTATCACCAAGGTATGAAATTCATACCTATCTTGATGATTGAATTTCATAATAACAAGAAAACAATCGGAAATTTACAATTGTCACCAAGTACGGGTTTCATCCTATTTTGGTGAGATCATGTCATTCGTGAAATGAAGTTCCAATGAGATAATTGAAGTCAATCCTCAAGATAAGAAAATAACCTAATGCAGAGGATGAAATTTCACAAAAAAAACACACAATTGGAAACCATTTATAGAAACGAATAGGGAACCATCAAAGTAAGGGAATCACCCCTGTTTTGATGAGTTAGAATCATTTTAGGAGATACGAATGTTCTTAGTTATAGGTTGACTTACAAAATCTTGCATCTCCCACGATGCAAACGGTACGAAGTTTGACATAACAGCGAAAAGAAAAGAATATCAATGAGAAGTTCAGGAAATTTCAAGTTACATTAATGTAACAAAAGATAAAACATGCTTACAAGCTTAAGATCAAAGTTCGAGACAAAGAATTTGTTGTGGTGTTCAAATCTTGGATGGCTTAAATCGGAAAAAACGAAATCAAGGACAAGAATGATTCAATCATCATAGTGAGATGTGAACATTCGATCACAATCGAAAGGAAATGCATGGATCTCAAGATATGAGGCAGCCATAATCTTATTAAAGACACGCGTACTTATAAGTGGTAACAAAGTTATAATTAGTTTATTCGATCATTGAGGTGAGTGACCACTTATAAATTTGAGTTAACAAAATTAACATTCAATTAGCAAAGTATCCGAGATGTAGGAATTCCACCTACAACATTGAATGTCTTTAGTTATGGGACACACCTTTAGGAAGATTTGAAAACCATAAGTAACGATTTAAAGTTTTAAAGATCATTCGGTTAGATTTCCAATATCTTTGGGTATAACCAAGAGTCATGTACACGTGATCAAGGTATAGAAATAGCTACATGAAACGCCTAACGTGTAACGATGTTTAAACGTAGGAGTTGAAAGGTAGACGAGTTCAATATCACAGGAACAATGTATGATAAGAATGAGAAGAAACCGGTTCAAGGAATCAAAGATTTTTAAGATACAAAGAGGATGGTTCCATTTAGTCGCATTTTTTACCATTTGGAATCGTTGACACGTCAAGGGGTAAATTGACCCACTTGCCTTAGAGACTTGTGTATGTTGACCATAGTTTATCACTCATCCCAGAATCCCCAGGTAAGCATAACTGGGTCTGCAATGAGATTTATTACGATATGCTTGCCTTAGCCCGAAGGCCTTTTGCCAGCAATCCAGATACAGGTGTCTATGTGTCACACAAATTTCTTAGGTTCATGAAATCAAACCTTGATGAGATTTTCATAGATTAGACTAGAGTCTAAGGAATAATCCCACGATGATAAGTGTAGATTCACATGTCGTTGAGAATGGTTTAGGAAGTTCATTTGTCGGGGAAAGTCAAAGAGTCAAAGTTAAGTTTAGGGAGACAAAGTAACTAAGTTTAAACATTTAAAAGGCAATCCTATGCTAAAGCATCAAGTTGCACAAAAGGCATCCCTAAATAGAGCATCATGTGGCATGCAAACAATATGTAAGCACAAAAGTATAAGGATCTTTCTATGAGGTTCTGCATCTATAGTCTAGGTCACCATTTCTAATAACCAAATCCCTATAGTTATGGGCTGATACCAATCTGCATCAACCCCACCTTGACGGCGGGGGAAACGTCGAGGTGTGAGAGTTACGGTTGTTCCAGCCACATAACGTATTAGTTCCACAATATAATAATCAAGATTCAATTGTAACAATAAAGTAAATGTTTCAAACAAAGATACATTAAGAATACAAAGATAAAAGTAACAAGATCATTCGTTATTTCTCTAAGTCCAATCCTAAGTGTGATAAGCTTCAAAGTGTAGAACATATATTGAGGTATTCCTGAAACATGTAAAAATAAAAGGTCAACATAAAAGATGTGTTGGTGAGCATTCTATAGTTTTGGATACATAAGTATATAAAGATGGCAATTCAGTTGTAAATTAGAGAAAACAAAGTAACTAGGGATGTAAGACAGAATGCACAATCAAACCTTGACAAAGTTTTACAATTTCAAACGTGTACTGGATCAACCAAGTTTATAGTTATACGATTAGCTAAGTGTACTTGGATCAACCAAGCAGGCTTGTCAGGCCCATAGATCTATGACGTCGCCAGGATAGCAATAGTTAATGATTGTACTGTATTCGACATACTGGTAGCTACAAGATTCAACTAATCACACACACAGTAAATTGCCATAAGTTTACAAGACTCAAAGAAGTTTACAAGTTAATGATTAAGTTAACATGTTTTACCCCAGAGTGTGAAAATAAGGAAAAAGGGGTATAGAAATACTCACTTGATATATAATGTGTACTTTTGACAATAATAAGAATAGAATTCTCCAACGTTTTTCCTCACGATTCAACCTAAAGGGTTGATGTCTTAGTGTTAGAATAAGATATGAGTTAAGAGTATATGTGAATTAGGGTTCCATTGGAATTGGGGGGTTTTAATATTTAGGTCAATTAAGATTGGGAATGATAAGGATGATCCCTAATTTATTTATTATTAGTAAAGATTAAATATAATGTTGTGAAAAGAATAATTAATTTAATATTAATTATCTAAATTTTGATAAAGATAATGAATGACTACTTATTGGAAAGACTTGCAAATTAATTTAAAATTATTTAAAATCATTTTATAAAGTTTTTTAAACTTTTAAATAATTTTTATAAAGGTCTCATAATATCAAGCTTTAGAATAAGAATAAAGAATAAATAGAGAATTATATTATTTTTAAATTTTCAAGAATTTAAATAAAAGTCTAAGGAATAAATTTATTAAATTATTATGATATAATATGTTTAAATAAATAGATGATAATTATTGATTTAAATAATTATTTAAATTGTCATTTGTATAATTAATTACTTAAAGTATTTGTATGTAGGTTTAAAGTGTTTTGAAATAATCCAAGTTTGAACTATAATATTTATACATATAAATGATTAATAATGTTTCTATAACCTTTTTCTTCTTTAAAACAAAGTAATTAAATTAAAAAATTATAAGGTTTAAAATCTTTTAAAAATAACTTAATAATTTCGGAAATATTGTAGTTAAAATAATTTTTATTTAGATTATTAATATGATTTTTTTTGAATATAAAAATAATAAAAAAATGTAAGAAAAACAATTAAAAACAAAAAGTGGCAGAGGGCCCGGTTCGAACCCGGGACCTCCTGTCATGGTGAACGCGTGTACCAGGTGGGCTGTAGCCCGAATCTGCTAAATTTTCAACCAAAATCATAAATCCATTAAGTAAACAAATCCCCAAATTTCCAAGAACCCTAACTTCGATTTTAATCAAATTGAGCACCCAAATGATGCAGATTATCAAATTAAACATGGGGCTTTGTTTCCCCATGTAAAACCGAGTATGACTATATGATTAACTTACTTGATTAAGTTCAAATTGATGAGAACTATATGAATGTAGCGTCGCGATGAGGATAGTCTGAATCCATATGATAAGTGTTGATTGGTTCAATTGATGAATGACAAGGCTTCCAGAGGTGATCTAGATGCAAAACCCTCTATCAATTGCGGTTCCATGGGAGTAGAAGGTGGAGTTCGACTCGGTTGCAGGTCCGCAAGGAGAAGGAAGAGGCGGATCGATGGTGGTGTTTCAAGGTGTTTCAGATGAAATTGAGAGTGGTAACAGTCATAGATAGTTAGTCTATGTTATGTGCGATTAATTGAGTTATTATCGTAGTTAAATGCTCAAACGACTATGATCTCAATGAGTTTCGGTTATGTGATCGTTCATGGGGTAACCGGTGCTTTAACTTGATTAATGATGCATTTAAGGTCGAATCGTGCTCCAGAATGGTTTGGTGATCAAATTTTAGGTTGTTAGCGAGTTTAAGGGGTGGTCGGAGCTCGGCCGGAGTATGGCCGGAGCTCCTGCCGGAAAATCGGGATGAATGAAGGGGGGTTGGTTGGGTTTTTAAGAAAATACACAATGGTCCCTGTAGTTTATGAATGTTATTATTTTATTAATTATCTTCTTTTGGAGTTTCCAAAATGACTAAAAACCCCTTACTTTGAGTTCAAGATCTTTTTAAGATTACAACTTATTATATTATTATTATATTATTATTATTATTATTATTATTATTATTTTATTATTATTATTTATTATTATTATTATAGTATTATTATTATTATATTGTTATCCAATAGTTATTTATTAACTTTACATTAAAAAAATTAAGGACAAATTAAGAGGTAGGCATAAGTAATCATAAGTTTTATAATTGACCACAATGGCCCTTACAAGATAAATGATGTTAACTTGTAATTAACGAAAAATACGAGATGTCAAAAGCCCGGCCCCGTGCCTAAAAGACACGGCCCCGTGATAGTACAATGTACGTAAAAGTTGGTCGGCTCGTACGCTCAGATGTTGTCGGGCACTGCCCCGTGTTCAATGGGGCACGACCCCGTGTTTGTGGTGGGGGCGGCCCATGCCTCCTGGGGCACACCCCTGTGTCTCGGGTCGGGAAACCGTACTTTTGTCTTGTAGGACTGATAAACACGGGGGTGTGTTGAATTTAGCACGGGAGGTGTGTTCAGGCTGAGCGTGGGGCGTGCCTCATGAGGCACAGCCCATGCTTGAATTCTGGAGCTTGGTTATCTTCAATTTCTTCCTTTTAAACTCCTTTTGTACATCTTGGCCTTTTGTAAGCCTGAAAACACAATATGAACGATTTAAGTACCAAATCATCATTTTCAGTAAGAGTTTCTAAGATAATTGATGTGCAATTGATGTGTTTTATATGTATAATTTGGAGCACATCAAATATCCCCACACTTAAACTTTGTTTGTTTTCAAGCAAAATCACTCAAAATAGCAACACCAACAAAAACAAAATAACTCAAGATATAAATATGTTTTTCGAGAACTATACAAGCAAACTTGTGTATCCAAATATACACAGTTAAGCACATGTGGATGATATCCTTTCAGCAATAGAATGGTTTGTAAAGATTTTTAAATGTAAAACTTCACACTTATCACAAGGTGCACTCACACTCGAATTATATATATGGAATCATACATAAGATGAAGTATAACTAATACGCTCAATTGCCTAGTATGAATACGTGTGAAATCATATGCTTGGTAAGGGATCAAATCTCCACCTATATTAGGTATTTACTTACATGAATCATTAGGTATTTGATATGTTGTAACTTGGCTTAAGTTTAGGGTAGTATTATTTGGGGAAAAAGTGGCTAAATGCTAAAGACGATAATCTTGGCTTATTTGATTGATATAAACTAAAAAAAAAGTAATTAAAAAGTTTCCCCATATAATAGTCAAGCTGCAAGGGATATACAAACTCGAGGACTCGCTTTGGTCAGATTGTTAAGACCGTATTGCATTTTCAAAAACTGCACCTCCTCCTTAACCCGAAGATATACGTTAGCTATCCTTTTTTTAGGGTCGTTGGCTTGGAGCCTAAAAGCACTCAACGGTTGGATGTCGAAATCTTGGATTTGATTGGGTTTTTGCTGCATTTTCCTTCGTGAAACAAATTCTCCACAGGTTGGGTATTTTTCATGTCATTTTTTCCTTTTTGATCACGTATTTGAAATACCACTAAATGACGGAACTAGTTTTCTTTCTTCTTCTTTTTTTTTCTTTCTTTTTTTCTTTTTGGTTTTTTGAAATAAGCAAAACATGTCTTTAATGAAAAGGGTTTTGTTAAAGCTTTTTTTTGGTTCAGGTCTTAGTGGTTTTGGTGATGGAAAATGAAAATATTTTAAGTTCGACGGGGCTAACTAGGGATAACGTTTGAGTAAGGATATTTGAAAATGGTAAAGGCTCGAATGTTGGGTTTTCTACTAAATCCTTTTTATGCAAGAAAATAATAAGGTTTTAAAATGTATACTCAAAACAAGTTCTAATTCACATGCAACATAAGACACCCTCAATATATTCATAATGAAAACAAAAATTGCATAAAGCAAAGCTTGTTTAAGGCTCAAATTAAGCTCACATATCGGATGGAATTGGGTATAAGTGTTTCGTTTTACATGTTTGAATATTTTTACCAACTCGTTTCGCTTTTCAGGATATCACAAAAAATATTTTAAAGGTTATTTGAGTTTGCTTTATTGCTAATTATTTCTCGAAAAACGTATATTTATATTGTTTTATCAAAAATTGTTTATGTTTCCTGTGTTGTTGCCACAAACATTAAAACTAGAGTGACTTTTTGTAAAAGATTTAATTATAACTTGGACCTATTTATAAGCAAAGTATCAAGCATAGATACCCTTCCCCACACTTAAACTTCACATTGTCCTCAATATGATTAACAATTAATATTAAGTAGAGAAAGGCAAAGAAAACTCCCTAAAATGGAGTCAAATGCGTGCGATCATTTTCCACAGCCGCCTTGAATGAGCTCAAAAGAATACATCGGATTAATCTAAAACATCACCAATTATTTAAGCAGAAAGTTAAAGTTCTAAGCACACAAAAATAAAAATAAACAGACTGAAAGTAATATAGAGCCATGTTTTGATTACGGGTCCTTGGCTAGACCCTTCCCCACATTAGTTTTTAATGAGGTGGGGGTTTATCACCTCCGAGAAAATCTTAGTGGTACATCAATTTGGCCATTAACCGATGACCATTAACTTTGAAACTAGTCCCTCATTGTTTTCAATCTTGATAGCATTATGGTGGATCGACTCTTCTTTTTGTAATAATTATTATTATTTTTTTTGAAGTAAAACAAAATAGTCAAAAATTTAGATTGTCTTTCAAACTACTATGTGTCCCCGGCAACGGCACAAAAACTGATGCGTGCGGATAGTATATATATATGATAAAGGTTTTTCGCACAAATTCAGTTTTTTAATGGTTATTACTAATACTAACTACACACACAAAAGGCAAGTGTACTATCGTGAGTTAATATAGTGTTGGTAAGAACCGAGTATCATTCCGTGGACATACTAAGGCTACTCAACAACCCTCATAATTGACTATTAATTTTGATTTAGAAAATGATAAGTTAAACAAATAACAATGATAAAAATAGATAAAGATAGATTGAGACTTTGGTGATTCTTTAAGTGAAGTAAGGTGTTATCCTAATTAGATTACACTTATGCAACTGTGATGAATTGTGGGTGATCAAAGATATTGATAAAGTAATTATGTTAATGTTTATAAATGTAAGCTGGCGTGATTTCTCGTCTATCCACTTCGTAGTGACTAGGACCACGTCAGGTGAGATCTACTGTTTAGGTCAAAGCTCTAGTAATGTAGGTAAATCTTTTGTGTCCTTTTCGACATACATTTCTGAAAACATAAACTAATGTAAGAAGAGAGTTTATCAAATTTCTTTCCAACATACCATTAATTTTAGAAAACCATAACAATTACTGTAGATTATTCAGACTAATAAAAGGGAACCCGTAAATGATCAGAAAGTTAAGGTGATATGATTTCTAATAACCATCTCTAGTTAATTAGCCATAGATTGTTATGAATAAAAGTTGATCATACGTTTTTCAACCGTGTATGACAATCACAATTACAAATTATAAGTTTATAACTTTCCATTCAAATGTAAGTTTCTACCCATCGAAAGTTTTCACAAGACCACCATACAATAACATAATATAAATCACATCATTAGTCATCAAAAATTACATAAGGTTCACTAAATTAGGATAACAAATGAAGTTTAGCTCATAATGAGCTTGAACCTAACAACAAAGATAGAAGATAGTAATAAAATAATCAATAAATTAGAACAATAAAACTGGTGATTCAATATGGATGATGTTAAACGATCCCGAGCTTCTTCTAAGTGTTGAATGGACCTCCAAAACCTTCTAAGGACCTCCAAAGACTGGGTTCCTGAGAGGGAACACCAGCACTTCACCTCCCAAAAGCCTCCCTCAAAGTTGCAATGAAGTCCTATTTACAGGCTTTCTGGAGTGTTTAAGCACGGCCCCGTGCCTAAAAGGCACGACCCCGTGATTAGTACATGTACGTAAAAGTTGGTCGGCTCGTACGCTCAGATGTTGTCAGGCACACCCCTGTGTTCAATGGGGCACGACCCCGTATTTGTGGTGGGGCACGACCCCATGCTCCTGGGCACGCCCTCGTGCCTCGGGTCGGGGAACCGTACTTTTTGTTGTCGGCCTGATAACACGGGGGTGTGTTGAATTTAGCACGGGGGTGTGTTTCAGGCTGAGCGTGGTGGGGCGTGCCTCCATGCTTGAATTCTGGAGTTGGTTTTCTTCCATTTCTTCTTTTTAAGCTCCTTTTGTACATCTTGCATTTGCCAAGACTGAAAAACACAATATGAACGATTTAAGTCCAACATCATTTTCAGTAAGAGTTTCTAAGATAATTGATGTGCAATTGATGTGTTTTATGTGTATAATTTGAAGCATATCATAAAATAATTCATAGATTATATAGATAAGGAGCGCATGATGATATAGATCAAGGAACACATAGAAGTGAAATTAAAGCATTTGTAGGCAAAATTAATGAATTTGTTTGTCGAGGGTTGCAATCCTTCACATTTCTTGTCCGTTTGTGTTCTTTACATTCACCTCATTTATGTAAAAAATATTTGTTTTAGATGAAGTTGATATAAAACACATACTTATGTGACAAGCTTCATATAAGCACGCCCTGACATTACAATAATTTCAAAGAAAAAAGAGCATCTATATGTAGTGTTTACATGGTCTTGGCTTTAGTATATTAGCAAAATAAAATATTCACATGATATTACTCAATTATGTAGGGTACTTCACATAGGCATGGTCATTACTTATTACACATTAAATGGCATGATCGTATAAGGTTAAGTCACAAAGCCATATATGATCGAGATCAAAGATATCCCTTCTTATCCAATTTAGCAAACGTCAGGTTGCAAAAGTTATAGCTCCATATACAACACTGAATTGAATTTTTTATAACTTGAAGCGAGAGGAGTTTGTTCATCAACAACGTCATGAAGGGTGATTCAAGGTATTGATAATCATTGAACACACTTGCAAGTCTCATTCTTTTAATGAAACTGAAAGTATGATAATATCAATACTAGATCCATTTAATCATTATGAAAATTGGTTGAACCAAAATAAAATTTTAAGAAGCTGGACTATGTGAGTAATATGGTGATACACAATTGTTGGTGGCGTAGATGATGCATTACTCATGCATTAATTAGAATATAGTCTAATACACAAGTAAAAGGTTGAACATCTTGATGTCAATAACTCAATATATAAGACTGAAAGTGTATTTGATTTAAAATAAAATAATCATAAATTTATATGATACGAAGTAGATGTCTAAGTGACTTTCTCTAACATTAACCTTGACCCCAACAAAGGGTAGAGTAAAAGGCAATGGAACTTTTTGCCCTCTCAAGAAAAGTGAAGCTTTTAAGCAAGTGAGCAAGAAGACTAAAATGGGAAACTTTAAGGAATCCAAATGTATGCCACCGGATAAAACTAGGTGCATTTCTTTTTATCTTGATTAATAATTAACTAGGAATTTCTCCCGCGCGTTGCCGCGGGGAGATCAATACACTGTCATTTGGCATTTTTTGAGACGGTTTAGGCTCAGTGTTTGACCCGGAGCGTCATACATGATACATATGATATAAAATCAAGAAGCAAAAAAAACAGATTCTTTTAAAGGGAAAAAATTCAAATGCAACACTTGAAAATGATGATAACTCACTATTGATGATAGCTCTATTAGGTTTTGTACTTCAAAAGATAACCTCACTATTGCTTATAAACCTCTATGTAGTACAACTCTATGATGATTCTAACTTAGATTCATTGGTACACACGGGGTATCAAAGGACTGTAAGAAACAACATAGGGTTCGAAGTGTCTTCTGTAGAGCGTTTTTTTCGTTTCCTTAAAGTGCAAGAGAAAATCAAACATGGCAAAAAGATCATAACATACCTGATTGATTTATATAAACAACTTGTAGACGCAATTTGTGTCTGGACATGTAAGAAGACATGAAAGCACCAATGATGAGACCGTTATGCAGTGGTATAATAAAGTAGCACAACAGATACACAACGTTACTTGATAAACTCAACTAAAAACATTGTAAAATGAATCATGCTGAATGCTTTAAAAACAAATTGTAACAGGACTTAACAAATAGCACATCCTACAAAAATTCTGGCACTTCTTCATATGTACGCTTCATAGTATACATATAAATATCATGTACAAAATGCTCATTTTCAGCATGTGCAGCACTTATGGGAGGGTGATGACTAACCTGATTCGTATTAGTTATACAAGTATTAGTCACTTCTTGACATTATACAATAAAATAATGAAATCAATCAGCATACAGTAAAAGTAGGGGAACCAGATAATTTCTTAAAGTAATAACATGGGTAACATAATTGTCACTAGCTTAATCATGTAAAAGTTTAAGCCCAATACTGCCCCTTGCCTAGTAGCATGTATAACTCCAAGTTTACCTGTTCCGCAATAAATGTAATGCACAATGATTAACCATTTCATAAGTTTCACCGAGAATGGATTAAACGGCTTCCAGGTTCGTTGCAAAGCATAATATATGATATAACAAGGATGCTGTAATAGTATAACAATTATTAGCTTCAGATATTCATATTTTTGCAAGTATAGATAGCACAAATAGTACCAATATGCATGTGATAGATAATAGAAAGATAACCTGTATATACTAATCGCATGTATGGATCCTCACATTCATCTGCGAGCTCTAAAAGATGAGAATATTCCATCAACTACAAAAAACAAAAATAATAGTGGCTTAAGATAAGCAATTAAAAAGCAACATATATCAAACATATTGGTGAGGTTGGACAAACCTCCTGCCATCTTTTGCAGCATTGTCATGGGCTCAATATGAGTACTGGTAGAGTCACCATTGATGTGATATCAGCTCCCACATACTTCTGCATTGACCTCCAGTAACTGTCACGCTCCTGCAGAAAAGATCAAAATTAAAATTAAAAATAAGAATAAAAATACATTTTGAGGTTATGGATATATATAATTATATATATATCAGATAAAAAACAATGGTCTTGCTGTTTTGCTAAGCTAACCAAACACCATTGTTACCCAAAGAAGATTTGGGGGCGGAAGATTCTACCAAGTCAAGAACTTTGATCTACAGAGCATTCAAACTCTATACATCCTGTCAAAGCACCCTCATCACAATACTGGAAGTTACTTTCGATTTTGTTGTCCATGAGTATATTTAGATAAAACGACTATTAAACTAATTCAGAGCTGGTAACAAAACAGAAAAGCTGTAAGATTTTATAGAAGACCAACAATCGCTAAGTTTGAATCCTCAAAGAAATAATAAAACCTTGTCAGTCTAGGATCTCAGTTATGATACATCATACATTTAACCAAAAATCAAGAAGCTTTAACACTTTAATATATATAATAAAATCATGTCAAGCTATGATTTCAATGATTTAACCACACGGTCAATAGTATCTCTAAACGGTCTCAAGACATATGAAGTAAAATATGTTATCATCACTCTTACAACCAGTCTCAGTTACTTAGATCATAAGTTGGTTAATAAGTTCAGCTGCAAAAACCCAACAGTTTCACTCCTTATAAGCATTCACAAGGTAAAATATCAACCATGGATTAAATCTACAAGCTAATTAAACCTGCAACTGAATCAATCAGTGACAAAGAACAATACTTGTAAACATAAACTTCGAACCAAATCAAGCACATCCAATCAATTATCAATCCCACGACTCCCACCGATCAAAATTCCCCAAATTAAACTAAAAATTGTTACAAATCAGATAATAAATCGACCTCAATTAGGGTAATCCCTACGATGCACCAGAAAATGCAACCAGGACAGCTGTAAAATTAATATGAATGAAGACACATGAGAGGTTGTTGGACAGAATGTATAGCAGTATAAGTATGTTCGGTTTGATGATATAGTTTTTATTACTATTATTACTGAAATATGGCTACACATATAGCTGAAGAGAGAGGAAAACGGTATGTGGCAAACCATGATACAATTGGTAACAGGCCCGTAACTATTAAAGCAATTACAGAAGCCATCGCCCAGCCCAGGTAAACCGATGATGCATATGGTGATTTGATACTGTTTTGACCACCAGCCCAACCTTTGTAGCCCAAATCCTTCAAAGGTTTTGCGGAGACTATTGCACCAAGAGCTAAACTGATCCATAAATATTGATATGCAGATAGAGAGAAAACCCCCTAATAAGAATTACATGATATTAATTTCATACAATTATCACAATCCAAAAAATCTGATATAAAACAAACTTAAAAGAAGATAACAAACCTCTTTCATCCAAAATAAGCGATAATTCCCAACTTGATTTCCAATTATCTCTTGATACCCAAAACGGTAGCCATTTCATATCCAAATAGGAATTCCAACAGAAAGACATGCTACCATGAATGGAACAGTCAAAGACAGCCCCAAGAATATATAAAAAAACTACAGAGATCTACATTCTCTCACAAATTAGAATTCACACTCAACATCAAACACACAACAAATCTCATCAAATTTGAAACAAACCTGCAACTGCAGATCCATACCTACACAACTTAATCAAACATCCACCAGTAGCTGGTAGAAATCATTCACCGTGGTTTTCTGATTCAGTTGATACAAGGCAGGAACCGTATCCTCCAAAACAACAATAATCCATTCATCCTCAACCCTAATTCACCTCAACCACCACCACGCCACCACCACGCCACCGCCACCGCCACCAGCACAACCTCCACCTACACCATCGCCAGCCCCAATCCCACCGATGAAAACAAAGCCCAACAAAAAACCCTCAAAGCTATACGAAAGGAACGAACCTGTAAATCGGAGAGGAGTGCTGTGAAGATGCATCGGTTAACAAAACAAAATCCAGAACCCTAACAGTAGATTAACTCTAAAATCATAACCATAAGCTGATCGACGATGTTGAAGTTGAGCGATGAAGCGAAGGTCGTCTCGCAATCGGAACGTTGGTGGGTGGTGCGTCTTGTACTGGTGGTGGTGGTGACCAGCCGACGACCGGTGGTGGTGACCGGTGACCGGTGGTAGTGAGAGAGCTCATCATCTTCTTCTGGTGGTGAATTGGAGTTGGGATTAGGGGATTAGGGTTTTGTTGTTAGGTGGTCTGTTCACCACCGACAATTTAGATTAAATAGAATAGAAATTAGTCATTAGTTATATATTCAAAACAACAAAAGGTGGTACGACATATTATGTTCTTTCCTTTTCTTAGCACCCACATTAATTACAAACAAAAAAATATATATGTAATAATATCAGTTTAGATTTTTTTTAACAGCTATATCAGTTTAGATGATTTAATATTTCAATTAATATGTTTGTAGATAAAAGTTTGACGCAGGAAAACTATATATCATGTTAGTCCGAAAACTATTACGATTTAGATTATCTGTTATCCTAAAATCTATAAAAGGTTAAATGTTAACAAATCACAAAATGATTTGATTTATAATATGAGAAATGTAAAGACATCCTCGTTCATAGGGGTGTGCTAGTGTACTCAAATATACCTTTTTATTTTATTTACACTCTACCTATTTATTAAATGGATAAAGTCATTGCTGTTTAATTTTTTTAAATTAAATTCTTTCAAATTTTATTGTAAAAAAAGTTGAAATGTCTTTTATTATATGGTCTAATTTCTTGTCCACAAATCTTAAGCAAGTGCAGTGTTCTTTGATTTTCATAAGAAAGTATCCCTTTTTATTATTGTATCAAACTCCTTTTGAATATTTGATAGATTAATAAAAAAAGCACAACAAGCATAAACTAAAAAAACAAAAACTTTAATATATATATATATATAAACATTTTAAATACATGTTTGATTTATTGCTTAAAATCGAATTAATTACACAGATGCTCCTTGTACTGTGGTCTAACAACATTTAAGAAAATACAAATGGTCCGACCGGGGATCGACTAGGTGGCACCTAAATTCCCGCACATACTTTAGATCAACATCATGAAAATCTTCTTTGTCACAAATACTAAGAATAGTCTCAATGCCTTGTATGTCATGAGCATACACGTTAAATAACATGCATATTTAGGCCCACACCCCTAGATTTTCATCCTAATTATGTATATTTCTGTGTGATATATTTTCTCCATTCTAGTATTTAATTTTGGCCCTTAAGCATATCAACATTGAATTTTCTCCAGTACCTGACGTAGCCTCTAGTTTCATGAATCCGGTGTCCTTCATTTCTGTTTAAATAGAACTAATTTGTGAACCATGTGTCCTGTCCTTTTGAATTAACAACATCAGCAAACAAATGATATGAATCCATCCAAATAGTCCTTAAAGTAGCTATCAGTATTTGCACATTCTTCGGCTTTAAAAAGCTAACAAAGTAGAAATGACACTCTTAACGTGTAAGTTTTAGTGAAATAAAAACACGGTAGCTATGTTCCCCAATCTTGAAATAACATCCACAATTCCTTATGGTCCAGATGATAAAAAATTCATGACAAAACATGTCCTTAAGACATCACTATCTTGGCAGGCCCTCATGTTTCGATTTGATTGTTAAAAAATCCATCACTCATTCACACACTAGTCGCCCTAGTTTGAAACACAGATCATTTCAGAAAATGACTTCACAATCACTAACCATATCACCCAGTGTTTATATATATTTGGAGTTAAATTACTATCTTTGTGCTAGCTTAACGGTGGCAAGTTAAGTGGTAATTTTAGAACGGTTCGTCAATCAAGGTGATGTGAATGCATCCTTGAGTCGAGAATCGTCACACTTGTTTATGCGGTGTGTATGTATCACACAAGCCTTTAAATTTATAGTTTCTACCCAATTTAGTGTTTTTTTTTCAATTTTGTAGTCGTCACCCTACCTAAAGATACAACACATATGAATGTAACTCATGTGGGACATAAACCATATTTCATGGGATTAAAGCTTGATACACAATCAAAGATTCACATACCACATGACTTTAAATGTTTCATTACTCTGATATGATCATACAAATTTAACACACCTAAAAGATAACTACTTTCAGATTGTATAATTTACAACAAAAAGCAAACTTTATAACTATTTTAAAGGAAAAAGTATCCGATTTAGTGTTGAAACTTGCTCGCATACAAGCTCTAGACAATGATGCAATAGCCTTTGATTGATCATCGACTTACTGCTTCAATTACTGTTTTCAATGATCATGCAAATAATGAATATCTTTCGTTTTCAACCTGGTTTTATTATCTTACTCAACATAAGAACCTGTAAGAACTAAACATATCACTATACTTAAGGCATATTGAAGATCACTTAAACATCATGTATCAATACCATAGGCATGGCTTTGTATTTTAGCATAATATTTATTTTTTTCATTTTATCCTTTAAATTTAGCTATAGGTACATTTATACTCTACACTTACATTTGTTTTTTTTATATTCATGTTCTTACTTTAAGTTTTAAATTTGATATTTATAAAACTCTGAATATGCCGTTATGATGTCTTTATTTTTATATATGTTTTGGTGTAAATTTTCATTCAAAACGACATTGTGCATCAGATTATACAATTAATCGAAATACAAATGTACAAGCCCGATCATGTGACATCCGTCACCAAAGGTCCGTCGTTTAAACGTGATTTACTTAACCTTGTTAACAGTCATTCCTTATTTTGACGAACCAATTACGTGAATACCATATTTGCTTTACTTAATTGCCTTATATGTGTAGCATCGTTGCTTGACTTGTCATTATCTTAAGACATTCTCCAAGATTTGCCCCGTTAACACTAAACACGTCATTTTTATAATAAAATAATTTTCACAAATAAAATCATTTTAACTTATAAATAACATAAATAACATTTTATCATCAATAAACAAGACTAAATTATAACGTTTTCAACCGAAACAAATTTAGGAACTCGGGGCAAAGTGCGGGAACTAAACTTGAAAATTTGAGAAACTAGGCGGGGTATAAATACCCCTTCCCAGCCATTTTTCACTCTTTTTCACCCTCTCCCCACTTCATCCTCTCTTTCTAACTCTCTCTCTCTAGAAACCAACACCAAAACGACCCGTTTCTTGCATTTTCGTCTTCAAATCTCGAGTATCACGTGAACACTCGTTCCTAGCAGGTAGATAACCTCCTACCTCGTTTTTAACACCCGATTTTTCAGCTGCATTCGAGGGTTTTCGGGTGCTCGGGTTCATCCGATCACATGAGGTCGTGTGGACTTGCATGTATTGTTTCTGAGTGTGTTCGTGTCTAGATAGGTTAGAATATGAGTTCTGGAGGTTTTGGTGGGTAAAACTTGTGATCGGGCAGCCGAAGGCCGACCTGCAACTCACTGCCGTCGCGACTCCCGATGGCGCGAATGGGGTTGTCGCGCGACTGGGACGCGCGACTGCGGGTGTGTGTGCGAGTAAGTGTGCGATTTGGTAGATCACGCGGTTATGTCACGCGGTTGTCGGTGGACGCGATTGGTAATGTCACGCGACTGGAGATGACGCGACAGGGGTTGTCGCGTGACTGGTCTATGCGAAAGTATGTGTGTGCGATTGTGCGATTGTGTTATTACTTTTGTAAAGCTTGAACATGAATATGATCTTTGGTATACATGTTCCCATGTTGTGGGAATATTACATTACAAGCTATTATCAACGTTTTTGTGATCATTTGTGTTGTACTTATGACTATGCTGTCGTGTGAACATTGATTATAAACACAAGTCTCCGTTGTGTTCGGGTGTCGTCATGACACGCTTGTCATCATATTTTTATTGCTACTATATCATACCATGTGTTATGACGATCCGTCTAGCTCGCATCCCCGTGTTTCCGCTATCAGCGGGGGGTGACAGACTAGTATCAGAGCCATTGGTTATAGAGAATTAGGCAATTACACTTGACCTAGACTATAACCTAGGAACCTTCATGTAGATTTGCATGCTTAAGCTTGTGTGCATTTATATATCTGTGTATGTGTTCCTCCTTACATGATTGATTATCCTTCTGTATGTGATCCTTCACCTTGTGCTTGAGCCTTGTGCTCGTCACTGATAGGTGCTTCCTATTGGATCTTCCGTTCCCTCTGCGCCAAGTTATCATAGCCAAAAATTCGGGTATTGAGACCCTAAGAGATCTTCACAGATCATACATCGCGCCTGACCTCATACACTGAGAGACCGACCCGAGGAGGCCATGTGAGTCCTCCCAAGGACGCGAAATAGACAACCTTCGCTAGACTATACGTGATTACATGCTTGGACTCTCAGTTGACTTGATGGATTATGATGTAAAGGAAGGTCGGATGTCATGTAACCAGATTAGGCATCATTCTCGGATCGTGGGTGTTGGTGGGAACGCTGCGGGGAAACCTATATAAGCATCACCGGTATACCGAGAATATGCTTTGGGTGCATGGTGATCTTGACTGACGGAGCATCGGACGATGGAACATGATAAGTGGAGTACTTGATTATCATAAGGTGACTAAAGCTTATATGTTACCTCTTTTATGAATAGAACATGCCGCCTCGAAGATCTACCCGCAGAAGTAGTAGCGGAAGTGAAGCCCCGAGGGGCAGAGGGCAGAGGCAGAGGTAGATCTTCAGGAGCCAACGAAAATCCTATTGGCAATACTCAAGGGACTGGAAGTCCTGATATGGCAACCTGATTGCTCAACAATGACTGCCTTGATTCCCACTATTGTAGCTAAAGTGAGCGATGCTTTGCAACAGCAAAACCACTCCCACGGGGATGGTGGTAACGAGAACGAGGGTAATGGGAACCCGACTGGGAATGAAAGCAACCAGGAGACGGAAGTGGTGGTACAGCAGGTAACGAAATTGGGGTTGCTATACCAAACGGGGCTGTTCTACAAGGAGTTTGCGGCCTGTAAGCCCCGGGATTTCGATGGCAAAGGTGGGGCGATAGCCCTGATCAGATGGCTCGAGAAAATGGAGGCTGTGATCGACATCAGCGAATGCCTCGACAGCCAAACGCATCAAGTATGTACGTGCTCACTGCAGGGCCGAGCAAACCTGGTGGAAACCCAGGTTCAAGCTAGGGGAAGGGAATCTGCGATGCAGATGACCTGGGATGAATTTAAAGCTTTGATTACCGAGGAGTACTGCCCTCACAACGAGATGCAAAAGCTTGAGCATGAGTTCTGGAATCATGCCATGGTGGGGGCGGGGCATGCAGCTTATACTGACCGATTCCACGAGTTGGCTAGGCTAGTTCCACACTGGTCACTCCGGAATCTAAGAGGATGAGAGGTACATTTGGGGACTCGCGCCTCAAATCGAGCAATGGTAACTGCAGCTGCTCCTCCTACGATTCAGAGCGTAATTCTGAAGGCTGGCGCTCTGACCGATGAAGATGGTAAGAAAAGGGGTATTGGGCAAGGGAGTAGAGAAGCGAAAGGATGTGGGGAAACTAGCCGGTCGAGTGTCGGGAAATCTGAGAAAAGGGTCAAGATCACCAGAAACTTCGTGGCTGTGACACCGGGTAGGAGAGAGTATGTTGGGCCACACCCCAAATGTGACAGATGCAGCTATCATCATTCCCCAGAGATGCAGTGCAGGGTGTGCGCAAACTGTAGGCGACCGGGGGCACCTAGCAAGAGATTGTAGAGTGGCACGAATCTGGTTGCACCCGTCAACGCGGTTAACCCCGCCGGGAACGCCAGGGCATGTTACGAATGTGGAGGCTCGATCACTCAGAAACATGTGCCCCCGATGAACAGGGCACCGGGTCAACAAGGGAATAATCAACAACAAGTGATGGCCATAGCGGGCGCTCAAGGTCAAGGAAACCCAGGAAATGCTGCACGGGGACGCGCCTTTGTCATGGAGCTAATGATGCCCGTCAGGATCCGAACGTTGTTACGGGTACGTACTGCTCAATCACCATTTCGCATCCATACTATTTGATACTGGGCAGACAATAGCTTTATATCTTCTGAGTTCGTGCATATGCTTGATTTAAGTGCTAGTAGGCTAGAAACTAGTTACTCCGTAGAAATGGCCAATGGATGGTTGAACAAGCAGACGAGATTATTAAGATTGCACCTAATGTTAGAAGACCAGGCCTTTAGCATAGATTTAATACCATTCGAGTTAGGCAGCTCGATGTGATTGTGGGTATGGATTGGTTGTCAAATCATGGAGCCGAGATTGTTTGTCGGGGAAAGTAGTACGAATCCCCATGCCAAACGGGGAGGTACTCAAGACTCAAGGAGAACGACCGGGAAGAACACTAAAGCTCATTTCTTGCATGAAAACCGCCGAAGTCTACGAAAGCAGTGTACACTTTTCTGGCTCACATCGTAGAAAAGAATGAAGAAGAGACAAAATTGGCAGACATTCCAATTGTACGGGATTATCCGGAGGTGTTCCCTGATGATTTGTCTGGATTGCCTCCTCCACGACAGGTGGAATTCCTATAGAGCTGGTTCCTGGGGCTACACCGGTAGCAGGACACCGTATCGGTTAGCGCCCTCTGAGATGCAAGAGTTGTCCAGCCAACTACAGGAATACTGGAGAAGGGTTTCATTCGACCGAGTCATTCACGTGGGGAGCACCGGTGTTATTTGTCAAGAAGAAGGATGGGTCGTTCCGTATGTGTATCGACTACAGGGAACTGACAAACTGACCGTGAAGAATCGGTATCCTCTCCCTAGAATCGACGGCCTGGTCGATCAGTTGCAAGGAGCCTCGTATTTCTCTAAGATCGACCTTCGATCTGGATATCACCAACTAAGGGTATTCGAGGACGATATTCCAAAACAGCTTTTAGGACTCGTTACGGGCACTACGAGTTCTTGGTCATGCCGTTCGGATTGACCAACGCACTAGCCGTCTTATGGATCTGATGAATCGGGTGTGCAAGCTTATCTTGATAAGTTCGTGATCGTGTTCATAGACGACATACTCATCTATTCTCGTTCGAAAGAAGATCACGAAAAACACCTCCAAGCAATTCCAGAACTGTGAAGAAAGAGAAAACTTTTCGCCAAGCTCTCGAAGTGTGAATTCTGGCTTCGAGAAGTGAAGTTCTTGGGTCATGTAGTTAACGAAAAGGAATTCATGTGGACCCCGGTAAGATTGAAGCTGTGAAGAAGTGGGATCTCCCCTAACACCCTCAGAAATACGGCAATCTTGGGATTGGCCGGATACTATCGTCGCTTCATTGCCAATTTCTCCAAGATTGCCCAAACGTTAACTTTGTTGGCTCAGAAAGACAAGAAGTTCGATTGGGGGAAAGCACAAGAACAGGCGTTCCAAACATTGAAGGAGAAGTGGTGCAACGCACGATATTGTCTCTCCCAGACGGAACTGATGATTTTGTGGTGTACTGTGATGCTTCACATCAAGGTTTGGGCTGTGTACTAATGCAGAAAGATAATGGTAATTGCTTACGCTTCGCGACAACTCAAAGTGCATGAAAAGAACTACACAAACTCACGATTTGGAGTTGGGTGCCGTAGTATTTGCACTCAAGATATGGAGGCATTATCTATACGGAACCAAATGCATCATCTACACAGACCATAAGAGCCTTCAACACATCATGAACCAGAAAGAACTTAACATGCGGCAGCGACGCGGGGTAGAACTGCTTAGCGACCGATTGTGAAATCCGGTATCATCCGGGGAAAGCTAACGTGGTAGCTGATGCATTAAGCCGCAAAGAACGTGTGAAACCATTACGTGCTCGAGCGCTAGGTTTGACTATTCAAACTAATTTAAAGGCTCAGATTCAATTAGCACAAACGATGGCGTTGAAAGAAGAGAACCTTGCGGGGGAAGAATTCCGAGGGTTGGATAAACAAAGACTCGCAAGGATGATGGCGTTTATTACTTCATAGACCGTATATGGGTCCCCAATGGGGAGGTGTACGTACACTAGTCTTGGATGAAGCACACAAGACTCGATACTCTATTCACCCTGGTGCAGACAAGATGTACCACGATCTGAAAGAGCTGTACTGGTGGCCTGGTATGAAGAAAGATGTTGCTATATGTGAGCAAATGCTTGACTTGTTCAAAGGTCAAGGCTGAACACCAGAAACCATCGGGACTATTGCAACAACCTGAAATTCCCGAGTGGAAATGGGAGAACATCACTATGGATTTTATCACCAAACTCCCGAGGACGCAAGTGGGCACGACTCGATATGGGTCGTGGTGGATCGAATGACGAAATCTGCTCACTTCTTGCCTATCCGAGAAGACTACAAGATGGATAAGCTAGCAAGGTTATACATCAAAGAGGTCGTGACACGGCACGGGGTACCGGTGTCAATCATATCCGACCGAGACAGTCGATTCACTTCACGATTTTGGCAGACGTTACAGAAAGCGATGGGCACTCGATTAGACATGAGTACTGCCTATCACGCAAACAGATGGCCAAAGTGAACGAACGATACAAACGCTCGAGGACATGCTGAGGGCTTGTGTCATCGATTTGGTGGCGGTTGGGACACTCATTTACCGTTGATTGAGTTCTCTTACAACAACAGCTACCATACAAGCATTGGATGCGCTCCATTTGAAGCATGTATGGACGGAAATGTAGATCGCCTGTATTGGGCCGAGGTGGTGAAAGCCAGCTAACAGGTCCCGAAATCATTCAGGAAACCACCGACAAGATCTTCCAAATCAAAGACCGATTAAAGCAGCTAGAGATCGCCAAAAGAGCTATGCCGACAACCGTCGGAAGCCTCTAGAATTCAATGTTGGGGATCATGTCTTACTCAAAGTCTCTCCTTGGAAAGGGATCGTACGATTTGGTAAGAAAGGGAAGTTAGCCCCTCGATACGTAGGACCATTCGAGATTACAGAAAGAATCGGTCCGGTGGCTTACCGATTGAGGTTGCCACAAGAACTCAGCGGTGTGCATGATACTTTTCACGTGTCGAACCTCAAAAAGTGTTTGTGCGGACGAGTCCTTACACGTACCAATTGAGGAAATCAAGATCGACGAAAAGCTTCACTTTATTGAAGAACCTATTGAGGTCATGGACCGAAAGGTCAAAAAGCTAAGGCGCAGCAAGATACCTATCGTCGTGTGAGATGGAATTCTAAACGAGGGCCAGAGTTTACATGGGAACGTGAAGATCAGATGAGACTAAAATATCCACTTTATTCGTGGATGACGTTCTAGGGCCTAGCACCAGTTGAATTTCGGGACGAAATTCCCTCAACTGGGGATACTATGACATCCGTCACCAAAGGTCCGTCGTTTAAACGTGATTTACTTAACCTTGTTAACAGTCATTCCTTATTTTGACGAACCAATTACGTGAATACCATATGCTTTACTTAATTGCCCTTATATGTGTAGTATCGTTGCTTGACTTGTCATTATCTTAAGACATTCTCCAAGATTTGCCCCGTTAACACTAAACACGTCATTTTTATAATAAAATAATTTTCATGAATAAAATCATTTTAACTTATAAAAACATAAATAACATTTTATCATCAATAAAACAAGACTAAATATAACGTTTTCAACCGAAACAAAATTTAGGAACTCGGGGCAAAGTGCGGGGACTAAACTTGAAACTTTGAGAAACTAGGCTGGGTATAAATACCCCTTCCCAGCCCTTTTTCACTCTTTTTCACCCTCTCACCACTTCATCCCCTCTTTACTACTCTCTCTCTCTAGAAACCAACACCAAAAACCGACCCGTTTCTTGCATTTTCGTCTTCAAATCTCGAGTATCACCGTGAACACTCGTTCCTAGCAGGTAGATAACCTCACTACCTGTTTTTAACCCGATTTTTCAGCTGCATTTCGAGGGTTTTCGGGTGCTCGGGTTCATCCGATCACATGAGGTCGTGTGGACTTGCATGTCTTGTTTCTGAGTGTGTTTCGTGTCTAGATAGGTTAGAATATGAGTTCTGGAGGTTTTGGTTGGGTAAAACTTGTGATCGGGCATCCAAAGGCCGACCTGCAACTCACTGCCGTCGCGACTCCCGATGGCGCGAATGGGGTTGTCGCGTGACTGGGACGCGCGACTGCATGTGTGTGTGTGCGAGTAAGTGTGCGATTTGGTAGATCACGCGGTTGTGTCGCGCGCGGTTGTCGGTGGACGCGATTGGTAATGTCACGCGATGGAGATGTCACGCGATAGGGTTGTCGCGTGACTGGACTATGCGAAAGTATGTGTGTGCGATTGTGCGTGAGTCGCACGGTCAGATGCCTGTCGCGCGAAAGAGAGTCCACTCGCGCTAATGAAGCTGATTCGCACGGAGGGACTTCGAGTCGCGCGGTTGGCTGTTGGGTCGTGCGACTGGTATTGCGTGGTACGACTGAAGGCTTAGTCACACGAATGAAGGTTCAATTGTACGAAAGTAGCTAATTCGTACGACTGAAAGTTCACTCGTGTGATGGGTGTCAGTCGTGCGTCCGGTCCTACTGTAGACTTAATGGTGGTGGAGTGTGTGGATCCCTCTTCGGAGATCTCACGACGATATGTATATAATAAAGTGTCATAGCTTGATCACAAAGATTAAAGTCAACGCTATTAACAGACACATACTATTTAAAATAATCTAGACTAAGTGTATGACTGCTGTGTGTACTACCCACGATCGAACCGAACGACCCGATTCAATTAAACAATATTATTAACAGTAGTCCATAAGATTAATTCTTAACATGACTGTCAATAGGTGATTGACTATTCATACATAAATACAGTTGGGAAGTTTCATCAGACACTTAACCACTTAACAAGTGAGTTTCGTGGCCCCTTTTTACACTTATACATTGTTTCAATCTTACAAACATGGGGGAAAAGTATGCTCACACGTTTTCAATGCTGTACAACATACATACAATTTTCATACTGGAATCAACGTGATACTATTTTGTGAGTACTTATCTGATGCATACATGATGTTACTGTGTGGACTGTCTTACAACCATTAATTCCGGTGTTGGAACCAACAGATAGGTATTAGTAGTACTACTGGTTGACACCCACCCTTGACAGATGGTTACTTGTGAGTACCATCACACTACCAGGAACGGGGCTTGGGTGAATATATTCTGACAAGTTTTCTTTGTGTACGTCATTAGGTTTGGTTGTATAAAACTCATGGTATGTGATTATGCTTGCTTATAACTGTATGCACGGTATTCCACTACAAACAATATACAGCATCAATTACAAGTTTACAATTTAAACCTGCGAAGCTTACAACATTATTGTTGACCGTTTTGAGCATTACTTTCAGGTGATCAAGGAAATTGAAGTTCTAGGAGTGCTGCCTTTTAGAGGAGACCCTAGGATGAATTTTGTGTATTACTTTGTAAAGCTTGACATGAATATGATCTTTTGTATACATGTTCCCATGTTGTGGAATATTACATTACAAGCTATTATCAACGTTTTTGTGATCATTTGTGTTGTACTTATGACTATGCTGTCGTGAACATTGATTATACACGACACAAGTCTCCGTTTGTGTTCGGGTGTCGTCATGACACGCTTGTCATCATATTTTTATTGCTACTCTATCATATACCATGTGTTATGACGATCCGTCTAGCTCGCATCCCCCGTGTTTCGCTATCAGCGGGGGGTGGGACAGATCACAACTTATTAAGGTTTCGATTATTTACAGTTTACTTTTCTCGTCATCTTATAACTTTTAAACTATGATGTTTTATAAAATTTAAATTTATGTTTGCTAACTTTTATCAACGTTAATATCCTTGATCGTTACGTTGGCTGTTGGGGGCACACCGATGTTTTATCGATGTTTGGATGTGAATATTTTAGTGGTTTCATTTCCTATATAACTTCCAAGTATTATCAACAACCCACAACAAGCATAGGTTTGATGTTTTGTTTTTATATAGAGTTTTGAATGTTATCAACGATATAAATGTTTTTTTGATATAAGTGTTTCATTTTTCTTTATATACTTATGTTATATCGTTTTGATGTAGTGTTTCATGTTTCTTATATATACTATAGTATATAAATGGCCATTCAATGCGCGGTTCATGACAACGTTTATTCACTATTTTTATGGTTTATGCCCCCGTGGCTATGCAATGGTTTTAGTACTAGTATACAAACTAACTAGTAAATTTTATCGAGACCGAATCAATTATTTAATATTTTGATTCATAAAAGTTACTTATAAAAATAATTATTAAAGATTGTCGATGATGATTGTTGTAATCACACTCAAATTACAACATATCATTATGGGCACAAAAAGGATCCTTTTCACTAAAGTGTATAAAAAGTTGTTATGAGCAACTATCACTAACTATACACATTATTCTAATATTTGATATTATCGGCTAAAGATTGTTGAATTTATAGTTATTTTATGTTGTGTCATGACCTCCTTGTCCGGACAAATCTCACTACTCTAATAAAAGGGTAACTATGGTTGCCACATGTCATTTTTTTGACTCATCTAAATGCCACGTGCAGCACCACGTTCATTTAATCAATTTTTTCCGCGCTTCTCTATCTTCTATTAAATAACACATTAATTACTAAGAATTATCTATTTATTTTTACATTATAATTAGTTTTTTAATAAATTAAGAAAAATAAATTTTTATTAATGTTATTTCTATATAGATAGTTTTTTATACAAAGATTTTTTCTAAAAAATAAAATTATTTTTACGTAATATTTAAAATTGGTTTTAAAGTAAATTTTTAAAAAACAAAAATAATTAAAATAGGGATTTATAGTAAGGAAATTAAAAAAAAACTTAGTGTTGTTTTAAAACAAAATGTCTAATTTATCTTTGGAAATAAAAAAAATTGAAAATTCATATTATTTTTTTTTACTTATAACTATTATTATAAATAATTTCAATCATATCATATTTTAGTCTATCATTTTATAATTAATAATTTTTATTCAATTTAATATTTTATTTATTAAACCCGTGTATTACACGGGTTTACTAAAACTAGTCTCTATATATAATAAATGAAAGAAGGTTGACCACGTGGCAAGATTTTAAACATTGTGTGGCACATGTCATCTTAATAGCATATGATTGTCACGTGTCAAATTCTTAGTAATATGATTTAAAAAAGAATCTCATGAATCATATTTAAACAATATTAATGTCAAATTAAACAGTATTCCAAATTAGAATGTAAAATTAATGATTGAAATAAAAATTTAATAACTTCAATTTTTAATTTAATCTTCAATTCAATCCGAGATTTATCTAAAAATAACTAACTAAATAGTAAGGATTTAAAATTAAAACTTATAAATTAAAATTACAATAATAACAATATATCTGAGATTTTGGGGTATAATTTCATATTTGAAAATGTTTATATTTGAACAATAATGTAATATTTACTTGCATTATATGCCACTAGGTTAGATACTCATGTGTACACGGATTGAAATAAAAAATATATATATATATATATATACATATATAATCTAATATAGTTATAGATACATATCAATAAAATTATTACATATACAAAGATATTTAAGTAATAAATAATTATAAAAAAGATTATATATTAATAAATCCATAAATCTCTTTACATATCTTTTGAAATATTTTAGTTTTAACAATGCTTAACTATAAAATTAAATTATATTTAATAATATTAAGTCTCATTAAACTATTTTAATAAAATGTTATTATTTATATAAAGAAATTATCTTGATTAGTATGGTATTACATTAGAGTTATGAAGTGATCTTTTTTGAAGTTAAAATGTTACCATAATTATAATTATTATGGTGATAACACATGGACAATCAATGTGGCGTCTAGGTGGCGTTGACATGCACATGCTAGAAAATAGCCATGTGTCACATAGAAATTTGTTTTATTAGATTAGATTATATAATTATTTTATTTATTATTTTATTATATATATACAACAACTTTTTTTTTGTTTATTGTTCTTTCACCATTAAATAAATTTAATAATTTGTAGGAAATGACTTATTGTACGATAAAAAAGTACAAGTATTATGCATAAAAAAACTTATTTATTTCTCTATTATGCAAACAATCATTATTCTCGACCCATTGTCCATTCGATTACAATATTACGTACACTGGATTTAAAAAAAATAAGTTTTAATGATAAACCTTAATATTGACTTTTTTGTCATACGATTATAACATCACTTGTTCATTTATTTGTATTTGTTGGTTTATACGTTAGTGATAAATTAACAAATTATATTGCTTAACAGGACATTATCAGTATTATAAGTAACTTTTTAAAAAATCTTGACATATCACACACTGTGATTATACAATCAAAGTTCGTGTGATTCGTTTGTGGAGGAAACCAATGTATAAAAATTGATAATAACTTATTCTATTAAGTTTATTGTGATTGAGTAGAAAATATTATTCAACTAATGAATTGTATCTTTTTTTTAATAGTATCTTATAAAACATATCTTTTATATATCTTTAGCTTTTATATTTTTAATTACAAGATATTATAATACATAAAACATTATAAAAAGATGGTTTTCTTTTTAGAAGTTGTAATATTGAATCTGATCAAATATTGTATACAAAAAAGTTTTAGAAAATTTATAAACAGTAGTATGTTTTGTGTATTTTATTCTTATATGTAATTTATATGAATACACATTTATTTAATATTTTTCATATGTGTATATATTACAGACTTATTAATAGTAATTGAATATTTATTTATATTTATTTTACTTAACTTTTCAACCCGTGTACACACGGTGGTTAGACTAGTTACTAATATTTAAAAGGCAAAAGTGAATGAATTTTTAATGCAGTGAGTATAAATACTAAATGCATGTAATAATTGCAACATAGTAATTTCTATAAACTTTTATTTATTGATCTAAGTTACATTTTTAACTCTAAAATGCAAACCTTCAAAATTTAGTTATAGGTACACTTTATATTCTACAACTAGACTAAAAACCCGTGTAATACACGGTTTCAATCATTAAAAGATATATTTTAATAAAAAGTTCGTAAGTCATAATATTATTGTAAATACTTGTCTATCGATTTTTATGTTTAATTTTTAAAATCATTTATATATAATATTAGTAGTTTTTCTTTTCAATGCTATAAGTTTAAATAATGTAAATATGAAATTAAATTAACTTATAAATAAGAACTTTGGGTAATAATTAAATTATATTGAACATGAGAACATCTATAAACATTCGAAAACTTCTTTTCATACAAACTTTGACGTTATGTTTGTAATTTACCATCATTGTCTAATATTAATAATTTAATTCATGTCTACTTGTAACTTGAGATATATAACATAAAGCTTGAATCAATAAAGACGTAAAGGATCAGCGAGTTTAACTTGAAACAGAACGTGATTTGAGGTAAATCGAAACCATGGTATCTTGTAAATTAAAAAGGATATGAAATTGTTCATCTTCTATTTGAAAATTAATATCATGATTCAGGAAATCAAACCTTGAATTGATTATTAGAGACCTTGATTTAATATAAAATCGTTTCGGAATAGAAGACGAGTATGGAGTTTTTTCTCCTTGCATAGGACGAGTGAATTAGGAAGCCCTGTAATTATGTTTGAATTGTAAGAATCCAACATGTTTCAGTAATAATATTTAGTGTAATACAACCTGTGAAACTCATTATATTATCTGTTTGTTGGAATAGAATCAACTTATTCTTGGGTGGGAAAAAACAGTCAAATAAACTTGCAATCTTTTTCAGATTTATTTTAAAACTATCATAATATTCTTTGTAATGAGTTTTTCAAAGTAGGATGATCAAAAATTGTTTAACAAAATAAGTGTGTTTAAAAAATATTTACCAAAATAGTTTTTTTACAAAAAAATTAGATTTTATTGATTGGATAAAAGTGTTTATGTTTTTATTAATTTTATTTAGTAAAATTAAAAGGATAAAGTTTAATAAAATAAAAATCAATTTAGCATCTCTGATGATTTTGAAAATGTTTTATAGTTGTTTTATAAGGTTATCTTTTTCGATAATGTTTTCTCGTAAAAAAATATTTATAATCTTTCATAAGTATTTTTTAACGTCTATTTATAGTTTACTTGTTCTATATAAAAAAAATTCTTTTTATGAAACAAAATGTTTATTTAATTTTTTTAAAATAAAGATATATATTAGATAACTGTATTAAACATAAATTTATATATAGGAATAATCATTTATATAAGTATATACATAAAAGATAAAAATAATCATCGTATACATACACGTTAGTTTCGCCTGCGAGTCGGCTCGATCTCGACAGATTAAGCTCGGGTTCAAACTATTATTAAATGAGTCATAAAATAAGTTCAAGCTTGTTTAAGCTAAACTTAATTAGAGTTTTTAGCGAGTCAGTCTCGAGTGGCTCCGAGACGTCATGACTCGTTTCTCCCCTAATTGTTGCTGGAAGTCTATTAGCAACATACAGTGTCATCCGGTAACATTATAATTCGTAAAATAAATAAAAATAAACCATAACTTTTTTTTGTCATCATGATATTTATATAAAAATATTTTAAGAATGCATTTTTGTTAAAAATAGTTTTCATATATATCTTTTAAGCTAATTAAAAATATTTTTAAAATATACATACTTTTAAAAAGAATTAAAAAATAAATGTGCCTACTTTTGTGTGAAATTGAAACAAAATATAGTTAAAAATTCAACTTTTCGATTGTAAAAAATACGATTTAAATTAAGTCTGAATGAATTAAAAAAACTAAAATGTTTTAGAAAAATTTTTGTCTTAGTTACGACATATGAACCAAATGATTTATAATTTTATTAACCTTTGTACTTGACTATTTCTTATTTTAAAACAAAATAAATTTAATCAATAACATTAATTGAGAGAAAAAAACACTTTCTTAAAACCTATTATGGTAAATAAATATTCATATACACTATTTAAGGAAAAAAAAACTCACTTTGTAATTATAGCAATAGTTAATGTTATTCAAATGAATTATGATAATAATAAGGATAGATACATTTTTAGGCGGGAAATTAAAATAATGGAGGCTTTTAAAAAACGACACGCGCACTAAAGATATTCTTTTATTAATAAGTATAGATATTTAATGCAGTGAGTATAAATACTAAATGCATGTAATAATTGCAACATAGTAATTTCTATAACTTTTATTTATTGATCTAAAGTTACATTTTTCACTCTATAATGCAACCCTTCAAAATTTATTGATCTAAGGTAAAATTTAATGTTTATAAAATTCATGTATACTCTTGCGATGTACTTAATTTTTTTTATGTCTAGGTGTAAAGCTCATTGAAATGCAGCTGTGTGTCATAACTTACAATTAATCAAAACACCACGTATAAGGTGTTAAAATTTATCAATGATACGTTTTTTTACAGTTTACTTTTTTCTTCCTACAACTTTAGAGCATGATAATTTATTAAAATTCAAAATTTGTATTTATTGTTATCAACGTTTGGGTTTTCATTACTATTCCTTAATTTATTAACGTTTCGATGTATAAAAAACTTTACGACTCCATTTTACATAAAGGTTTCATATATTTTCAACAGTCTCACTACCAACAAGGGTTTGCAAAGGTTTATTTTTATTATAAAGTTGTTTTCTTATTATGGTGTAACGCATGTCGTCGACGCCCCTTCAACGTGTGGGTTCGCAGTGATGTTTTGAAGTTAGTTTTTTTTCCTAACGACTTACACTTCTGCTATATTTCGTCTTTTTTAACATGATGTCTCAAGTGATATTACAAGAGGTCTCTTATTATGAGGTTATATATGTATCAACGTCTATACGACGCGCGAAGTATCGACAACATTTCGAAATATTATCAACAACGCAAGGTTTAATACTAGTTGATATACAACTATACAAGTAAAAATGTTTAATTATATGAATGGTAAAAATATTATAATCGATAAATAATTAAATTTTAATTTATTAACTTAAACTTGTGTAAAAAGTAACACAGCTCCCTATAGATTTATAGAAACTTTCATTAAAAAGTTTGTTACATACATGTATCATTACGGTATAACTCTGGTCGTATATATCTATTACGTGAGATTAACTTATTTTTGTCATGTTATCTTGAGTCATAATGCTATGTTATCGAGGATGATAAAAAAATAAAGAAAATATATGAAATTAAAGAGAGAGAAAAGAAAGAGGAAAAATATTACGATATGATGTAATCGTGTTAAAGAGTCTAACGAGAGAAAAAAAGTGTAAATATTTTATTTATTCCCGAGTAGATAAGAAAGAGAAAAATGTAAGTATTTTGTTATTATACTTTATCTATCATAAATTAAAGTTATGTAAGAAAGGTAAAATGATGAATAATTAATTGCTGGTAATTTTTTCTAATTCTTATAATTCAAAATAAAAATCTTCATTATCTCTTCTTTCCATTTCGTTCCCTTTATCACAAAAAAAAAAAAAAAAAAAAGAGAACTTTATAGCATCCAGTTTATAGTTATGTTACACTTATTTTTAACTTAACAAAAGAAAAACGTCAAAAACAGTGTTTCGGGGGATGCAAACCCGATGATGATCAATGGATGACATTTGTAATGGATGCACATAACATTACGAAATAGTCGTGGTTGACGGCGATTATTTGTATGCAGTATGCGTGGTAAACAAAACAAAGCTAGTAAATATATATATAAAATATAAAATATATATATTATCATATCATCACAGCATCGCATCGCATTCGCATCGTCCTTAATTCTTAATTAATAAAATACTTAAAACAATAAGAACAAATATTTATTTATTTATGGTTGATGTTAAATGAAATGAAATGAAATTAGGGGGTTTTCTTAAGACCAAAAACAAAAACCTTAATACTTTGTTATGGCGCCTGAGAAGAAACTTTTTCTTCTTCTTCTTCATCGTCTTCTCTCTCCCCCTCTTGAAGATTAGAAGATAAAAGATTAGAAGATTAAAAGATTAGAAGATTAGAAGATTTGCAGATGGATGCAGGCGGAGAATCATGATCTTGTCTCTGTAGGAAGCCGATGCACATGTGAGTGGTGAGTGGTGACTTTTTGTTTGCTTAATCGGTCTCGCCGGAGCACCATCGCTCTCCTCTACTTCCAACCTTGTTTGTGCTTTACTGATCTCTTATTTTATTTATGCTTCTCTGATCCTTTTATGTGATTTACTCTCTCATCATCGTAGTCAAGCCAATTAAGTCTACTTTCATATTTCCTTTAACATCAAAATCTGTAACCGAATATAGTTTGTTAATATCTGTTTCCATGTGCCCAAGTGGACGGCTTATGCCCCTGAGGGTGTCTACAACAGCACCAGCAACAACAATTATTCTACCACTTTTTAGGTTTTCTGATGGATCATCCAGTGTACCGCTTTTAGTATATGTGCTTCTTTTTTATAGGTGGGGTCAGTTGACTACAGTTTTTATTTCATTTAACTCAAAGAAAGATAATAGTTCCTAGCATATGTGCTTGCCTTGCTAGTATAAAGAGAAAAAAAATGCTACCAATTCAAAAGCATCATCTCATTAATTCTTTCTTTGTATGTTACCTAGCATTCTTGGTGCATGTCTGTCTAATATAGAGAATTAAACTCATGGACAAGGGGAATTCCACTCATGAAGAGCCAAACAACACAAGTTGGGGTGCTTCATTCTTTGTGCAGAAAACCGAAGATGTTTCTGGAGCTGTTGTACTCCAACTTCTCCTGCTGCAAGGACCATCAGTTGTATTCTCATCAAAAGGGGATAGCGGCAGCCCTCTTCAAAAGCTTCAGAGCCAAGTCTTCAGAGTATTAAAAGGCTTTTCCCCTCCCCCTGAAGACAAAAATAGAACTTACAATCCGAAGTATTAACTAGCCAAAAACGTCAATGGGCAAGCTTTCAATTACAGGCCCTGGTATGATCATTATAAATATACCTAGTTTCATTAGGTGATCTTAACTAGAAACAATCCCAAGTACCTGTTTTTCACATACATTGAAACTAAAATACCCAATGGAAGTTAAAGGTTTCATTATCATTACATTTCATCCTTTGTGATAGGTGCTCCCGATGTGCTCACCGATACTTACTACATTATATTCTTCATGGTTGCCTAGGTTTTTATTGAAAATTTCAGCATCAGAGAATATTGAAAGAACCATCAAGGCTATTTGAGAGCATGGTAGGGGTTGGATTGCATACAAATTGTGACATTCAAGCACTCAAAGGCAGTATTTGGCAGAAGATCTGAAGTTCAGGGAGACTGCGAAGTGCACTTAGTAGTCAGAATCAGTTTCGCGTAGAACCAAATCTCGAGCCTCAGGTGCGCGTCCTACAGTCCTCCTGAATAAAAGAAATACAAAATTTAACTTGCTTTCACTTTTTATGGAATATGTTTCCTGATCATTACGTGTACTTTCAGGTTCTTTTTGTGTACCCTCCTGACAAAACAGTTGCCTTTAAGGTCTAAGGATCTCCTTTCATTCTGTTTTCCTGGTGGATTGGAGGTAAGGCGACAGTTTTTTTTATACCCTAAAAAGAGGTGTTATATGCCAGTCAATCCAGAGACATAGGAACATATATTGTAATTTAAAGCTGTCGGCTGTATATTATATCTGTAATGCCTAAAGATCATCTATTTACAAAGAGAGTTAGGCACATGAATGAGTATGCTTTAGTTACATTATGCATGTTACGCAAGTAGATCCTAATTAATACTATAAATTTTTTAAATGTTACTACTGCAACAATTTCCTTTTTTTGTTATCTTACGGTTACACCTTGTCTTAGTTTCAATAACGAGTTTTACATTCTTTTAGATCATTAGATGACTATTATAGTAAATGACTGTTTTCTGTGTATTAAAGTGTGTCATATTTGTCAAATGTCATTTAATGGTATGTATCTGCCATATGAATGCCATTTTATGGTTTCTCTTCTTGGCCGAATGTTGCTACTTTTAATTTCAGGTTCACTCTATGAGAGAGAACACCATCAATGAGTGAGTGAACGAAATACTTCTCGGACAGGTATCTTGTTGCACATGTTTTTATTAATCATGAAACATTTTGATTTAAAAAAGTAAATACAATATACAATATGTAATGCACCGTTACTTTTAGCTTTTGAGCTGAGTATTTTGTTGCTATGCATTGTAACATGTTGAAAATTTTCAGGAACACCTCAAACAAATGATCTCCTTTGTATTCAGGCTGCAGGTAATATATGGAATTCCTTTCAGTTATTTTTAGCCGTATTTTTCATATTCGTTTTGTTATGTTTGTTATGTTTGATCTGTGACTTCTAAACCTTGACTGCTGCACTCAATTTTTTTATTTGCCATAAATACTTTTTGCTAATTAATTTGGATTGCTGCGTGATTCTACTTCTTATTCCTTACTAAGTAAATCTGTGAATTTTGAACAATCTTCTACTAAAATTGGTCTCAAGATAGTATTGATTGAGTTGACAAGTTTATATTTGTAAACACACACACATACAGTCTGTATGTGTTATACATGTATGTAAATGTATATTATATATGAAGTATATAGACACATATTTTGGATGTGATTATATAGTATTTATGTAAGTATGATGTATGTGAGCATGCATTATTTCTGTTCCGTGTGTCTGTGCTTGCATGTTGTGGGTGTCTATGTCAGGGTTGCTGTGTTGGTGTCTGTGGTGTGTCTGTCTGTCAGTGCGTCTTTATGACTTCATGCGTGTTAGTGTGCGTGTCCGCACATATGTCTGTCCACATAAATGTATCTATGTCAGGGTTGCTGTTTGGTGTCTGTGTGTGTCTCTGTCTGTCAGTGCGTCTTTATGACTTCATGCGTGTTAGTGTGCGTGTCCGCACATATGTCTGTCCACATAAATGTATACACATATACATATATGATATATGATATACTACACAGTACACACGACACATATTTTAATGTCCTTTCCGTGTTCTGATCTTTACATTGCAGGGTGCAGATGATTCAATTCTGTACGGTTGCTGTGTTTTTAGTTGATGAGTTGGTGCAACAGCCTTCTAGATTATTTCTATGATGGGAGACCGACGATTTTCTTCTCCACCTCGGAGCCGGCATATTTTAACGACCCGCCGGTGTTATTGTGTACTCACAAGGCTTCCATTTTTCGAACTGCATTTCGGGTATTGAACAGGTTGTAGACAATATTGATATTGATCCTTTTTTATGGTAAAATTTTATTCATCTTGTTTAGAGAGATCCATGAGATTGGATTTCAGTTAAGTTTTATCTAAACAGTTGGACATTAGGTATAGGGGTACATCTACATTTGCGTTAGCGTGTATGCTTAAAACACATCACCTCAGTTGGTATTCATGGTTAAAAAGTTTGGGTTGTCAGTTTTAATGTTAATAAAGATATAAATGCTCTTTTATCTGTTATCTGAAAATAAATACTATCGTTGACTTTTTGTTATAACATGTTAAATTTATACTGGATATGTCTGTTCTATAAAGTATTAATTTTGTTTTTATGTACGTGTAGCATCTTCATTGAAGAAAGATTGGAACGATTAACTAAAAGTATTAGTGATTTAGATGTGGGATTAGCATATCACGGTGAAGTATTCAGAGAACAATGTGAGTGGCATTTTAGCTGAACCTGGATCTCAAGAACTGCTTAATGGAACCACAGAAACTGTGCAACTAAGCAGGAGCAATTCTATCAGTACAAGAGTCGGTGATTGTGTTATTCCAATTCATCCTGAAATGGAGACAGATTCATCTAGGATAGAATGTGATAGTCCTGTTGATGATATGGTTTCCAACAAACCAGATACTCAAAAGCAGATACCAAATGCAATTTTGCCTCTTCTTCGTTATCAACAATATGATAGCTCTGATTCTTCGTCAAGGTAACCATTACCTTCAGGGCATATGGTATTTGCCACTAATTTTTTAAATTTTAAGTTTTTAACTTTAATCCATGGAGGATCATAGCTGGAGTTGCTAATGATATATGAATGTAATGTATCTGGAGGTCCTCATGTATTTAACTTTTTCCACTAGGCTACATACCTTTTAGGCTACCAACTGCCCAAATTTGTAATCTAATAATTTCGTTTCTACCAAACCTGGCCAAAATCATGCATAATGATGTAAGTGCCTTATTTTGTAAAAAAGAAATGATACTAAGTGTCTTTATTTTGTAAAAAAAGAAATGATTCTATTGTATTGAGCTATCAAGAAGCAACAATTCAATAAGATTCATCTAGGATAGAATGTGATAGTCCTGTTGATGATATGGTTTCCAACAAACCAGATACTCAAAAGCAGATACCAATGCAATTTGCCTCTTCTTTTCGTTTCAACAATATGATACTCGATCTTCGTCAAGGTAAACCATTACCTTCAGGCATATGGTATTGGCCACTAATTTTTTAAATTTTAGTTTTTAACTTTAATCCATGGAGGATCATAGCTGGAGTTGCTAATGATATATGAATGTAATGTATCTGGAGGTCCTCATGTATTTAACTTTTTCCACTAAGGCTACGATGTTTGATACCTGCCTTTTAGGCTACCAACTGCCCAAATTTGTAATCTAATAATTTCGTTTCTACCAAACCTGGCCAAAATCATGCATAATGATGTAAGTGCCTTTATTTTGTAAAAAAGAAATGATACTAAGTGTCTTTATTTTGTAAAAAAAGAAATGATTCTATTGTATTGAGCTATCAAGAAGCAACAATTCAATATAAATTGATTAGTGTGTTTTCTTCTTTTTTACCCTACTGGTTTGGTTAAAATGAAACCTGATACATCATTAGGTGGCTTGAAAGTAATTTCTCAATATGGGTGGCCTTAATGGGAAAAAAAAGTCTAATACTTGTCAAATTCCAACCGTTGGAACATCTGCATCCTTGGAATTCCATAGACCAGACAGACGAAACGGTTTTACACATTGCTGGTTCAAAAGTTGATTTGATGTCATGCAGCACACTAGTTTTGAACTGGCAGAGGTAGATATTTGTATTTAATATTAATTTCCATTTGAAAGTGGTCGTTATCGAGTTTGCTATCGAATTTAAAGTTTGCTATCGTTTTCGAGTCGGGGGTCTCTTTGGAAGCGGTCTCTCTATCTCTCAAGATAGAGGAAAGACTCGCCACACCTACCCTCCCAGCTTTTTTAGTGGGATATTTGGGTATGTTTGTTTGTTTGTTTATAATTTCCATTTGAAACTCTAAATTTTGCTGTTGATGGTGACCCATAACTTGTATTTGGGACTGTAGGCTCATAAAGCACTTGCTGTGGAGGAAGAAGCAACGGCTTTATCAGTATGGGCAATTCAAGCATATGTGGATCCTTGCGACTTGAGCATGTAATCTTTATTGTTGTTTCAAGTTATTTTTGTAAAGTTCTCCATGTGCTGCTAGACTAAAAAACAACAAAATTGTTCCATGTCCTTCCACAGATCTTGACAATATTTGCGGGTGCTCTGCTGGAAAAGCAAATTGTGTTTGTGTGTTCGAATCTGGTTCGTATATCATCTGTAATCGCAAATTATGCTTATTGTAGTCCTTTCTGCATGGCTTATTGGTAACTCAACAGCTGCTGATATTGTCACTTAATTCAAAAATTAAAATTCTGATTCAGCTAGACTCATGAAAGGAAAAATACTGTACTTTGATTAATCTGCTTTAAAACTAGTATTGTACATTATTTATCGTGTTGTCATTTTATATTTAGGAACCAATTTGGAGTATGTTTGATTAAAGTAGTGGATATTAATTATTATCCTCTTTTACATATCAGGGAATATGTCTGCTTCAGTGTTGTCAATCATCCCTCTGATTCGTCCATACCAGTGGCAGAGCTTCTTTATGCCAGTACTGTGGATAAGACTCCTTTTTATTGAGTTAATAAAGCTATAATATAGCTGTACCAGCTGACTTTATATGATTTCTTAACTGGTTTTGCTTCAGGTCTTGCCAAATGACATGCTTGACTTTTTGGATGCGCCTGTTCCTTTATAGTGAGTTTTTCTTTGAGTTCTTATTTCCTTTTACCCGTAGCTCTTCATTTGCGATTACCAATATAAGATTCTCTTAATAAATAAATTGCAAGTGTTTAACTGGCAATTTTGCTGTTACATCTTCCTCTGTGATCAGTGTTTCTTTTCTTTATGTACTCCTCTACTGTGCCTTTGACCGATTATAATGTTGACCAGGTTGGTGTGAAGAGCAAAACTGCCGAAGTACAATCCAAGTCAGGAAATGTTATTCTTGTTGATGCAAACAAGAACCAGGTGCACATTTAATAATATTTTTTACCAGTGCTGAATCATCACACCATCACACCCCAAATATTGTATGAAGTTATCTTGCATCTTTCCTGATGTGCATTGCTTTACACTGTACCCTTCAAGAAGTCTATCTAATTACGTGTGATGTAACTCTCTGATTTCCTTTTCCTTAATTAGGTCAAATCATTATCAATACCGCATTTCCCCCGGTACAAAGAGTTGTATGCAGCGTTAACTCCATATCATGCTCAACTTGTGGGAGAAAGTTATTTAGGGAAAAGGAGACCGGTTTACGATTGCACAGATGTGCAGGTAATTTGTTTTTTATTCCCAGTTCAAATCACCCATTTCTGCAATCTCGTATGTCCTAGATTACACTGTAAAGTCTTTGCTGACATTCTGATTGTTTTGTTATTATTTTATCATCCTTATTATCAGTACTAACAATCATCTCTTCTTTTTGGCTGTTTGGAGCATTCATGAGTCATATTTTGCTACTTATTTTGAAATTCTACCATGTTTATTTTTGGCGTGTTTAAGATTTCAGAAGGACAAACTGCGTGCTAGAGTAATGAGATTTATACCTTTCTGGTTTCAGCAACTATAGATTATGTAGAATATATAAAGCCAACTTACAATTTCATTCTAATATTACTATGTTAGCAATTAGCAATTATCTCTTTCTAATTGATTTTACATGTAAATTACTGTTGTAGCACTAGTTGAGGTCATGAAAGCCACCACCTGGATGCCACATACGTTTATGTGAAAGAAAATTAAGATAATAAATTTATTTTCATGTTTGAAAAAAAATGATCTTTTCCAATGGTTCGCATTTAAAGATAATTCTGTATGCCACAATGGATGCCGAATGACATTTACATATCTAGTTAAATGGCCAATAAAATATCCCACGTCATTATATTTGCAAAATCAGCAAAAAAAGGACATCCTATCAGCTGAACAGGTCTTCATTGCTACATTCATTAATAAATTGTAACTTGGTTGTTGAAGTTGGTATTAAAATGCATGTTAAGTTTCTTTGCTGTGCTCAAATTAAAGTGGGTTGCAAAAACTGGAAAAAAGGGTGAAGTTTGTTTTTAGTTCCTGCAGCTTCCCATTTCAAAATAAATGCATTGGTTCTGTTTCATGTTGCAAGCAGATGACATGGTTTTATTGAACTCAGGTAGAAGCTGCAAAGGGATTCCTGAGAGTATTAAGATCTTATTGGATTCACTTTGCTCTAACCTACGTTCTCACACAATCACAAATGTTCAGTCAAATGATGATAAGGTTTCTCTCTTCCCAGATTTACAAAATTATAGTTGAATTTATTAGATGTAAGTGTTACTTCTATAGCCTGCTTACGTTCTCGTCCATAAACTTAAGGTATCATTGCTTTTGAAGGAGAGTTTCATCGAGTCTTTTCCGAGTCGTGATCGACCATTTATGAAGGTACATAAGTACAAATATATTTTACTTTTAGTTATCATGCGTAACCTTGTAGTTTCCTTTATGCTACATTAATATTAGGAGAAAACTGCACTCTAAATGAACATTACATTTTATTTTCCATTTCTATCAGCTCTCTTTAAGTTTGATGTAAAATAGAAACGGATTAACTATTCATTACTGATTGCCTCACTTTTAACTGATGTGGCACACGTTGATGCCATTCAAGTGCCACATAAGCATAAGTGTTTCTCAATAAAACCAAATTTATATACATTGAAAAATTGATCTTTAAACTATAATTTAAAATAAAAATTACTTAATAGGTGTCAAATCTGATGCTCATGTCTGCACTTTTTGAAAAATCAGCAAAAACAAGACCATTGAAGGTTATCCATTGTATTAGAATGTGACTTGGTTGCTAAATTTGCTAATAAACGGTAAGATGGAAAAGAAGTGTCAACATCTGTTTCTATAACGTGCAGTTTGGCCATTTTAGAATACATGCTTGGATAATCTTTTGAGTTCTTTTCTACCCTGACCAAATGAAGGGTAACATGCCGTAATATTTAGCAATTAGTAACTTTTATTAATTTGTTTTGAGACAGCTATTTGTGGAGACACAACTCTTCTCTGTGCATACAGACCTGGTGTTATCTTTATTCCAAAAGGATTAACAGATGTGCAGGCAATTATAGTTATAGGCAGTTGAGGTTAACTTGTATTAACTTATATGAGTTCAAGACTTCAAGTGTTATGTAAAATTGTTTTTGTTTTTAATCTTCCATTTGTACCATCTGAATTCACAATGGCTGGCTGTATCATATGAAGGAGGGCCGGCCTGGCCAACAAGTAGACAATATATAATCATGTAGGCTTCTTTCATGAACATCAACAGGCAACAGCCTTGTTTTTAGAACCATTGGCATCTTGTACGCTGTACTTGAGGTAGTATTTGTATGTTGCTCACACTTAATTTTTTGTTCTGTTAAACATTGTACTATACCTTGCTTCACTTCACTCATAACACTTACGGATTTTGTTCAATTATCGTTAACTTTGACTATTTTAGGCAGTGTTGTAAAAGGCGGTCTAGGCGGCCGCCTAGGCGGCGATTAGTCGCTAGGCGGCCACTAACCTTGTCGATTAAGGCTAGTCGGCGCTATTAGGCGCTCGGCAGAGCCAGGCGGCACTAATCGGCCTAGGCGGTCTTAATCGGCCAAAAATCGGTCTAATCGGTCAAAAATCGGTGATTCAGGCGAATTTCCGGTAGGGTTCCGGCGACTTCCCGGCGACTTTCAAAAATTCCGGCCAAAAATCCGGCAAAAACTTAGAAATTCCGGCCAAATATGTATATTATATATAAAACTGAACTTTTTTATTAAAATTACATACTAAATGTGTGTATTTATATATAAACTAAAAATTATATATGAAAATTTCAATTCGATTAATCCCGATTAATCCCGATTAATTCCTAGTTCCTACCTCGCCGCCCGACTAGCGCATAGCGATTTTTACAACACTGATTTTAGGTGAAATTGGACTTATGCTTATGGTTAAATCATCATTATTCTCCGTTACCAGTATCTTTTTTTTTTTTTTTGTTATCAAAGAAATGATAAAAGATGACACTGCTGCAAACGAGTATGGTAGGGTTGTTGTCAGGGTTGTCATGAATGCAAATATTTACTTTGGAGTTTGTGTGAAAGACAAAAATAACAGGGAACTTAATTTTTATTAAGCGGCAGACAGGGAAATTGTGTATTATCTTTTTTTTACGGCAAAACAAACATATTTCATTCAAAAAAACAGGGGCAAGCCAGAAGCTAAACCCCAAGGAGAACATAATACAAGAAAGCCAAAAAACAGAAAGACAAGGAAGAACAAAAAGAACTAATCAAACACTAGGTAACCGGAAAGTTGAGCAGCACCGTTGGAACATTCTGTTTGCACCTCACCTTAATCCCGGTAGACACCGTAGCCTTTAATCGACATAGTACACTATCAATTGAGGGCGAGCATCGTTCGAAGCATATTTCGTTTCTATGTTTCCAAATACACCAAGATGTTGTCATGATGATTGCATGGATTGCCTTTTTGAAGCCTTCATCTCCATTCAGTGAGTTCGAGATCTGAAGCATGTCTTTGTATGAGAACGCGTAAATTTCTTTAATATTGCACCAGGCACTAATTGTGGACCATATTTGAGCCGCAAGGCCGCATGAGATGAGGAGATGATCAACCGATTCCTCTTCATACCCGCATATCACGCATAGTGTGGATGGTACCGGAACACTTCTTCTTGCCAATGAGACAAGTGTTGGTAGCCTGTCCTGATTCGCCAACCAGTTAAACAAATTTATCTTTTTCGGGACCCAACCATTCCAGGAGAACGCCATTCCAGCTTCACAATTCACATTGTCAGCAATCTTATCTCATGTTTCACAACCTCAATATCACTTAATTTAATCATTTTTAGAAAATGTGTATTAATCATCATAGCAACCTAAAACAAAAGACAATCAGCTGAGCATGGTCTTATGTTGTGATAATTGTTCCCGAAAAATCTATTCTTATTAGTTTTTAATTTTCTTGAATCCACACGGAATGGGTTGCCATTTGCCTTGGTTCAGAATTTCACTCTGTGCCGTCTTATAAAAAAAAACTCTAAAACCTTGCCTACTCTAAATATATGTTAAATAAATAAGAATTAGAGTTAATTTTAATTTTGCTCCCTAAATTTTAAAGTAACTATTTTCCTTTAAAATATTAAAAAAATCAATTTACGTCTAAAAGTTTCATATTTTGTTTTAATTTCACTTTAAAATTTTCAAAATTTTAATAAAGTTAAACAACTAATAAAACTTTTTGATTGAAATTAAAATAACTTATAAAAACTTTTAAAGGTAAATTAATTTTTTTTTCTTTTAAAATAAAATGATTGTTTTTAATAAATCTCAAGTAGTAAAATCAAACTTAACTCTTAAAAAAGTACCACGGTGTTGTTGGCAGGTATATTTGACCACAATGAGAATGCCCAACGATAAACAAACAAACAAACAAACCCAGTATATCCCACTCAAGAGCAGGGTCTGGGGAGGGTAGGTGTAGGCGAGTCTTTCCTCTATCTTGTTAGGTAGAGAGACCGCTTCCAAAGAGACCCCCGACTCGATAGCAAAAGCCAACGATAGCAAAACATCATAAAATAAATCATACAACATATATCAAACAACATACACAAATATAACAAGTAAAGAATTAGAGAAAGACAAAAAACATATATCAGAGGAGCAGGTAGAATCACCGGTAGAGGGCATATATGGACTACGTACACATCAGGCCTCGCAAGAAGACTTTAAATACCCTACCTGCGTATAGGTCCCACTAAAAGTCCTTAATTTTAATTCTACGCCTCCACTCACTCCTATCCTCGATCATGTGCTCAGAGAGGTGCAAATGTATCATATCTCGCCTAATTACCTCATCCCAAGTCAATCTAGGTCTTCCTCTACTCCTCCTACCCTCTAAGATGATGTTCTCTACTGCTCTAACTGGTGCCACCGTTGGTCTCCTCTTGACATGCCCAAACCATCTTAATCTTCCCTCTCGTATTTTATCTGCGATACAAGCCACTTCTAGCTTCTGTCGAAACACTTCGTTTCTTATCCGATCCAGTCTTGTGTTGCCACACATCCACCTCAGCATTCGCATTTCCGCTACCTCTATTTGTTTCTCGTGCGATTTCTTTATGGCCCAGCAGTCTGTTCCATATAACATAGCTGGGCGTACTGTAACTCGGTATAGCTTTCCTTTTAGAGAATACCCAACGATATATGTAATAATTCATGTAATAATTCTCATTATAATCATATATGTGATGGGTGTTCGCAGGTATGTTTGACCCTTACAAGAAAGGTCAGATTATGTTACCATTCCATTTACTTTCGAAAGGATGAAAAGTAAAAGCATGAACAAAAACCCTACCGACTTCCCTCATGATCACGACCACTGACACTTTTGTCTGTCACTCTGCGCATTCAGATACCAACTCCTCTTACTTCTTACACAAACTCTTATTATACTCTCTCTCTCTCTCTCCTCTCTCTCTCTCACTCACACTCTCTATCTCTTGAGCCATTATTATGGGTTTCCGTATAAATTTGTCAGAGACAATAGCTGCCATAAAGACAGCATAGTAGCAGCAGACGCATCAGTCATAATATAGTGCACAACACCCACACTCACCCTCACCCTCTCTCTATAAACAAAGAGAAAACAGGTCATGCTATGCGTTGCTCTTTTCTCTCTTCAATGACATAGAGGAACATGTAATGCAACAGAGGAACTTGATTCCATCTGCCTTTTGAGCAAGCTGCTGTTCTCTTTATTTGTGTTTCTCTGAAATTTTGGGCGTTTTTCAATATCAAGATGATGAATACAGCAGGGGAAGGTGATAGGTATCCCTTTACAGCAAGTCAATGGCAAGAACTTGAACATCAAGCACTTGTTTACAAGTACATGATTTCTGGTCTGCCCATACCTCCTGATCTCCTCTTTACCATCAAAACAAGTCTAGATTCTTCTACAAAGCTTATCCTTCACCACCAGCAGCCTCAACCCTCAGGTAATTAATTATCTCTCGATCTATCCATTCCCTTTCTTTTCTTACCAGTACATCATAGCTTTTCTTGATGACAAAATTGTAACCTTTGCAACCAGAATAGATGCATAAAGATCAAAACTTGTTCAATCATATGCATAAATATGTGTTTCTTGATAACAAAAGTCCAGTTTTTTTTTTTTTTTTTTCATTATTAGAACCTGAAGGGTACACTCATGGATCAGTAGTACTATAATACTCATGACTTGTTAACAGAGTTTCTTGATGAAAACAAAATGTATGCTTGTGTTTTTTTTATTTATAATTTTAGCACAAGGGTGGGCATATATGACATGACTAAGGGCATGAAGATGAAAACTTTAGAAGAAAAATGAAAAGGGTATGTATGAATTATTTGGTTGCAGTTGGATGGAAGTGTTTCCAGATGGGTTTTGGTAGAAAGATAGATCCAGAACCAGGAAGGTGCAGAAGAACAGATGGTAAGAAATGGAGATGCTCAAAGGAAGCTTTTCCTGATTCCAAATACTGTGAAAGGCACATGCATAGAGGCAGAAACCGTTCAAGAAAGCCCGTGGAAGTCAACATGTCAACACCCATTCCCATGATCCCATCTTCCAAATCCCCAAATTACCCTTCTCCCAATTTATTTCAGCCACTCTCATCATCATCATCTTCTTCTTCTCACTTTAATAATAATAATAAAGATATCACCCACGCTTCTTCTTATTCTAGACCTTCTTCTCATGTTTTGTCATCTCAACAAGATCACTTGCTGATGGATTCCAGCCCTTACAGCCACAGGTTGGTGTGTGCTAGCTTTGATTACCACTACCTTTTGCTTTCCTCTAACACCATTTTCTAATTATTTTACTTCTATAACGAATGCATCATAACCAGAAAGAGCTATGGGATGCAAGAGGAGATGGACGAACATTCATTTTTCTCAGAATCATGTGGAACCATCAAGACTTCAAAGCAGATAACTTTTTCTGAATATCATCAAAACGAATACCCATATCAACAGCATCAAGATGACGGTTTTTATTATGAAGATCAGTTAGCTTTGAAAATTGACAGAAAAGATGAACCCCAGAAAGTAATGCACCATTTCTTTGATGAATGGCCGCCTTCAAATAACAAAGATTCTTCCACAACTCAGCTCTCAATTTCCATCCCCAGTACTGTTCGTGATTTTTTCTAGACATATAATGGTACTTTCACCATTGAAATTACAGCTTACAAGCAGAGAAATGGGTTGTGGAAACAGAGACCAAGGAAGCACGTCACTTGGTGAAAAATGTTAGCAGTTGATCAATGTGTTGTTTTTACTCTTTACCTGCGAATGGTATCAAGTAATGATAACTTTTGCTGTGTTTTCTTTTCATTTTCTTTAAAGTTTCTTGTGTCTTTTTGTTGATCGAGCAGGGTCAATCAAAACTCTGAAAATTTTGCAGCATATTTGTTTTATTAATTTGTATGCTTGCAGAAGTAATATATGTTTGGTTTTTCTTATTAGTTGTTTACGTACCCCTAAAATAAAGGTAAAACAATGCATAAAAGTCGTATTAAAAAAACGATGGAAAACTATTTGGAACTATTTTTGGTTTCAAGTCTAAGGAAATGTTCGGAGAAAAAAAGTCGAATATACCAAACATCATAAATAATAAATGTGGGACGTTGATGTTTGGCAAACTTAGGCCCCGTTTGATTTGCAGCTGACTGGCTGAATGAGCTGACTCGGTCAGCCGGTTTGATAGTGGTGATGTTGTGGTCTGACCGAGTCCGGAGGGTCTGACCCGGACTGTAAAAATCATGATTCTGACTGGCTGACCCACCGCGAACCCCCATCTCCACCCTGCCTTCCTCCGACCACCGCCTCGCTCTCCTCTTCCGCCGCCAACCTCCTCCCCCGCAACCCACCTTCTCCTACCCTGCCTTCCTCCGACCTCCGCCTCGCTCTCCTCCTCCGCGAACCCCATCTCCTCCGGGTGTTGTGCGCCTCCTAACCAACGCCACCGCGAACCCAGCGTCGTCACCTCCCTCCACCGTTGCTGGCGGTGCCATCTTGTTTCCACTGTTGCCGGCGGGTCCGGGTTCATATCACCATTGAGGTTTGGTGGTGGAATTAGGGGTAGTGAGAAGTGTGTGGGAAAGTGGGGTTTCAAGCTGTGAAAAAGTGGGGAAAGTGGGGATGTGGGAAAGTGGGAAAGTGGGTTTTGATGATAAAAAAAACTGTGTTATTAATTTAATTTTTTAATCTTTAATATATTTTTATCATTCAGTCAGATACTGAATCAAACAGCAAAGTTTCAGTCAGATGCTTACCCAGTCAGAACTTCTAACTGGGTCAGCTTCTGACGCAGTCAGATCTTACTCAGTCAGCGTAATTATTAGACCATATTTAGCATAGTTTATTGTAGAGGGTATTTTGTGTAAATTACACATCTTTGTATCTATATATATATGAGATCAATGAATGGCAGGGGAGACCCTTTTGGACCCTAATTCTATTATGGTATCAGAGCGCATCTGATTACCAACCCTAATCCTACCTACCGTCGAACACCACAAGCCCTACCACCACCGTCGAACACCATCTTCCTCTCCCTGCCACCGTCGAACACCACAAACCCTCCCTGCCACAGTCGAACACCATCTTCCTCTCCCTGCTGCCGTCGAACACCACAAGCCATAGTCACCATCAGTCGCCTTCATCATTCTTCCTCATCTCTCAATCAATGGCCGGTGATAAACAACCCATAGAACCCGTTGACAAATCCCTACACCCCGCTACCACCGTAACAAACATCCGCAATCATGTCAACATCGTTCTGGACATGGAGAATGGCATGTATATCTCCTGGGTTGAAGTGTTCAAAAACACGTGCAGAGCCTACGATGTCATCGACCACATCTTGCCGGACGAAGCCAACACATCGGACCTCAAACCAACCGATGCCCTATGGAAGCGCTTGGATGCTATTGTTCTCAACTGGCTCTATGGAACAATCTCCAAAGATTTGTTTCAAACGATTCTCAGAAAAGATGCCACAGCAGCAGACGCATGGCAAACCCTAGCCGACATCTTTCAAGATAATAAGAACACCCGTGCACTCTACTTGCAAAACAAGTTTACAAACACCAAACTTGAGTCGTTTACTTCCATGACAGCCTACTGTCAAGCCCTCAAACTTCTTGCTGATCAACTTGCTAACGTGGATGCCCCAGTCACGGATAAACAACTAGTTTTGCAAGTCATCTCGGGCTTAAGTGATACATATGACTCAGTTGCTATGTTCCTTCAACAAATGGAACCCCTACCTTCTTTTTATGAGGCCCGATCAAAGTTGATAATGGAAGAAACACGCAAAGCCCATCAGAATCCTAACACCGCCCTACTCACAGCCACTACGGGTCAATTTCCCGGGCAACCGCAGCCGCCCGCCGCACAAAACAGCCCATCTAACACTGTTTCGGCGGCGGCAGCCACTTCGTGGCCCAATTCGGAGACCTATGGGCAGCGGGGCAGTGGCCGCGGCCACCACACTGATCCAACATACGCCCGGGGCAGCAGCAACCGTGGTCGTGGCAGTCGGGGTCGGGGCCGTGGACGATTTCGTGGACGAGGGGGATACAATAGTTGGCAGACTCAATGGGGATGGCAGCCGCAACCCTATGGTTGGCAAAACCAGTGGGCAATACCTCCATGCCCTTATCCCACACACCCCAATCCCATGCAACGTCCACCCTTGCAACGTCCTCCACCAATCGCTCCTCGGGGCCCACATCCGTCCCAAGCATTTGCTGCACAGTACTATTCTCCAACCAACATCGAGCAAGCAATGCACACTATGACCTTGAGCCCCGACCCAACATGGTATCTTGACACCGGTGCTACCACTCACATGTCTCACTCGTCAGGTACTCTCTCCCCTTGTAATAATAATGGCATACAAAATTTTATTGTCGTGGGTAATGGTTACAAAATTCCTATCTCGGGGACTGGCCGCACCGTCCTTAAAGCCCCTTACCCACCGCTTTATCTAAACAATGTCCTCATCGCCCCAAACCTTATTAAAAACCTCCTTTCGGTACGTCGTTTGTGCACTGATAATGATATTTCAATTGAATTTGATAAATTTGGTTTTCTTGTGAAGGACTATCAGACGCGGACTCATATCCTCCGATGTGACAGCACCGGGGACCTTTATCCACTTTCACTTCCTACATTGTCCAAGCTCTCCTCACCGTCTACCTTTACAGCTATTTCTCAAGATGTTTGGCATAGGCGTTTGGGACACCCTGGACATGATTCTTTACACCATTTAAATAAAGACAATTTAATTTCTATTAAACATTCTTCTAGTTCTCGTTTATGTCAAACTTGTGTGTTTGGAAAGCATGTTAAACTTCCATTTTTTGAATCTACTTCTGTTACATTCATGCCTTTTGATATTATACACAGTGACTTATGGACCTCCCCGGTTCAAAGCTCGGGAGGTCATCGTTATTATATTTTATTCTTGGATGATTTTACCGATTATTTGTGGACTTATCCTCTCTCAAACAAGTCAAGTGTCTTTTCCATTTTTCAAAATTTTTACAATCAAATTCACACTCAATTTGAACGTAAGGTCAAAACTTTTCAAAAATTTAATGGCAAGGAATATAATAATAAAGCGCTTCACAACTTTTGCTCCATTAATGGTATGCTTTTTCGGTTCTCTTGTCCTCACACCTCGCCCCAAAATGGCAAAGCGGAACGCAAAATTCGCTCAATCAATAACATGCTTCGCACTTTGTTACATCACGCGTCTCTTCCTCTTACTTTTTGGCACCATGCCCTATAAATGGTTACCTATTTACAAAACATACTCCCAAGTAAACTAAAATATAACAAATCACCAACATCTTTATTGTACAATAAAACACCATCATACGATAACTTACGAGTGTTTGGTTGTTTGTGTTACCCGTTGTTCCCCTCCAACACCATTAATAAACTTGAATCCCATTCCACTCCCTGTGTCTTCCTCGGGTACCCCTCTAACCATAGGGGGTACAAGTGCTATGATCTCTCGTCACACAAAATTATTGTTTCGCGTCATGTAGTCTTTGACGAGACCATCTTTCCATTTTCAACACCCAATCAAGTGCCACCCGACTACCAGCTGTTAACCAACCCCACATCCGACCTTCATCCATCTCTCTGGTCCCACGTCAACCCCTTACACCCAACCCACTCACCTCCAGCCAAACCATCACCTACTACATCACATCCCCATACTAACCCAAAATTGTTAGATCCTACTCTTAAACAGTACCACCGTCGGCCTAAAACAACATCCATTCCACCTTCTGCGGCCCACCAATCCACTACCGATCCCACGGCCCATTCCACTACCGATCCAAACACCCCAGCCCAACCAAAAACACCCATTCCCCTTTTGGCCCAATTCCCTCCTTCCACAACCGCATCACCTGCCGATATCCCAACACCTTCCCTACCCCCACCCCCACCCCCCCAACGCACCATTACCACCAGAAGTATGTCCGGAATTTCAAAACCCAAATCATTATTTAATTTACATACTTCTACCCTTGAACCATTACCTAAAAATCCCATTCAAGCCCTTAACATTCTGGTTTGGAACCATGCCATGACAGCAAAATTTAATGCCCTTATTACCAACAAGACTTGGGAGTTGGTACCGCGTACACCCGACATGAATATTATTAGATGTATGTGGCTCTTTAAACATAAATTCAAATCTGATGGCTCCCTTGAGCGCTACAAAGCGCGTTTAGTCTGTGATGGCAGGTCTCAACAGGTTGGAGTGGATTGTCACGAGACATTTAGTCCGGTTGTCAAACCGGCCACTATCAGAACAGTGCTCAGCATTACCTTGTTGCACGATTGGGATATCAGTCAGCTTGATGTCACCAATGCTTTTCTTCATGGCCATCTGTCTGAAACAGTATATATGCATCAACCTGCAGGGTTTCGTCATCCTCAGTTTCCTAATCATATTTGTCGCCTGAAAAAGTCCTTATATGGGCTGAAACAAGCACCTCGTGCATAGTACCAAAGGTTCACTGATTATGTTACTATGATGGGATTTCATCACAGCTCATGTGACCATTCATTATTTATCTATAGACAGGGCGGAGACACAGCATATTTATTACTATATGTAGATGATATCATTCTCACCACTTCTTCAGCTGCACTTAAACAGCACTTGATGAGCCGCTTATTTTCGGAATTTGCAATGAAAGATTTGGGACACTTGAGCTATTTTTTAGGTATTTCCGTTACTCGAAACAAACATGGTCTCTTTCTTTCACAGCATCAGTATGCCATGGATATCCTATCACGTGGTAAAATGGCAAACTGTAACCCTGTTACCACCCCAGTTGATACAACCGGCAAATTGAGTGCACTTGATGGCGACTTGGTTGATGATCCCACTAGTTTCCGGAGTCTTGCAGGTGCACTTCAATATCTAACGTTTACCCGTCCCGACATCTCCTATGCTGTTCAACAGGTCTGTATGCATATGCACACGCCGCGTGTTCCTCATCTCAATGCTTTGAAACGTATATTGCGATACATCAAGGGAACATTGCACATGGGACTGCACATGCACCGCTCGGCCGTGGGTTCCTTAACGGCCTACACTGACGCGGATTGGGCAGGATGCCCCGATACGCGCCGATCCACATCCGGTTATTGCGTTTACTTGGGTGACAACTTGCTGTCATGGTCCTCTAAAAGACAAACAACAGTTTCTCGCTCTAGTGCAGAGGCTGAATACCGTGGCGTGGCAAATGTTGTCGCAGAAATTTGTTGGCTTCGCAATCTACTTCTTGAGTTAGGACATCCGCCTACCAAAACCTCAATTGTGTATTGTGACAATGTCAGTGCGATTTACATGTCAGGTAACCCTATACAGCATCAGCGCACAAAGCACATAGAGATCGATATACATTTTGTTCGTGATCAAGTTCAGCGGGGTCACATTCGGGTCTTACACGTTCCCTCTCGTTTTCAGCTAGCGGACATTTTTACAAAAGGGTTACCACGACTTCTGTTCAATGAGTTTCGTACCAGTCTAAGTATCCGGGATCCTCCTCCTTAGACTGAGGGGGTATATTAGACCATATTTAGCATAGTTTATTGTAGAGGGTATTTTGTGTAAATTACACATCTTTGTATCTATATATATATATATGAGATCAATGAATGGCAGGGGAGACCCTTTTGGACCCTAATTCTATTAGTAATTAAACAGCCTCTTAGCATGAAAAGTTGAAAACATATTAAAGCTTGCAGCATTATTTTTCGGAACTGAAGTAAATGTTTAGTCCTCAAATCATTGTACGAGTTATAATTGAAAATTGCCACAATTTTTTTTTTTTTTGAACAGCCAAAGAACCAATTATATAAGACCTAGCAAGATGCTAGCAAGTACAAAACATTAAATTTGAAATTTACACCAATGGTTCCAATCCAAAGAACCATTGAAGCTAAACATGACTTCATTCGATCATATTTTCCCTTTGCTTTCAGACTTGATGGGTTCATTAAACAAATTGTTGATTTGATCCCCCTGATTTTGAAGGAAGGACTAAGACGAAGGAGTGCATCAGGAAGCTGCAAAGATGGGTGCTAAGATGAGTAATGAGTTACCAATCAGCATGCTGGGCAGTTGCCAACAACATGATTCTGATACATCTGTGCATGTTAGTTCTTTGTTGTCTTCCGTTTTTGTGAGTTTGAGGTAATCTTTACTAATATTTCACTGTTTTCTCATCTCCCTTTGTTTTGCTTGTTCTGTCTGAAATATTATTGTTTTGGTTGCCTATGCAGTCTTGATTTAGTGTTGTTTGGAATTGCCTCCTATCAATCAATTTGACAATTTGTTTCAAACAGGATTCTTTTTGTGAAGCTTTCTTTGTGAACGATCTTATCTAGCATTCTTTTTTTTTTTTTTTTTTTCTAAATAGGATTCTTCTATACATGTTTTTCTCCTAAAGTTGCACTCTGCAAAAACTGAAGTTATATTGGCATCAGATTACCCCAAAGATTTGGCATTTGTGCAAAAGCTGCATCTTCATAAAGTTCAACTGCAGTAATGACAGTCGTATGCAATTAGCAAAGCAGCATATATATTTTTTGAAGTAAAATCATCCCAAAGAATAGAGAATAAGATAGCTGAGATGAACATCACTTGTCTTATAAAGGAGAAATTCAATCCCATAAAGTACATACTAGAGAATAAGAATCTCATAATATATGAATTATTTATTCAACCAAAGAGGGTTGGATTAAAGGTAAGGCGAAAATTAAGCACTTGAAGAACAGCTACGAGCATTAGAGGTTAGCACCTGGTGGTGGTGGTGGTGGAATGACGTAGTCAACAACGACCACAGCATCTATTGAATCCTTCACTTTGTCCTTGTGAAACTTGAGCAGGTCCGCATTTGAATCCAAGGCCTCCAGATGAGCAGGCCCAGGCAAGACGGCGACTGAAGCGATGGTAAAGCCCTTGGCCCTCTCATGAGAGAAATTCTCACCAACACTCAGCTGCTCAATCGCTTGAAACTCATCCCTAATCCCTCCAATCACTTCCAAAACCCTAGATTTCTCCTCACCCGAACCCTCCTTTAGCTTCAGAAACGTAACTCTGATGGCCGACCCTGCCTTCGGAGAGGCAGTAGTAGCACCGCTTGACATCCAATCGACGGCCATTATGTCATCAATTACAGGCTTTACGTTCTCCGTGACGACGCGCACATGGTCGGGATGAGCGGCGTACTCGTTGAGATCGTTCTTCGTTCTGTAGCGGCTGTGAAGCATGTGGGTGAAGGTGAGAGACGAGGACCGACACTGGAGGAGTTGACCCGCAGAGAGGTGGAGGGTGAGGTTGAGTGAGGTCAAGGCGTTGAGCCCGTTGACCATGGCCGCCACTTTGCTCGACTCAACATCCGGTTTCACTTTGAAGAGGACCACGTGCTCCACAATCTGCTCTTCTGCGGACATCACGATCGGCCTTTGCTGGTTGCGACGGTAGATCACACGCTTCGTCGTCGCAGGTATAGGTATACCTATCGAGATGGAAAATGAGGAGGGAATCAATCGAAATGTTGTTCGTGCTGAACAGGCACAGAGCATTTTTGTGGACATAAAAAATAACAACTGATATCGGAAACCAAAACAACATCGTCATGAATCATGGTGGTACTTTGATCTGATGCATACATGACGGCCCGGGTGCTGCCGATGGCCCATTATATTTTCTTCTTCACTGAAGCCCAAGCCCAGTCATACAAAAGTAAAAGATTACAGGTTCAAAGCCCCAAACGGACTTTAGCTGATCATTTTGAGCATAATAAGATAGATAACAGGGCAGGGGACAGGGGTATCCCAATTTTTTTATGTTAATACATTTATTCTAATAATGAATTACAGTACATTCATTTAATAAAGAAAATAATTTTTGTAATAATAACTTGTTTACAAATTTAGGTTTCATCTTTAGTAGCATAGACATAATTTTGCACAATAGTCTAAAGTCTAAACCCTAATCTAAAGTCTACTTTCATTTCATCCCTCTTGTGATAAAAAAAACTACAAAATAGTTGGGACCTAATGATTACCCTTTACTTAAGGGCGAACATAAGACCACTCCCATGACCGATTGTTAATCTTTTGCGTGAGGTGGTGGAGATGACATGTCCAAGAAACTATCAACTACGGCTGTTCATGACGTTATTTCTTTGTTTCTCTCCAGCCCAAGAAGAAAATACTCCATAAGCCCAAGTGAGAGTTTGATCACTTAATTTATTAGTCCAAATCCAACCAAGTTGATTTCTTTTCGTTGCAACTTGCTACATCACCAACGTCATCCGCTATCCTCCAGGGCCCAGGCTCTATCAATTAATTTCATTATTAGTGCTACCGTATTTTATTCTAATGGTATTAGTGATTATCAAATATGATATTAGTTTAAATTCTTGCAAGTATAAGGCTAGAAGGTATTTAAAGTAAAACGATTAATGCTAAAAGAATAATTCAAATTAATTTTCAAAAACCAATAATAATCCCTTACTTGCAAGATGCATATTTGATTTCCAACCAATCTTCATTTTAGCTTTAATATGAATTTTATTACCTTTTTTTCTTTTGATAAGGAACTCATCCTTTTAACTTGTTTTTCTTTCTAACTTACAAAATACAGGAACAAATGAAAGTAGTACATTTTATAATAATATTGACGCATTAATAACAAAATGAATATATGATAATGTGTAAATGCACCGACCAAAGACTCACGAGATGATATACTTACATGAGGTGAAGAGAGTTTGAATAGAGAGATTTTTTCAGAGGTTCAAAGTCCATAGCAGGCAATCAGACCATGGTGTCTCCATTATAGATGTCAACTGTATACTCGAAGTAGCATTTGGCCACATCTATTATCGTAGAAGGTGTATGTATCGATCTTAGAATATTTATGTATCTGGTGGATAGTGAGTGTATGTCAACACCCCATCGTACACATTTGGAACTTAGGGTTTGTAGCCCTATGTACACCATGGTTACTCCTGTATTTATGTATCTAGTGGTTGGTGAGTGTATGCCAATGACCATAACAATGATGTTAGATAGACGTCTGCTTAAGACACATGTCCATTTGTGATTGCTTCAGATTTACAAACATCTGCCAATACTTGTACAAACGTTGGCGCCTTGTTTGATAAGAACATTTTAAGAGATAACTTTTTGAGGGAACATTTTAAGAAATAAAAGAAAAAGAAAAGGAAAAATAAAAAAAAAAGTATTTTAGGAATTTTCTTTAGAAAAAAATATCAAGACAAGTCCCTACAAGAGAGAAAGAAAATCTGGGCAGGAGAAATTTGAACCACAAGGTTGTCGTGACCCACCAAATAAGGCTCACGTTATTGTCTAACCAAAAGTCTGGCTTAAACCACATCTTAGGTTTCCATTCTTTTCTAGAATTAACATGTAAAACTTATGTTTTTATGGAATAAATCACATAACATAAAATACTAATAAAGGATACTGTACACTTTAACACAATCTTTATTATTACTTTACAAAATAGAATATATTTCATGTATTCTAGACTGGACTATTAGTTGACCGGTCTATAATTACTAGTAGTGTAACTAATAGTCCGGTCTATAATTACTAGTAGTGTAACTAGATCAATTACAAGCTAACGAACAACTTCCAAATAAAACAAGTAAAAAGAGTAATTGAGACTGTAGCAAATTATATACTATGTTAATTTGTATTGATCAATTTCAATTTATATAACTTTTTAAATTAGAATTTGGATTTTGTGATTTTCGATTCAATTCGAAATTCAAACTTGAAATATATGAAATTTTGTGTGTGAAAAAGTAGAATACAAGGTGTTTTCATACAGAGTGTACAAAAAGATGGTGAAATTATCACATAAAAATTTTTTACACTTACATCATAATTATCACACAGTGATCGATATATCATGTATACATATATTAGTGTATTTTTATATATCTTTTAAATTTATCTAAATAAAAATAAAAAATATAAGAAAAATATTTGTTTTAAATTTCCCATTCAATAAATCAGGATTCAACTTTTAGTTCCCAATTCAATTTATTATAAAATTTACACCCCTTCAGTCTATTGATATACTCATCATCGTTATTATGGGTGTTTGAATCGAACTCGAAAAATTTAAAATTCAATTTAGTTCAGATAAAAAATAAGCTATACGAAATTCGATTATATTCAAAGTATAATACATTTATTCCTTACACGATTTAATTTAGGGTGTTGCTCTTTCCACCATATTCTACTAAAGTACTACTAATACCCTATAATCATTTATTGTCCTCTAATAATTTATTAATTAATGTATTAAAAACCCACTAACCACACATTAGTTAATTTAGTACCCAAGAAATAAAAGCTTTTTTAAATAAAAAAATCTGGATATACATATATATTTGAACGTCAAATTTACGACCCTGATTCAAAGTTTGATAAAATATACATATAAATTTTGTGTTATTTTATATATACTTTTTAGTTAGCACTATAACTATAGTTTACAAAAATCTAATAAAAACAAACATACATTATAAAATATTTTCAACTAACACCCATTTGATAAATAAGAGATAGACCCAATAAAAAATAAAAAAGAAAGTCTGATTTGCTAGTTATGAAATACAAAATAACTTAATGGACATAATTTTACAATTAAAATCCATTTCATAAATATTTTTTTCACAAATAATCTTTTGTAAAAAAAATATCTATTTCATTTTCTATTAAATTTATTGATTTTTGATATATGTGTCTAGAATATTGTAACATTATTTTTTTATTATTTCTAGTTCTAGATTTTAAGTTTGTTTAGAAGTTATTTCTGGTAAACGATCATCCTTAAAGGATTCATTATTAGAAATCTCTAATGGACCGCCGGAAACCTATTCCGGAGGCCATTCAACGTCGATTAACGAAGCTTTTTGTTACGAATCTACCGGAAGGTTGTAGTGGGAATGATTTGGCAAGCCATGTTCGAGTGTTTGGGCAGATTTTTGACATTTACATTGCAAGAAAGAAAGATAAAGTGGGCAATCGTTTTGGTTTTATTTCCATGCTAGATGTGAAAGACCGCACGGATCTTCTGATGAACCTGAGGAATATCCGAATTGGGGAGAACAAACTTTGGTTTAATATTGCACGTTTTGTCTTGGAAGATGGAGAAATAAATGTCCCAAGAGAAGAAAGGCAATCGAGGAAAACCGATCAACCTTTTGACTCGAAACAAACAGGAACCAAGTTTGACAAAGGAGAAAGATCTTTTCGTGACATGCTGGCTGGGAAATCGATTCGAATTGATGAGAACGTGAATGGCTTTTCCATGTTGCATGGGAAAGCAATAGTGGGAAGAATGAAGGATGTGGAGTCTCTCAAGAGTATTTTTGTTTTTCTGAACAATATTTGTCCTGGTTATGGTAAGGTCCAGTATTTGGGAGGTCTAGATCTCTTGATTTCGTTTGAAGAGAAGGAGTTAGCGTCCATTGTACTTGAAGCTGCTAAGAAGGAAACTGATAAGTTTTTAGCGGCATGCTTGTGGAATGGTCAGTCTTTAAGCTGCGAAAGATTGGCCTGGATTAAGGTGCAAGGTCTTCCCTTACATCTATTTACCCATGAAGTTATCAATTTGGTTGGAGGGTCGTTTGGAAAAGTCGTCCATAAAGCCGCTAAATCTGATTCGGACGCGGACCTATCATACGAATACGTTGGTATACTCGTGGGTGATGGGAAAAGATTGTCCGAAGAAGTCGTATTGGAATGGAAGAACTGCAGATTCCGGGTATGGATCAATGAAGAAATGGGTGATTGGATACCAGATTTTTATCCGGTTAAAGAAGATGAGGCTGATCCAACAAAGGCGGATGGTCCAACAGATACGAACTCTACTCCGGTGGTTAATGATGTTCCTAATATTGTCGTTAATGATGTTGCGATGCCGAAAATCTCACCGGAGGTTGCACCGGTTGTTGATGCGGATGTAACGGACATTAATTTGGAAAGGAATGCTAATATGGAAAGTAATGATTATGGCAATGATGTGAATATTCATTGTCATTCAACATCAATTAATGCCCAAGTTTTAAACAAGGAGGATGTTTCGAAATTTGTGCCAGCATCTTTGTTTGACTTTGATAAACCGGATATTGAAGAACCAATAGAAGATGTCCAGTCAAAAATTAGCAAAAGAAAAAAAGGTAAGAAAACTGAATTGGGCCGGCCCAGTAACGTTTATGTGAGCAGCAATGAAAGTTTAAGGAATGGTAAAAAGCCCAGAAATAAAAGCAATGACATGTTTGGGCTCAATAGTCTATTGGGTATAACCGATAGCCCAACTTCTGATCCAGAGAACTCAGATACAGAAGACGAAGAAATTTTTGACTTGAACAGTAATCCTAATACTCATATCACTGGTGATATTTCGAATGAAGAGCAGATTGTCCTAGACGAGGATGTTGCTACTCGGTTGCAGAATCAAGAGATCGAGGCTACCAAAGCTCTAGGTTCTCAATTGGGGGTTAATCTCACGGTTCAAGATAAGATCATTAGGGATTCGATTGTCACAGAAGGATTACAAACAGGTATTAAATGAATTGTTTATCAATTAATGTAAGGGGTTTGGGTGGTGATAGTAAAGTTGGTTGGGTTCGTAGTTTAAAAGACGATAGGGGTGTTGCTTTCATAGGCTTACAAGAGACTATGTCTAGCAACATAGATTCTGGGGTGATTTCTAGAATTTGGGGTGGGAGCGGTTTTGATTTTGAGAAGGTGGATTCGATTGGTAATTCAGGGGGATTATTAAGTATTTGGGACCCTAAGTTGTTTACAAAAGACAAAGTAGTGAAGAATGATAATTTTCTGTTAATTTCGGGTATTATTAAAGACGGTTTGAATCGGCTCAATATGATTAACGTCTATGCTCCTCAAACCAACGGGGACAAACGGGATCTTTGGGCTAAAATTGATTCAGAAATTCAAAGGGGTCAGGGCTGGTGGATTGTCCTGGGGGATTTTAACGCGGCGAGGGATCTTTCTGAGAGAAGAAACTCGAGTTTTGATCCCGTTTGTGCTAGAGATTTTAACGAATTTCTGGACAACACGAGTCTTCGTGAGTATAGCTTAAAGGGGTCGAAGTTTACTTACCTGGTTAATAGAAAAGGTGTTTGCAAGATGAGCAGATAGACAGGATTTTTGTTTGTGATGGTGTTTTTAATAAATGGCCTAGTGCCTGTGTTAGAACTCTTCGAAAAGCTTACTCGGATCATGCTCCGCTTATTCTCTCTTTGAATGATACTAACTTTGGGCCTAAACCATTTAAGTGGTTTGACTCTTGGTTGGAAAGAACAGGTTGTGAAGATTTTATCAAGACGGTTCTGGAGGAGTGGTCTAATTTGGATCCTCCTGATGTTAATTTGATTAAAAAGCTTGAAAAACTTCGAATCAGGTTAAAAGGGTGGATCGCTACATGTAGAAGCAAAGAGAAAGATGATGAAAATCGCTTAATTAAAGAGAAGGAAGATATGGAGAATCTTATGGAAGAGAAAGAGTTGGATGAGTCAGAGTTATGGGTTTGGACCGAATGTAAAAAAAGTATTCAAGAGATCGAAAATTATAGAAATCTTGATATGCGGCAAAAATCTCGTGTTAAGTGGGCGACTCTTGGAGATGAAAACACAAGCTTTTTCCATAGCGTTGTGAATGGGCGTAAAGCTAGAAATACGATTCATGGGTTGGAGATTAGAGGTGAATGGATTTCCAAGCCGGCTCTAGTAAAGAAAGAGGTTTTGACGTTTTTTCGTTCTCACTTCAAGGAAGATTTTCCTGTTCGGCCCGCTATTGTTTGTGATGGGGTGCAGCGCATAAGCGCACAAGAAGGAAACGATTTGACGGCTTCTTTTTCCGCTCAGGAGATTAAAACGGCAGTCTTTGATTGCGGATCCAATAAGGCTCCTGGGCCTGACGGGTTCAATTTCTGCTTTTTTAAACACTTTTGGGATGTTTTTGCAGGTGATTTCCTTCGCATTATGTCCTATTTTCGTGATACTGGTTCGATTAATATGGGGTGCGGCTCGGCTTTTATCACATTGATTCCCAAGATTAAATCGCCCATAGGTCTTAAAGACTACAGACCTATTACGCTGATTGGGGTCGTTGGTAAGGTTATTTCCAAAATCCTTGCCAACCGCCTCAAGAAGGTATTAGGCCATTTAGTCTCGGTTAATCAATCTGCTTTCCTTTCTGATCGCTTTATTTTAGATGGTCCGTTGGTAGTCAATGAAGTGGTCGATTGGTTAAAAAGAAAGAAGAAAAAGGCTTTTATTCTAAAGATCGACTTTGAGAAGGCATATGACAATGTCAATTGGCGCTTCTTATTGTCTTTGATGTCTCAAATGGGGTTCCCGGATCTTTGGTGCAAATGGATTAAAGGCGTGTTAGAATCGGCCTATGCCTCGGTCCTTGTCAATGGTTCGCCCACATTCCAATTCAAGAGCGAAAAGGGTCTCCATCAAGGTGATCCAATATCCCCTTTCTTATTCCTTATTGTTATGGAGTGTCTCTCTTGGATGTTGAAAAAAGCGAACAATATGGGTATTCTTAAAGGTTTTAAATTCTCGGATATTGAAGCGGATGTTAGCCACCTTTTCTTTGCGGATGATGCTTTAATTATCGGGGAGTGGTCCAAAGAGAACATTCAAAATACGGCCCGTGTCCTTAGAATTTTTTATCTTTGTTCGGGTCTCCGTATCAATATCCATAAGTCTAACTTATTCGGGATTGGAACGGAAGATACGGAAGTGGATAATATGCTTGATGTTTTGGGTTGTCATAGAGGGTCTTTTCCTTTTGTCTATTTGGGGATTCAAGTTGGAGCGAAGATGTCTAGAATTAACAGTTGGAATTTGGTGTTGGAGGTTATCAAGAATCGATTATCCGGTTGGCAAGCGAAGCACCTCTCCATGGGGGGACGGTTGGTTCTCATTAAATCCGTGTTGGAAAACTTACCCATTTACTACCTCTCTCTCTATAAAGCCCCCAAGGCAGTCATAGAAAGTATGGAGGCTATTATGAGACGGTTCTTTTGGGCGGGTTGTAGTATGGATAAAAAAATCAATTGGGTGGCTTGGGATTTTATTACGACGCCTAAGAACAGGGGAGGACTTGGATTATCAAAACTGGAAGACTTTAATGATGCGCTTCTCCTTAAATGGGCATGGCGGTTTAAATCGACAAAGAATAATTTATGGAAAAATGTCATTGTGGGTTGTCATGGTCTTGGTAACTCTTGGTATTCTTTGCCATGCTCCTCCTATGCTTCTGGCTGCTGGAAACAAATCTCTAAGGTTTGTGATAAAAAGATTTGGAATGGTCAGACTTTGGATACTTACTTCGAAGGTGTAGTAGGGGATGGTTCTTCTATTAGATTTTGGACCGATCCGTGGCTTTTTGATCAACCCCTTCGCTCCTTATTCCCTCATCTTTATAGGCTTGAGTGTAACCACCTGTATTTCTATATTCACTTATGTAAAACATTTGTTAATAATACAATCACGGGTATTCCAATTATAAAGTTTGAGATAATAAATAATAATAATCATAATAATAATAATAATAATAATAATAATAATAATAATAATAATAATAATAATAATAATAATAATTATAATAAATATAATAATAATAATAACAATATTAATAATGATAATAATAATAATAATGTCCAGGGGTTATTTCTGCAATTTTTGAAACTTAAAACCAAAGTATAAGACATTAAATAATAAACTTAAAACCACAGGGGCCGAATCTGTAAATTTTTCAAACCCAAACCGTCCCCCCCCGTTTTTCCGGCGACTCGCCGGCGAGACGACCGGCCAAACTCCGGCGAAGCCGGAAACGATCAAATTTCACCATTTTGACTCGCAAAACCGGTTCCAGTACACTCGTGGATGAGATTCGAACCTCATGAACCCATTAAACACATTTAAACTTCAAGAAATTCGGATCCAAAGCAAACACATCGAACTCACAAGATCCCCGACCAAAAATCAGTCAAATTATTCCAATTGGAACCCACAATCACACCGAAAGTTTCTTGGATCCAATTTGGATTGAATTCCAACACAAAAACGTGTTGAATTGGTCAAACAAACGGTTAAATCCTTCACTTTATTCTCGGATTCGTTACAGCTTGATAATGCACTCAAACAACCACAATAAACAAATTAAAGCTACAAGAACGGTCATTTATACACACATAATCAAAAACCAGTGTCAATTTTACCAAAAACAAACCCAAACACTGAAATCACTTATCACCTTCATCGCGACCTGCAACTCATATTCGAACCAACCTCAAGTCGATTTTAATCGAATTTGTTAAGGGGCTTTTAATCTAGATCATCATTAGAAGCTTCCCTTAAGTTTAATTTGAATATAAACATCGTTTGGGCACTAATCAGTCGAGAGCCACAGTCGCGACTGTTCTTCATCGGGAATAGCCTCAATCAATCACCATACAGGTAATTGAACACACACATACATTCGGTTTCTCATGGGGAACAAAAGCCCCATGATTGCAGAAGCTATCAAGATCGATTTCTAGTTCAATTTGATCGGATTCGATCTAGGGCTTGAATGGGAATTGGGGGTTCTGGTTAAAATGGTTTAAAAGAATTTGAAGCGGGATTCTTTCGCGGCTGTATGCCTTGTTCCACTGGTCCCTGCGCTTCATTTCAAACAGGAGGTCCCGGGTTCGACCCCGGGCCACCTCAACCAATTTTTTTGGGCTTTTTAAGCCTTTAAAAATTCTGAAAAAAATTCTAAAAATTTTAAAAATGTTTTTACAAACATTAAAAATTTTAAAACAACTTAACTACTTTCTGAAATTCATTTTTATATTTTATTTAGTTATTTTAATTGTTTTAAATAAATAAAATAACTAATTATACTTATACCAATTTATAATTAGTGTATAATATATAATTATACAAATAAATAAATTGAGTCCAATATATATACATAGGTATATATTATCCAATTATCAAAACAATTTTCATTTGATTAAATTACATATAATTTTATATAATCGTATACAATTTATAACTCGTGTATATACTAAACATACAATATATAGTTATGTTCACTTATGTACAAATGTATTATATACATATAATCATGTATACCATTATACATATAATTATATATAATTACTTGATTATATATAATTATGAATATAATTATACATATACAATTTATTAATAAATTGTATAAATGTATAACTTACACGTATAAATTTTTATTAAAATTCTTGACATAATCACTTTCAATAAACTCGTTTATTTCAAGATATTTCAAACCGAATAAAATTTATCAATTTAAACTACCATAGAAATCCTAATACATTCCCAAATTCTCAAATACTATTATTCTAATTCGAGACACCGTTCCTTAGGTTAATTATAAGGAAATCATTGGTGTTTAAACTATCACGTCCAAATTCCAATCTCATCAATCAAGTGAGTATTCATATCCCCTTTTTATATCATTTCCTATTTGGGGGAAATCATGTGATACAATATATTCTATCATGATATTCTATTGTTATTTCATTTTCAATTCAATTCAAGACAGGTTATGTTATTACTTGCAATTACGTGAACATACTGTGATAAACTGGACGACAGTAGAACCCTAATTCAATCAATCAATCAATCCTGGCAACAATGTAGATCTACTGGTTTGGATAACCCACCCCATATGAACAGTCGAGTGGTGATTGTGCCAGAGGCAATTTAGTCAATCTATGGTGTTTATGTGCAAGTCTATATTATATGCAAAGTGACAAGTCAAGGGGTTTATATTGTGTCGGTTTATCTATATGCTTCGCGGTTGCCATATAAGTCTTAATATTACCTTGTGAATTGAATTACAATCGATGGATCAATCAATCAATCTATATGTATATTCAAAACTGTGATTACTCACCAGCTAACTCGTTAGCTGACTTTATTTTCTCACATGATTTCAGGTTAAGCAAGATAGTGGACTTCTACGTGCTCATCTAAGACACGGACCTAGTTAAAATAAAAGAAAATTATTATTTGTGGTTTCGATTGTTGTATTTGTGTATGTTGTACTTATTCTATCATGTAATCTGAATTTAATATTATTTCCACTATTAGACAACCATGTGTTATGAACAATCCATCATTCCCTCGTCCGCTCCGATGATTCCGCCGTCGGTCGGGGTGTGACATTGAGAAGCATAAATGGGCTCCGATTGCAGATAGATTGAAGGTGTCGAATGGTGTTAAATCTATGCAATGGCAGTGGCGATCTAATCCTTCCACTGCTACTGAAGTCGCTGAACTTTTTAACATCATAGAAGCCATTTATGAGTTTGATTGGAAAGGTGGTATAGACAATTGGAAATGGAAAGCATGCTCCACCGGTATCTTCTCTGTTTCCAGCGCTAGGAAGCTTCTTGCTGCTGACTCGAATCATCACAGCCCTGTTAAGATGCAATGGAAGGTTTGGACCCCCATGAAATGTAAGTTGTTGGTTTGGAGATCTTTGCTTAACCGTTTGCCGACCAAAGTGGAGCTTATCAAACGAGGGATGTCCCTTCAAAACCTTTGTTGCGAGTTATGCGATCTGGATAGAGAGACGAATACCCATTTATTCACGGGCTGTTTTTTCGTTGCTGAGGTGTGGAACAGAGTAGAGGTGTGGTGTCGATTGCAGCCTATGATTATTTTTGATGTTGAAGATTTGATGAAGGTCACCTCTTCTCAGCCCCTCTCTAAACCGGCTAAGTCTATTCTCCGAGGTATTATTCACGTTGTCATGTGGGCCATCTGGATGGAACGGAACGATCGCATCTTCAAAGGCAAACGGAGGCGGGCGATTGAAGTGTTTGAGAGTATCAAGATGACATCGTATTTTTGGTTTAAACATAGATCTAAGGTTAAGTCTTTACTTTGGGTCGATTGGTGTAAATATCCGTTAGACGTGATGTAATTGTCGTTTTGTTTTTGGCCCGGGGGTCCTTTCTTTGAGGGCGCTCGTGGTCCTTTTGATTGAAATTAACCTTCCAAAAAAAAAAAAAAAAAAAAAGTTTGTTTAGAAAGAACATCTTTGATTGGTTTGGCATAGTCAAACATAATTAATGTACATAGTTAATGCATAAACTAGAGTCTAAACGGAAAATAGACTACAGGTTTAAAAATTGTTTTGTCATTGAAATTTAATATCATAAAAGCTTGCCGTTTTATTTGATTATATGAAGCAAAATTTGTTAATCATAAATTAACAGTCACGAAAATGTAGCTAACAATTACAGTTCCTCGAAGAGAGGAAATAGCATGGAAAATTGATTATCTTCATTTAACATGGATGTAGATTCTAAATTAAAATATGCGTAAGTTACCTGTTAAAAAAACATTTGATAGAAGTACAAGGAACAAAAGAAAAGGGAAAATAAAGTAAGATTCCCACTTCACATGTTATGTTTTTTGTTTTGTAGCATCTTCGGTTTGTCTCTACATCACCATTTTGTCAACTTATTATTTTATTCATATTAAGAACAAATAAACTAAGAAAGTATGAACCAATATCAATGTGGCTTATTACATAACATTAATATCTATTTGCATGTACTAAGGTAAAATCGTCTAATGTATGTATATGTGATGAAGTATGCATACTATTAATCCATGGATGATATCATTTCTCATACAAATACCAAAGTACCTGTAGCGTGTCGACATCAATATAGGTAGAAAACGCATGTTGTATTAAATACTTACTAGTTTAAGTCATCTTATTAATAAAAATGTAAATATAATACTATAATTAGTATGATTAAGATTAATTTTTCTAATTTAAAAATATCTTCACACAAATAAAGTAAGGGGCTGTTTGACAGCCTCTTAATGGTTCAGATGCTGAATGGTTCAGCACTTAATGGTTCAGACTATTTGTTTCACGAGCACATGTCTGAATGGTTAAGACATTTGCCTCTGAATGGTTAAGCATTATACAAATGCTAAATGGTTAAGAGGTCTAATGCTAAATGGTTAAGATCTCTTATCTGAATTGGTCAGACATTTGCCTTTGAATAGTTAAGTGATATACTAGCTCTTAATGGTTCAGACCTCATAATGGTTCAGCACTTAATGGTTCAGACCTCTTATTGATTCAGCACTTAATCATTCAGATACTACCAAACAGCCCCTAAGTTAGGTGTAGCCTCCTATAACAACTGCACTGGCATGTGGCTAGAGTGGCCCAGAAAGTAGGATCATGACTTTACCTTGACACACAAACATGACTCAAGGAAGACTGATTTTAAACATTTTAAAGCCTAAACTTGTCCCCCACCCTAACCCAATTAAATCAATATTTATTTAATAGCACATATGCCTTGTTTAAAATTACATTGAACCAATGATCTTTAGTTAAATTGGTTGATTTGAGATAGTTAATAAAAATTAGAAAGTTTTGGGTTCAAATTTTGCTTAAAACAATAATATTTTAGGTTGAGTCATAGAGTTTTTAAGTTGTGGGTTTTTTCTAAAAGAATTGAGGGTGTGGTTCCGATTAGAAAACGAATTAGTGGACTCAATTAAGAAAACATTCATCCTTCAAATCAGAGTCAAACATTTGTCGTTAAATGTATTTTGGTAATTTTACATTGATTTAACTAACATATGTTTGGCATTTGGGACTACTGATGTTCATACCATGCAAAGTTCAGGTCCACATCTGTAATTTATTGAAAGTAGGGACTAAAATTGCAATACGCGCATACCCCATGGACTGTCCGTGTAATTAACTCTTATATTTTTCATTGTTTTTATGTATTACACGTATTTATTAAAGAGGTGCATTACAATGTAGTATAGATAAAAGGGTTGGGCCACGCGATGTGATGACAGTCACAGGGAGGGAGGGAGGGAGGGAGGGAGGGAGGGAGGGAGGGAGGGAGGGAGGGAGGGAGGGAGGGAGGGAGGGAGGGAGGGAGGGAGGGAGGGAGGGAGGGAGGGAGGGGGAGGGAGGGAGGGAGGAGGGAGGGAGGGAGGGAGGGAGGGAGGGAGGGAGGGAGGGAGGGAGGGAGGGAGGGAGGGAGGGAGGGAGGGGGGAGGGAGGGAGGGAGGGAGGGAGGGAGGGAGGGAGGGGGGAGGGAGGGAGGGAGGGAGGGAGGGAGGGAGGGAGGGAGGGAGGGAGGGAGGGAGGGAGGGAGGGAGGGAGGGAGGGAGGGAGGGAGGGAGGGAGGGAGGGAGGGAGGGAGGGAGGGAGGGAGGGGGGAGGGAGGGAGGGAGGGAGGGAGGGAGGGAGGGAGGGAGGGAGGGAGGGAGGGGGGAGGGAGGGAGGGAGGGAGGGAGGGAGGGAGGGAGGGAGGGAGGGAGGGAGGGAGGGAGGGAGGGAGGGAGGGAGGGAGGGAGGGAGGGAGGGAGGGAGGGAGGGAGGGAGGAGGGAGGGAGGGAGGGAGGGGGGAGGGAGGGAGGGAGGGAGGGAGGGAGGGAGGGAGGGAGGGAGGGAGGGAGGGAGGGAGGGAGGGAGGGAGGGAGGGAGGGAGGGAGGGAGGGAGGGAGGGAGGGAGGGAGGGAGGGAGGGAGGGAGGGAGGGAGGAGGGAGGGAGGGAGGGGGGAGGGAGGGAGGGGGGGAGGGAGGGAGGGAGGGAGGGAGGGAGGGAGGGAGGGAGGGAGGGAGGGAGGGAGGGAGGGAGGGAGGGAGGGAGGGAGGGAGAGATTTTATAGTAATCAAAGGAAAAGAAGAAGTTGATGTGAGTGGTCCCACAAAATTTTTTTAATTCTTAAGGAAAATTTAATCTTTTTCATAAAGAGTTAACAAAATAATTTAAATGAGTTAGGGTTTGGATACAATGAGACAAAAATGAGACGTTAGGGGGGTAAATCGAGACTTTAAAACTGCAGAGATATAAATGATTAAAATAAGAAAAAAACAATAATGCAAATGATAATTTACTCTATTAATTATGATAAACATCAATGCGATGTGGTTTAATTTCTTTGCACTATAATTATTAATCAAGGTTCGATTCTCACGCCTTTGTAGGTTTTCTAACTCTTTCTTTTCTTTATTTCTTTTTTTATTTTAAACATTTTTTTACCATTCTTTTTTTCTAGTTCTCTTTTTTATCATAGAACCTTTCCTTTCTTTTTTATCAGCGCTTAGACGTAACTTTTCTAATGGTTTTTATATAGGTGTTTGAATATTACCAATGGTCTCTCAAGAACGCGTGCCTTTTTATATGAAACTATCTTTTTACCGATTATGTTCATTTTTTATGATCTATGTTATTTTTTAAAGGGTTTTGTTTCTTTATATAACATTTTTAATATTATTAATGTGCTATTAGCATCACAGGCGTTTCTTAAATTTTTTGATAGAGTTTCAAAGACTTTGGGGGTGTTTGTTTTTTGAAAAAACCTCTTCCCCACCTCTTCATCTGCGCGCTCGCAGACGCGGGAAGAGGTTTTTACTTCGCAAACTGTTTGTTTTCTGGAAGACGTTTCATTAAAAAACGTCTTCCTGACGTCTGCACAGAGAAGAGGTGGAACAAGGTCTTCACAACCTCTTCAAAACTCTTCAGACTTCATTTGAACCCTAATACCCCTCTTCCCCACATACCCACCCCACTCCTCCTCCCCACAATTACACCGCCACCGTCGCCACCTCGCCACCATCGCCACCTCGCCTCCGTCGCCACCTCGTCACCGTCGCCAACTCGTTTGTTGTTTGCCGCGCCCCTTCGCCAACTCGTTTCCTCGCCACCGTCACCCAACTCGTTTGTCGATTTCATCATCACAGTCGAACGGACTGGAGCTAGGTTGACTGGGGACACGAGGATCAACTGTGTTTTGAGCAGCTTTGTGAAGATGAGGTTTCTTGTGCCCAAACATACTTGATTTTGCAGCCTTTGGTTATACACGGACACTCGTTCTGGAAAGTATGAAGAACAATGGAAAACGAGACAAGTAGTTAGTTGATTTGGGCCAAAGAGTGCTTTTCTTTATATTAATGTATATATTGTTTTATTTAGTTGTTTTAATGTATTAATGTATTAATGTATATATTGTTTTTATTAGTTGTTTTAATATATATTGTTGTTAATGGAAAACAACACTTTTATTTATATATTAATGTATTAGTTGTTTTTAAATGTTAAAAAATAAATTTAGTTTAATTACAGAATATTTTAGCATTCTGCAGATGTTAAACAAAACAAACAGTCTTTTTCTTGCAGACTGCAGATATTTGGTCCACCCCTTCTGCTGCAGATGTCTGCAGATATGATCCGCAGACTGCAAATGTTTTCCTGCAGAAAAAACAAACAGCACCTTTAACCACCGTACGCCTCTCTTTGCCCACTTCACGCTCATGTCGGTTAAAATTTTCATAAACTTAGCCCCATTTCCACAATTCCGTGGATCTTCTTTACGTCAAGTCTTCAAATACATGTCTCATTTTCGTGAAAGTTTATCTCAATTTTGCCATTCATGAAAAAATATTATTATTATTTTATATAATTCCATACAAGTTTTAAAGAATATTCAGATTAAATATTACGTTAAATAACATTATAAGCCTTTAGGAAATTTTATAAAAATTACTAGATTAGTACCCCGTATAATATATGGATTGAATAAACAAATTATTAAATAATTAGTAAAAATAATTTAGGAATTATAAAACCATGCTTGAAGATAAAAATACGATTATAATTACGTACAAATAGTTACTTTAAGTAAATAAATAATAATGTATTTTTCTTAAACTTTTATTTTATAAAAAATTACGGTTTTTAAATATTTTGTTGAAGTAAAATGAATTTTGTTAAAAAGTTCGTTGCTTTTTTTTCTTCCTAAAAGTGTGTTTTTAATTTAAAAAAATAGATTTACAATTTATTAAATTATATATATTTAATTTGAAAATGGTATGAATAATATTATTAGTATTCGATATTAATTTTAATAATAGAGAGAACTGAGAAAGTTAGTATGATGAGGCTTACGATTGAGTCACGTCTTATCTTATTTTTTCTTTATTATAGATAGATAGATAGATAGACAGACAGACAGCTAGATAGATAGGCTAGAAACCATTCATTAAATGGATTATAGTTAATAATAAACACAAAGATTTACAGTATGATATTTTAATATCGGATATGCATTATATATACATAATAGTTCAAGAAAATAAAACAATTGCATTATTCTTTTTAACTCTCTTATCTAAATAGTTTTATTTTAACATTTATTTAAGATTTTTTTATAATTTTTTTTGATAAAAATCTTATTTATTAGAAACTCTGGTTTGTAATTATTCTGGTTGTTTCAATAAGATTGTTTTTTAGAAAAGTTCAACTTTTTATGAAATTTTTAAATAATGACCGATTTAAAATATTTTGTTTCAAAAATGTTAAGTGTTTTAGAAATTTTCATATCATATAAAAAAATTATTATTAGTTCTATTTTAATAAAAGATGTGATTTTTGATTTTTTTAATAAAATATAATTTTAAAAAGATACATTGATTTTAAAAAATACAGATGGGAGAGAAAAATATAGCAATTAAAATCGATTTTTAATAAAAGAGAGAAATTAGTTTTAGTGTTTAAATTAGTATAATACCCTTTTGGAGGGAAAAATGATGTGAGAATGTCTAAAAGAATGACAAGTGACAAAAATATGAGTCAAAAGAATGACAAGTGTCAAAATAAACTTTATTTTATTAGATACTATAGATATAGATTTACTTGTGTTAGGAGTATTATCTTATAGTTTCATTTGGGGGACCCACTTAGTCGATTAGGCTTCTTAAATTAGGTGGGATGTAGTAGAATCGGGAAGTGGCGAAAACCTGGCCTCGATGGGAACACACCTTCGTTCCGGTGACCAAAAGTGAGTATTCACCGGTACTCACAGGTTGAATTGAAGTATTTGCAAGTTTTAATGTATTACACACAAATGCGCATAGGAGGAACGCGGGGAAAAAAAAAGAAAAAAAACGGGACTACACCCTTCAAACCAGGAAAAACTAGAAAAAAAAACTGACAAGTCGCTGATGTTCATATAGAAAATCTAGAAAACAAACGACTCCCTCTCCCCTTATAGTATGTAAACATCCATAAAAAAACGTATATGTGATAATGTGAATATGTTGTACCTATAACGTACCATATGTCAAATCCCTTATTATTGTTTTTTTAAATATAACTAGTAACTTTCCACCCGCGCGATGCTGCGGGGGAATCGTTTATTACGCAAAAAAAAAATTATTTACGTATGGCTGCTTCTAACATTTGGATTACATCCCAAATGGCTCTGGTTCTACTTTGCTTTTGTACACCATTTCATAGCATATGCAATTTTATTCAATAAATTATCATTGTTACGAAAATTTTGAAAAAGCTTTTGATGAACCAACAATTACAATATGCCTTGAAAAATCATTTTATTGGTATGGAAAACATATTCAACCAATCGAGATGAAATTGAAGGGGGAAATAGCATAATGATACCTTGTGGCGTTTGGGAGACGGTGGCTTGTGGTCAGAGGACGATGATCGCTTGTTGTTGTTGTTGTTGTTGGGTATAGATCCACTGCGACGCGTGGAGACCATATCTCCTGTGCCTCTTTGTTGTTGTCTTCTTCTTCTTCGTCTTCGTTGAGAGAGAAACAGAAGGAGTCTCTAGAGAGAGAGGAATGAGACGAATTGTTACTGTAGTCAAAACTATGACACTCTTTCAAAAAAAACATTTAAACAAAACTAAAAACATAAATATTCATTCAACAGAAAGATTCATTCCTCTAAAATATGTGTGCTCCTATGATCTCAAATTTGGAATTATCAAAATATTTGTACTCCTATGGTAGATAATGGTCCTATTGATATAGGATATTATATTGAAATCTATGGACTTACTTTTTTCGTAGTCTTCTTCTTTTGGTGTGCTGGCTCTGTAAAAGGGAAACAAAATAAAAATTATCAGGTACTTAAAAGAGTGTAACCCAACGTTACAAAAGTAGCTTAGCAAATTGACCCATTGATAGTTTCAACATGACAACATGTATCTTTTAACTCATTCAACACCCTATGAAATCATTGATACCAAAAGCTTGACTACCAAGTTTGTAATTCATCTTCTACTCGTTTAAATCTCACTCCTACCAAAAAAACAGAAGCATAGATAGACCTCACTTATACCTTAATTCTATTTTAATACATAGAATACAAAGCATTATAGCACAAGCATAGATAGACTGCGGAATTTAAACCCATTTCCTGTTTTCAACAGAAATTGACCCATTGATAGTTTCAACATGACAACAAAGTTTGTAACTTTTAAATCATTCAACATGAAATCAGTTGATACCAAAAGCATGACTGCCAAGTTTGTTATTCTACTCTTTTAAACCTCACTCCTACCAAAAAACAGAAGTCGGTTGCATATAGTGACGGCTTAGTGTGGCTATACCACAGTGTAGAAAGAAAAGTCAAATAAAATCAAAGAAAAGTCGAATAAAATCAAGTAATCAACAGCAATTACTATTTGAAAGAAATGTAGATTAATCGAACAACAACAGATATTTACATTTAATGAAGATTATGAGTGCAAGACTTACATTTGATGAAGATTGTGAGACGACTCCTTCACCATAAAATCTTTTTCTTGTTCTCACCATAATGAATTCGGATAATTTTGAGGAAACTCCATCTGCAAAAGCCACAAAACTGGTGTTATTTGTATTTGAATTGGTCATTGTCAGTCCCAGTTCTAGTTCAGTCCAAGTCCAAGCATCGTTGCAATATAGTTGAGGAAACTCCAACTCCATCTGCATGAACGATAACAATGAACTATCATTGCAAGAAAGAAACTTGAGCTATTTGAAATATAATTAAACTCAAACATCGTTGACCAAGTTTTAATGATTTCAAGAAAACTTAAACATGCATGAACCTGAATTGAGGTCAGAATAGCAGCAACATCATAAATTGGACTCCACTGATTTTGAAGGATGTCCAAGCATATGCTTCCATCTGCATAAACTGGTACATAGCAAAATTGGCACAAAAATAAGGCATCATGATTCATGAATGACATATATATCTAAAAGCAAAATGCATATATACATATATATAAAACAAAATTTGCATGAAATATTGGAAAGTACCACTATGTTCTTGAACAAAAATCCTAAAATAAATGAGCTTACAAGACACTAATGTGCCATGCCTTAATATAAATGACATTACTGACCAATACTACAACATTAGTGACTTATATATTATTATTTCCAAATTCCAATCAACTTTTTTCACTGGTTTTTTCGTTGGAAACTAACCCAATTGTAGTAAGGACATCATAAATGCAAATTGCAGTGCTTTTTTGGCAGAAAAGTTGGGTTTAAAACAAAAAACAATAATAACTCATGATTAATTAAAAAAAAAGGACCAAAATCATCATCAAGAATGGAAATCAATCATACCAGTTTAACAGCTACTTCTTCACCACTATGAATATTGACACCTGCAATATCATCAAATAAGATCATCAACAAACACATACAAACAGACAATTCCCATATGATTAATGATTTCAAATTCCAAAAATTAAGATAACATACCTAAATAAAGTTCCCCAAATGATCCACTCCCAATTTCCTTCCAAGCTTAAACTTCCCACCAACAATATGATCCATAATTGTTCCTTCAATTACCTTAATCCCACCACAGATCTATAAACACCTAATTACACCTCAATTAGGGCCTCAAAACACCTAACCCCATTGACAATTCCATCAATATTATCCAAATCAACAATCTTCAAAATTCAAAATTCCCAATTGCAAAATCAAGAATCCAACCAAACCCTAATCTTGATTCACAAAAAGTCCATAATCATCAACCTACGAGCCCTAATTCTTCAACACCCACCCAGATGAAATAGGATGAAAAAGATCAACTTTATAAGGTTTTTAACCATGAAATCGATGAAAATGATGAGGGAAACTCACGGGTTCAGATGCAATACATTCATATGAATTAAATCAGAATTCTTAAATGTCTACTAAATGGCAATTCAAATGTGCTTCTCACTTCAAATAGATAATCACGTTACCAACGAACATAAATCGAATCAACAACGCATATAAGATTAGCTAAAGAATATAATCATTACCCTTAATCTGTCCGATAAAATGGAAGGAGTGATGAGCTTGAACTTTGGAGCTTCAGAAAGAAGCTTATCATAAGTCGCCTTATCAAACAAAACCATGTTGTTCACCTTCTCCTTTTGCTTCCCTTTGCTCCATTTCTGCACAAACCAATTCACAAACAATCTTAAGCTTTTCATCCATCATTCAAAATTTCAAATCAGAATTAAAAACGACATAAGAGTTATTTTCAGATCAAAACAAACGTTTAATCTCATACTACATCAACACAGAACCCTAACATTCAATTTCATCCCCAAATTAACAATCCCAAAGTAAAACACTAACGATTATGCATAACACAATCATAATATGGAATCAAATGAATTAGCTCACTTTACCTTCTTTTTCTGTTTACCACCGCCGGATTTGGCCGGTTTAGACGACGGAGGGGGGGCTTTTTCCTTCGTCGGCGCCTAAATTTAGCATAGGATGACATTGTTAAACACTTTACAAGATTCAATTGAAGTAACAGAAGTAAAGAAGATGAATCACACACGAATGAACTTACCATGAAATCTGATCTGTTGTTTTACTAAACTTTCGAAGGTCTGAAGAAGATGAAGCTGCGCGAAGATATGAAGTTTCTGTGTGTATTTATATCTAGGGTTTTGAAGGTGTAGGATAAGTTTGCACCGACCTCTTCAGGCACCAAACGTGAGGGAAAGCGCCGGTGAAGAGGAGTGGCGGAAGGAGGGCGTCGGTGAAGAGGAGCGCGGAGGGAGGGCACCGGTTTGGATCGTCTTCATCATCGATTCATCGATTCATCGTCTTCATCATCGATTCATCGTCTTCATCATCGATTCATCGTCTTCATCATCGATTCATCGTCTTCATCATCGATTCATCGTCTTCATCATCGACCGAGGCAGATGCTGAAGTCCATGAAGATGCGTTCGGTGATGGTGGTGTCTGGTGGGGGTGTGGCAGTGGAGAGCGAGGGAAAGGAGAGGGTGGTGGTGGTACTGTAGTACTGTAGATAAGCGTTATATCACGTTTAATGAATCACGTAAAGAACGGAATGCTTCAGAAGGCAACTCTTCCAAATCTCGTTGCACCTGTTAACAGAAATAAGATGCACCGCATATAATCAATGTAAAATATATATTAATTATTATCTATGATAGCTAAAAGTAAAATTTAAAGCATAAAGTCTGGAGATAGTACATAAGAATACCTTCCTTGATTAAAAAAGCAAGTAAGGATGAATAAATTACCTTACTTCTCAGAGTTTGTGAGCAAAAAATCAGAGTCTCTACATTACTACTTGCATCATGAAGCAAATTATCGGAAACCTACTCAAAATTGAACAAATGACGATTAACTTAATGTAATTTAACTGACATGTTATAGTCAAATAAAATAGTCAAATAAGATCAACTCTTGTATTACTATTAAGCCCACAAAACAAATGTCCCATGTAGTGATAGAAACAAAATTCAAATGCAACCATCTGATGAAATAGAATGCTCACCCACTATCTGACTCGGTAGAAAACAAAACAATACTTGCTCAAATTAGAAAAACACAACTTAATAAAATGTAAAATAAGTGCTTCTAGCTTCAGCTATGGTGTTACAACCCTATAAAAAATCCTTAATTTGTCATGGCAACTAACACCATTATATCCTTAGGGCACCCCAGAGCTAAAATTAACACCATTTTAGTGAAAGCATAAAGCTTACACCTTACAAATTTCACTCAATGGATAAAATTACAAGTTCTAACGCCCCCATTTCGTTTGACAGGATAATTTTTCAAGAATTTTTAACACTACAAACCTATCCCCAATCCAATGAACTGCAAATCAATCACACTCCATCCTCAATACTTCACCAAAACCTAAATAATCATTCAATAGAAATCACTACTGATTTAACCCCTTTACACCAAATTGACTATTCAATCAATTAAAACACACACACACGCACACACGAATCAAATTGAAATGATCGAACTCAATCATCAGCATAATAATCAAACCTGCCAAGCATCAATCGTCCGTTGGAACTTCTGCAGATACTCCACAAACACAAGAACAACACACAACAAACTACCAAAACTCACCTCATAATCACTAATCCGATGCCGCGCAACTGAAACCGACCGCCTCCTTCTCGAATCACCATTCGAAACAACCCTAGTTACACTACCACCATTACAACCTCCAACATCACCATCGTTTCGCCTCGACACAGACCTCCCACGCCTATCATAACACAAATTCCCACAACCACCACCAACAGCTTCATTACCACCACCACTACGCCTCGAAACTGACCGTGACCGCCGTTGCGACGCCGCCGGCGTCATCTCCGACGTCACACGATCTCGCCGGCTGCTTCTACTGCTCACGCTCCTATCATCCACCTCAGATCCGTTATCCTTCCCCGAAAAAAAACTCAATCGCAAGATCATCAAGGCTAATTTCGGGAAAATCGGTACCTCTTACGATGTTGACGAACTTGCGTTGTGGAGTTGGAGCAACACCTGAACCAACTTCCGTCGGAATCGGCCGTGAGAATCTGCTTACGCTTCTCGAACGCCGGTGAGATTTGGAAGATGAAGTCGTCGGAGAATCGTCGGTCGACGGCGATGAAGTGCCGATCGGAGCTCTTCTTGTGGTTGATTTGAACGCCGATGTAGCCATTGCATCATAAATTTTGTAATGGAAGAATGAAAGTTTACTTTGATAGTATCAAATTACTGTTGATAAACTTTATATCTTTAATATATATAATAATGGAAGAATGAAAGTTTACTTTGATAGTATCAAATTACTGTTGATAAACTTTATATCTTTAATATATATAATATATATAATGTAATGAAAAGCACCGTTGAAAATAAATATATAAAAAACAATTAATAAAAAAGTGTATTTAATAAGTTTTATAAGAAAGGCAATGGGGAAAGACATGTATAATATAAGCATGGATAGGAGGAGATAAACATAAACATAAACATTGTTAGAAGTTGAGTTCCAACCTAGAAAGGAGGCTAGAACCTTTACGGGCCCATCGTCATGTTATTGGGGGTCGCTATTCACATAAACATCCATTTCACAATATGCCACTACAATGCCTTTTCCTTTATGTTTTCTACTTTTTTTTAGGGTTTTTTTAATATATATATATATATATATATATATATATATATATATATGTATGTATGTATATGTATATTTTATGATTTAATACCTCGAAATCTAGTGGAGATTTTTGTGATGTTTCTTATCTAGGGTGTGAATAGATTAATCATCTTATAGAGCTAGATAATTATTTTGGTTCTTGATTAGTTATGTTTTCAAGTTTAAGATACATTAAAGGATAGTAATTAATTATTCGGGATTCCTTTAAAGTCCCAACTTTGAACTCGTTTGAGTAGCCACTTTATATCTCATTCACATTTTTTATGAAGGGTTTTAAGACAACCTCAATGATTATCTTTAGTTGTAGTTTTTTTGGTACTTTAAGCATCAATTACTACTACTTTTAAGCATACACATTATCTTTAGCTGATAACATCTTAATCTGGTAGCATCTGTTGTGCATCTACGTCAAATTCATGTTGGTTTAAGTCTCACAAAGTGAACAAGTGGATTTTAAAATCAGATTTTGAGGCTATGTGTTCGCTGTTAAAAAAATGTATAAAATATCTTTAAAGAATTTTTTCGTAAAACACAAATCCGTTATGAATGTATTATTAACAAAGACAAACTTCTTATTCATGTTCAGAACTACTCTAAAATGTGTTGGCAATGTTGTGATAGGAATGTGATAATAAAAATGTTACCACATAAACTTAGACGGTATATGATAGTGAAAAATGTATGTAATTAATTAATGTGTGACTGTGAAAAAATTTGTATTTTATAATTGATGAGGTGTATTAATTAATGAAGTAGCAGAAAGAAATTATAAAAGAAAAGTAAAAAAAAAAGTCATATGAACCCACTCACAATTTATCCCATCACGCTCCTACCACACGAGCTAGAGATAGAGACGGTATTCCTTAGTGATAAGCGTACCACATCATCCTGTCACGCACATTTTCAAGCCAACCATTCTTTCGATATCAAACACCATATCAAATATTTTGATTGGTTAAAACAAGCTATAAATTTTAGAAAAATATAATCATCACAGAAAATGGTCAAATGCCCCCATCACTCTTATCTTAGATTCTAGTTTGTGGTTGTGTGTGATTGTAAACCAAATATTATTTTGTCGGTATTCATCACATCAGCTAAGCTAATAAGCTAAAAGATTAGGTGCTCAAACCAACAAATACGTATTACTGTCTACAAGAGTATAAGTCACTACATATACAGTTATATACACGTATATTAATATGATTTTTATTAATTTAAAAAAAAAGATTATTATCATTATTAAAGCTGAGCATTTTTCTATTTGTTTCAGGGATTTGTTCAGAGAGATGTATGCATGCAGTTTATGTGTGTTTGTGCTTCATACAAATCATAAAAGGTAGAACAAAAATTCAAGAATCAAGATACAGTTACGTTATGTCTCTTTACGAATATCCAAAGTACAGGTGTTGTCCATATTTAGATGCGTAATGTACAAGCTTGTGAAGCAGTGTAGTAATGGATGTATGAGTATTGAGTTTGATGGATAGAGAGAGCACTGCACAACAAACAGTATCTGGCACCACTGTGTTGTACTAGTGGGGTTGCATAAAAGGTCCAGAACAACAAGTGGCTGTACATTTGAGTTTTCTTGTCCCACAACAATACTACTCTTTCAATATTATCGTATTTTATTCAAACTTTTTTTTTTCTGTCACAAAATATATACGGCATTTTTGGGATTACTTATTTATTTTTGAGTGACTTTTGACTTATTAACTTTTGAGAAGTTAGTAAGTTAAAAAAAGTGTTTCGTAATAGCAAAAAGTCGTTTTCACACTAACTTTTCATATAATGTAAAAAATAGGTTTTGAAATGTAATAAAACAAGTTAATATTAACTTTTAAAAATTACTTTTAGTATAATTTCTCATTATACCTCGCTACCAGCTCTTATTAACTCCCCTCATTTTTAAAGTACACATTTTTTGATCATTTTATAACGTTTTAGTTTATAAGCTAATTCAAACACTTTTTTTAAAACTAATTTTAAAAAATTATAAGTTAATAAGTACTTTTGGAAAAGAGTATTTTTCAATTAAAATAAGCAATCTTAAACATGCTCATAGTCACTCGATCATATAACAAAAATATATTGTTTTCAATAAACCCGATTGACGAGTTATTAACATTATATTTTTTCAAAACATAAGTTAGATCATCGAATGATTGTCGTCATAAAATATAATTCTATACTAACCATGCTCAAGTAGTTGTGTTTCAGTCTGATGATAAATATTTATATTTATGGTTATGAGTTTTACTTCTTTGATTTTCAAAGACTTCTAAAAAGAAGGGTAGATTGAAGAAATGATGAGAAAATCCTAAAAAGAGACGTTAGAAATATGATCTTTTGACAATTTCAGGATTATGATAATAGAAAGGTGCTTAAACAGCTCATAACACCACCCTTTTCAACCAAAATCAACTATTATATGATTACTCAATTGAACTAGTATACCTTCGATCAAGTGTTCGAATCTGAAACATGATACATTTCACTCCATTAGACACATGTTTCCACAAGCTATTTTAAACAAAAACAACACACATATGGTTACAATAATGTTTGAGGTTACTAATTAAGATTACTTATCTTTTTTACTTGCTAGTGATTATTTGCTTATTTAATGATAAAATAGATAGTCTGTATAAGCAACTTGGGAGTTGTTTATTCAAATTGCTTTTACGAGTCCACTAATTTTTAACTTCTAAAATCATTAAATAAGTAGAAGTATGAAACTACTCTGAGTTGAGCTATAGGGTTTTTTTAATTGTTGATTTTTCTAAGGAGGTTGTGGGTGCGGTCTCCGCTGAAAAACGAATAAACGGTTTGATTAAGGTAGTATATCATCCGATACAGAGTATTACATTTTCTGTTAAAAAAAGTAAAAATATAAAAACACCAAAAAAATGCTTTTATTAGTTCTAATGCCTTGTTCCATTTATTAGCATAAATTACATATATAGTAAACATACTTCAAGTCAATATCCATTTAAGAGATATATTATTAAAAAAACGCATATAAAGCTTTGAAACAAGGCTGACATGATTGGTAAACACTTAACTCTTTGTAGCAAATCTATGTTTGAATCCAACCTCCTCTCATATGATTAATAAATTAAATTAAATGATCAGTTATTGTTTTACACACCGTTTAGAATAACATGTTATTAACGTAATAGAAAGGTGTGATTTAGTTGTATGCATGCATAAATTTCCTAACATGGAAACTATTTATATCACTTATCTAAATATAATTTATTTATAATATTATTTGTTTTGGAACGGCTAATTTGAATCTACTCATGATTTGGTGGTCTAGTGTTATAATAGTTGCCTCATAAAAATGATGTGAGTTTAAACTCTTACAGATGCAAGATTCGACGCTATGAAACGGTAAAGAAATATTGTTAAAAAATATTAGGCTTGAATCTCAACCAATTAAAGAACATATATTCTGTGCATCTTGATACTGTTATAATACAAGACCTTTGGTTGATGTAATTGTATTAATTTCTTTAATATATCTTTCATTAACTAAAAATCAACAAATAATGATATAAAATTATAAAATAATTAATGTGATGTGCAAATTAATTACCCCCTCAACACGCGTTGGGCATGACCAATTGCTTTAAACCTTTAACATTAAACCTTTAACATACACACGAGTCACCTCCGGTTGATGTAACTTGTACTTTGTGGATTAAGAGTTAATCATGGAGATCAAGCCGGCAAAACCCAAGAAAACATAAAGCAGATGGTCGATTCCAATTAGAGTGAAATTAAAATATACATGGTTATTCTTAAACTTGTCAAAAGTAAGTAGCACTAGATAACACAGAGTTGCACAATCTAATTTAAATAATCAACAATATACTTGCTGTTTAGCACATAAGTAAACAGACCCCATTGTCATCTCTCTTTTCCTTTTCTTGTACCACAATGTAAAAAGAATAGAATTCAAGAACATCTAACCAGGCCTACTCCTCTTCTGCACACCTTTACCGTCTGATCTCGAATCCCCTTCCGATGAATTCACATCGACGGATTTCGAAAAGTTTGACGAGAGATCGGAATAAAGATCGACAACTTTCTTTATATTGTTGTTGAGTTCTCTGATCAAACCCACGTTCCTAGTCAGATTATCAGGGATCTTTGACTCATGGTTCTGGTTAATCTCATTGATCAACAGCCTGTTCTGATCCAGAATATTTTGAACTTGAACGAAACTCTTTTGAAATGTCTGCAACACCTTCCCATCTAACTGAGCCCCTCCATTACCCTCCATTGAAACTTTGAAATCAATTCCACTCTGCAGACAGACAACAGACAAAATGAAAGATGCTTAAGGTAGAGTTTTATCCTTTAAAAAAATACAAAAAGAAACTATGTTTATTGAATTTAATATGCAGTTGGTTTCGTTAAGAATAAGGCCAGACAAGAGACATGATAAGATTTGGGGAAAATTATTATTATTACTATTATATTAAAAAGGGGGAGTTTGAGCAAAAGAGACAAGTTCTGATTCTGAAACAAGAGAATCATGACACCCATTTACGCCTCTTTTTACATTTGTTTGAGAACAAAATGTAGGAACAATTATAGAGATTGGTTTAATTATTGATCCTATATATATATCTATATATATATATATATTGTTTGGGTTAAACCAATAATTCAGTAGTGTTGTTTGAAGTTGTTATATGGGGTATGATGAGATGTAAAAAAGGAGATCTCATTCCCATAAAGGGGAAAAGCTTTTTGCATATGTACTCATAAATAAGCATCCACCAATTCATAGGGCTAATAACTGAGTTTTCAAAAAAGATGAAGAATCAGAGATGTAGAATAAACATAAACACCAAAACAGATACCATTTCAGCCTTTCACAGAGCACGCATAGTCACATCTTACGCACATATCGTTTGTGTAAATTAATGTAAATCCATTTTCAGAAGTTTGAAAGGAAGAGGAAATTCTGGGAAACTAGAATAAATTTAACAAGAACAAAAACTAATCCCCCGGGATTAATCTGTTAAAAAACAAAAGAAATCCATTCAATCGCTCAATTGCTTCGAGCATAATTCAATTCTTAGTAAAACAAAACAAAATAAAATCAAATCTAGAGTAAGGACTCAGAAGACTGTTCAGAAATCATATATAAGAATAAAGAGGGTTGATAAGGTGGAGGAGTCGTCGATATGACGAATCTATCAACTGGGAAGATGAAGAAATTAAAGAATGATAATAGAATAGATAGATTGGATTAAACTGTGTGAAGGACTGGATTGGATTGGATTGGATTAGATTAGATTAGATTAGATTAGATTATAATTAAAAAAGTATATAATCGTACCTTGAAAATCCGAGAGCATTATAATCAATTGAGAGCTAGAGAAGGATTGAAGATGAAGGGAGTTTATGAAAGTTAGAGAGAAGAATATGGAGATTTGACAGTCTCCCTCCGACCTAGCTACTATACGTCTATGCCATACCCTCTCTCTAAATCTAAAATCTAAAGCTGTCTGTCTCCGATGTGTGTTGACGCATACGAGAAAATACTTGTTGTTAATACTTGTGCTACATCGTGGATAATATATTATATTTTATTTTATTTTATGATATGATAATTCAAACGAATCATATTGGAGGAATACTTGTACTTAATATAATAATAATAATAATAATAATAATAATAATAATAATACAAATTACCCAATTCTTCCAACTTATCCTCTTATTTTAAAAACAGAAAAATTACACAAATGATCCCTAACCTTTGATCATATTGCGAGTTTGGTGCCTAAATTTTAAAAATTGCAAAACTAATCCAAACATTTATGAGAGGGTTGCGTATTTAGTCCCTATTGTTAATCCTAGTTAGTTTTTAACAGTTAAGAAAAGTGTGTCTATGTACCATTTATGTATAAGGGCAATTCTGGCTTTTTAACTTTAAAACCCTAATAAAATAATATTAATACTTATAAACCCACCTCCCTCACCCATTCACACCACTAATACTATCATACTCATCCTCCATGAAGCCTGCAACTCGCTGTGAACCAGCCGTAACCGCCGGTGACCTGCATCTTTTTGGAAGGACATCGACAAGCTTCTCCATCGCTGCAAACCCCTTCCCCTTTCACACGATAAGGTTAAAGATCAATTTTTCCCTAACAGTGACCCGATGTCATCATCTCCTTGGCCAACCCCTGAGATCATCATCAGAATGGGCTATCTATTCCATAACGTACTATGCGGTATCCGATTCAAATTCTATCAAAAACCCAATCTCGGTCCCATTTGTATTGCACAAATAGCTTTGTTTCCTCATAATTTTAAGCACTTGGGCCATTTTTTTATCCATTTGTTTTGTTTCATGATTATAAATCAACAAATTGTAAGCGTATCATATTTTGTTTTATGTTTAAATATCAGCAATATACCTTTTTTTGCCTGTCATTTCGGATGTAGATTATGAATGTGTAAAATCACTTATTATAAGCACTAATTGTTTCAAGTTCCTTTTTGATGTGTTTGCTTAGCACAAAAAAGCTGTTCAGTTAATTCAAAGGATAGTGAATTAATTCAATTCAAAGTTGATCGGTTTAAATAATGCCACTGTTCACGAGAAGATAAACTATTTGTTTACAACCAAATGAATGAGTTTGAGGAGAAAACATGTTTTGAACACAAACTTAGGTTTCGAGTGGATTTCACTGATGCCTTGTTGATGTTCACTACTCTTGGCGATGGTGCAATTTCAACATGGAACCGATGTAGATGTTTTTTTTTTTTGTGGTGTTGGTCAGAGGAAGGTGGTGGTGATGTTCGAATTTCCACGGTGCTTGAAAATTACTTGTTAAGTGATTTTAGAGAAGTGAGTTTGAAAAAATATTTTATTGGAGTTTCAAATTTGAAAAGACGCAATCACCCTCACATGAACAACACATGACATCACTTTTTTTGTTAAAACTAACTAGGATTATCAATAGGGACTAAACATGCAACCCTCTCACAAATATTTGGATTAACTTTGCAATTTATATAACATAGGCACCGAACCTGCAATATGATCAACCAGGAAGTATTTGTTACTAAATACCATTGCAATTTATATTATAAAGTTTTCTCTTTTAAAAAAGATACTTGTCAAAATCATTGCAATTTATATTATAACAAAGAGATATACATGTTTATATGCTACTAAATACCATTACACTTCTACATGGGTGTGGGTGTTAATGTAGCAGAAAATCTATACAACCAGTTTAAAATAAAATTCATGTAGTGACATATATAAAAAGAACAAAGCCGGAACGAATAAAATAAGAACAATAAATCATGACACTATATATAAAAAACCAAACAGTAAAGCAGATTGAAAATTTGATAACTTGTATGTTTATGCTTACGTTAAAATTTACGTCAAAATGTATGATAATCTAATGAAAAAACAACAAAATAACGTTGAAACATATGGTAAAAGTGGTTAAAAACATCTCCATATTATAAGTTTAGTTGAAGTTGAGGGATCAAAAAAATTTTGTGGCCTAACTTCAATGTACAAAGTTTTACGATAAATTGTTGGAAGTTGAATTGAGATGGAACGGGCTGTCAACGAGCGTGTACTTCTAGATTTGACAAGGAAGTAAAGAAGAAATTGGTTGATGCGATAGCGAATCAGGAAGGATGGTAACGGAGGCGTGCGAACACTACCATGTCCAATTCAACGAAGGATTGGTAACAAAATATGCAATACTCCCAGTAATCTTTTACAATCGGAGCGATAGAAATTTATATAATGAGACTACAACAAAAAAAAAAAAAGAAAAGAAAAATTATCTTATAACAAGGAAAACATACAATATACTCGCATATAAAAAATGAGAGAATATCAAAGTTTATATACAAAACTTCAATCATAGTTCATATTTATATTGGCAACTTAATATTGGATGCGATACGCTGCCATGTCTTTTTCACCAATTAATTAATTTGGCTAAGTTAGGTCCCTACATATATGTAATTCACGTATCAAGATTTCTGCATATTTAAATGTAGTTGTGTTAAAAGATTAATAGTTGACATCGGCGGTCGTTGTTTAAGTTATTATATGTAATTATTCAGTATCATAAACATATATAAAATGCGCATATGAACGATGCAAGGTTTATAAAAGTTTGTTCAATTATTTAGTAAAACATTTAAAACATCATTTATTAAAAAAAAAAACTAATCATAAGAATTTGACCAACTACTCATATAAACCAGTAAATTTTGCTCACATGATATACCAAGTTTTATTTTTGTTTAACCGCGTGAAATTCTAGATTTTCTAGAATAAACATATCATAATCTGTACTTTACTGAATTTAAATTTTGGTTGTGGCACACACTACTACCACTAGGATGTCCCTTTGTAGACATTTTACCTCGTTTTATGATATACAATTTAGTCATTGCAATGAAAATTTTAATTATGTGATCATAGTTACAATAGTATCATATAAGGTTTGAAGACAAATCATTATTGTACACTCTCAGTTGAAGTTTATTTTTTCTAGAACGGTAAAACTACGAACTCTTAGATTAATATGTTGGTTACGCTAGGAAAAAGATAGGTCTACGAGGCTCACAGTGTGGTCTTAAAGTCTAATGATGACGTAATTAAGTATGTTCCGGGTTCAAATAATGACCACCTCAATTGATATGGTTATTTGATAAATATCATTTCTGGGCCTCAAGCTAAGAGAAGCACCTCATGAATTTACTTAACATGGTCTTGGGTTGCATTGTTTAGGCTGGTATCATGTGACCTAGCTTGCCTTAGCCACTAGACATTGCCTGATCACATGGAGCTAAAAACATGGCCTTAGGATGACATGTCCTTGCCTTAGCATGTCATGCCTCAGCAGCTCAAGCTATCTAGCTAATCTGGTCAGGTCTTACCCAACCTTGCAATTACATTAAATCATGCTGCATGACATGGTCTTAATTGTTAGCCTTGCCAAACCTTAGCCCACCTAAGGGTAATATTATCTCACGTCAACATCCCAGTCAAAAAAGATAGGAGAACTAGTCATAGTGTTAAAAATATATAATTCATTATCCAAAGTAATATTTGTTTATATTTGTTTCATATTAATATTTCTTTTGGGTTTTTATGTATGTACATGGGCTTGATTGAGGCTGTGGTGTTACTGGGCTTGATGCGGGCTTAGGAGCTGATGGGCTGGGCTTGCTAATGGTGGTTGAAGACATGGAATGTTCGAGAGTTCAAGTATATTAGAAGAGATCTGATCTGAGATCATTTCATCTCAGTTCTCTTTCACACATATACACACTTTTCATTCTCTAGATAGTTCTTGAGTTCATCAGGGTTTCATCGTGTTGATGAACTCTGGTTTTGTAATCTTCTTGTATTCGATATTAGTTAGGTCATCACAATGATGATCTGATTCTCTGAATACTTTTGTTTGTACTTGATTCACTCAGTTCATTGAGTTTGTTTTCATCTTCGTGACATGGTATCAGAGCCGAAGGCTCAGATCTATAGTTGCGATTGATTCGTGATACTCATCTTCCGCTGCAAAAGGTGTTGAGTTCTCGTTCTGGAAATTAGGGTTTTCTCAGTCTTGAAACCCTAAGATCTGGTATCATCAAAGACGCCTTGAAATAAGGCATACTACTGTTGTGTGGATTTCTTGCACGAGCTGAAGGACAGAACTACTGATTACCTCCGGCGCACAAAGCGGAATCCTCTTCTTCTATCTTGACACTGTAACCCTAAGTGAAGGTTATAGCTGTCAAGATCTGCGTACCGAAGAACCCTGAAATAGGGAATCTCACTGTGAGATCTTTCTAACCCTATCTCCTTTTTACTGTTCTTTGTTCTAGTGTTTTAGGCATTCTTGTCCGGGTTAGGAGTACCGGAAAATCTGTTTAACAGGGAGAGCCACCACCCTGTATTTGTGTTGCATATATTGACTGTTCCGTGCATCACTTGTGTGGTCTGCATTTTGTGTGTATTGCATTACTCCGACTCTCTTTATACAGTCGGATATTTCTGTGCGTGTGCTTGCTTGCCTCCATTCTTTTGTGTGAAAGAGTAAGATGGAAGAAGAAACACCCACACCAACACCTACAACAACCTTAACAACTACTTTAGTAAGTAAACTGGATGCGAGTGATCCTCTGTACCTTCACTCTAGTGACTCTTGTGTCCTCACTATTGTAAATGTAAAACTTAAGGGTACAGAAAATTATACAATATGGGCAAATGCTATGAAATTAGCATTACAAGTTAAAAATAAAACTGGATTTGTGGATGGAACATGTAAAAAATCAACAGATAATGATATACTGGCTGGGCAGTGGGAAAGATGTAATTCTATAGTGTTAACTTGGATTCTAAATTCCATATCAGAAGAACTATACATAGGTCAAGTTTTCTCAAAACTAGCTTCTGAAGTATGGAATGACTTAAAGGAAACCTACGATAAAATAGATGGTTCAGTTGTCTTTAATCTTTACCAAAAGATAAACTCTATATCCCAAAATGGAAGCAGTGTCTCTGAATATTATCACAAATTAAACACTATGTGGAAACAAATGGATAATATACTGCAACTTCCAGCATGTACTTGTAAAGCATCTAAAGAGTTTAATAACTTTAACCATCTCATTAAACTGATGCAGTTCCTTATGGGGCTGGATGACATATATCAACCTGTTCGAACTAGTCTGTTAACAAGAGATGAATTACCCACTGTTAAAACTGCTTTCTCTACTGTCTCTAGAGAAGAATCCCATAGAAATTCAAATCAAACACAAAAAACCTCAACCCAAAATGTGGGATTTACCTCAAAATCAACTCAAAACTTTGACAAGAAAAGAAATAGCAGGCCCCCTAACCCTAATCTGAAATGTACACATTGTAATAAAATAGGTCATATGGTTGATAAATGTTTTGAACTTGTTGGATATCCACAAGGAAATAAATCAAAGAATAATTCTTACCCTGCTCAAAGTTCAAAAAACTCAAATCAAAGCTGTGTGTCTCCTAGCAAAACTAACTCTACATCTGAATCTCAAGTGACAGCTTTAACAGCTGATCAAATAACAAAATTGTTAGGTCTCTTGAATGAAAAGAATGAGCAGTACTCATCCAATCTGAGTGGTAATAGTTCCACTCTCTCACCTCTATTAAATACACGGGCATACAACTTCTCATCCGGACATCCCACAAAGGGACATCCTGGTTGGGTAGTTGACTCTGGGGCTAACCAACACATGGTTATGAATGATAATGATATCACCAATCCAATAAATGTTACCAGTTTAAACATAAGCGTAAAGCATCCTAATGGTACAAGTGCACTTGTTACTAAAATAGGAAATATAAAACTAACTGAACACATCACTTTACAAGATGTGTTTGTTGTCCCAGAATACTATGTGAACCTCATTTCAGTTCATAAGCTAGCTCGTGATAGCAAACTTTTAGTAACATTTGATGAACACAAATGTCTTATCCAGGATTCACTCACAAAGAGCACCCTGGCGAGTGGCAATCAATTTGATGGCTTATACTTCTGTGGTGAGACTCAATCTCCTCAGAATATTTGTTTTAATAGTTTGGATTCATATAACCTTTAGCACATAAGGTTAGGGCATCCATCTGATCAAGTCTTAAAAGTCATAAAACATGATTTAAATATAAAAACCCCAACTGCATCACTCCCTTGTGACACCTGTCATAAGGCAAAACAACATAGGGAACCTTTTCCTTTAAGTGATCATGTTTCAACAGCAGTTGGTGATCTGATTCATTTAGATGTATGGGGCCCATATAAGGTGCCAAGTCAGGAAGGCTTTAAGTATTTTTTAACCATAGTTGATGATTATTCCCGAGCAGTCTGGGTTTACTTAATGGGTAATAAAGGAGAAGTATTTGAAAATTTCAAAAGCTATTTTCAAATCCTAAAAACCCAGTTTAACAAAAACATTAAAGTAATTCGAAGTGATAACGGATCAGAATTCATTAATCAAAATCTGATGTCATTTACCAAATACAATGGAATAATACATCAAACCTCCTGCACGTACACACCCCAACAAAATGGTATAGTAGAGAGAAAACATAGACACCTTCTTAATGTATCTAGATCCTTGCTGTTTCAAAGTGGAATACCACTAAAATTTTGGTCTGAATGCGTTCTAACAGCTGCTTACTTAATCAACAGGACACCTACATCGGTACTTAGTGGAAAAACTCCATATGAACTTATGTTTGGCTTTAAACCCTCTCTGTTGCATTTAAGATCATTTGGCTGTTTGTGTTACTGTACAGTTTTATATAAAACACACAAATTTGAAAGTAATGCACAAAAATGTGTTTTCATTGGATACTCTAATCAGAAAAAAGGTTATAAGCTTTGGTCACTTGATCAAAAACTGTTCTGTTTTCTAGAGATGTTAAGTTTTATGAACATATTTTCCCATTTAAAACTGATTCATCTCTAGTTGAAGCGAATCTATTTGTGAATCAAAAATTAAATCATACAAATTTTTTTGATACAAACAGTCCAGATACCTATCCCGATGATGAAGAGGGGGTATATGGTGATAGTTCTAATCTCGGTCCGCAACCTAGTTTCAATGCCGAGAATGTGAGGGAGGCTGATGAGCAACCACAGTCTCTTGGTGATGAAACTAGTAGGGTAGGCCTGGTAGATGAACAAAATGATAACACCATCCCATCTGAGGGAACAATTTCAACACCTGTGCCTAATAGTCTACGGAGATCCACTAGAAGTACTAAACTGCCAAGTAATTTAAATGATTTTGTTGTTGAGGGCAAAGTCAAATATGGTTTAGAAAAAGTATTAAACTATTCTAATCTTTCACATGACAATTACTGTTTTATCACAAGCTTAAATAAAAGTATTGAACCTAAAACATATCTTCAAGCTTCTAAAGATAAAAACTGGATAATTGCCATGAATGAAGAAATGGAAGCATTAAATAGAAACCATACTTGGGATTTAGTTGAATGTCCTAAAGATAGAAAACCCATAGGGTGCAAATGGGTTTATAAGATTAAGTATAAATCTACGGGTGAAATTGAACGGTTTAAAGCCCGGTTAGTTGCTAAAGGCTATAATCAAAAAGAAGGTATAGATTTTGAAGAAACATTTGCACCAGTTGCTAAAATGGTAACTATTCGTTGTGTGATCTGTTTGGCTGTCCAAAATGATTGGTCTCTGTTCCAACTTGACATTAATAATGCATTTTTATATGGTGCATTACATGAAGATGTATATATGTCCCTACCAGAGGGATATTTTTCAAAAAATGATAATCGTGTTTGCAAATTAACTAAGTCTCTTTATGGGCTTAAACAAGCTCCACGAATGTGGAATGAAAAATTAGTTAGTGCTTTGACAGAATTTGGTTTTGAACAAAGTAAAAGTGATTACTCTCTGTTCATACGATCAAAAAATGCTACTGTTGTCATCTTAGTTGTTTACGTGGATGATATAATTGTTACTGGAAATAATATTGATGAGATACATCATATCAAAAAACTCTTACACACTAAGTTTTAATTAAAGATTTGGGGGAATTAAAATATTTCTTAGGAATAGAAGTTCTTAGAACAAATCATGGTATTTGTCTTTCACAAAGAAAATACTGTGTAGAGCTTCTTACTGAATTTGGTATGTCTGGTTGCAAACCAGTTAGTACACCGTTAGAACAACATCATGTGGTTACTAATATGTGTAGTAAAGATGAGCATATTCTTGAGAATGTGTCGGAATATCAAAAATTAATAGGTAAATTAATTTACCTATCTCACACACGTCCTGATATATCTTATTCTGTTCAGTTTTTAAGTCAATACATGCATAGTCCCACAATGACTCATTTTAAGTTAGGGCTTCGATTATTACGCTACTTAAAGAACAGTCCTGGTAAAGGCCTGTTTTTTAAGAAGAGTAGTGGTTTTTCTATTACCGCATATGCTGACTCTGACTGGGGAAAGTGTTTGCAATCTCGTAGGTCAGTCACTGGGTTTTGTATTTTCTTGGGAGATTCATTAGTCTCCTGGAAAAGTAAAAAACAGTCCACAGTTTCTAGATCTTCTGCTGAGGCAGAATATAGGGCTATGTGTGCAGCCACTTGTGAAGTGTTGTGGCTGTCAAATGTGCTTAAAGAGTTGAAAGTTTCGGTTATTTTTCCAGTACCATTGTTTTGTGATAGCAATGCAGCTGTTTCAATAGCTGCTAATCCTGTATTCCATGAACGAACAAAACATTTCGAAATCGATTTATTTTTCCTTCGTGAGAAAATTACTGCTGGTGTTATAAACACAGTTGGGTTATCCTCAATTGATCAGCCAGCAGATGTTTTTACAAAAAGTTTGTTTCCTCGGCAACATGAACTTTTGTGTACTAAACTAAAATTGTTTGATGCATTTGGATAATGGAATTATGGGGGGGTGTTAAAAATATATAATTCATTATCCAAAGTAATATTTGTTTATATTTGTTTCATATTAATATTTCTTTTGGGTTTTTATGTATGTACATGGGCTTGATTGAGGCTGTGGTGTTACTGGGCTTGATGCGGGCTTAGGAGCTGATGGGCTGGGCTTGCTAATGGTGGTTGAAGACATGGAATGTTCGAGAGTTCAAGTATATTAGAAGAGATCTGATCTGAGATCATTTCATCTCAGTTCTCTTTCACACATATACACACTTTTCATTCTCTAGATAGTTCTTGAGTTCATCGGGGTTTCATCGTGTTGATGAACTCTGGTTTTGTAATCTTCTTGTATTCGATATTAGTTAGGTCATCACAATGATGATCTGATTCTCTGAATACTTTTGTTTGTACTTGATTCACTCAGTTCATTGAGTTTGTTTTCATCTTCGTGACACATAGCCCCCTGAGATAAGCCATAGCACTAGACTACAATGACCAGAAAAGATAAGTACGTATTACACCTAAAAAGAAGTCTCCCTATATATAGCCAAGGCAAGTCAGACGTACATCCATAGGCAAGACCAACATGAAATACTATATATAAAGATCGAGATCAGGTGATCCTATTTTTGGAGACAGAGAGAAAATACCATCACTGGCCGGGCATCTCACATCTCTCTTTGTCTAGAGAATGAAGTTCACCTTCTCCCTTTCTCTGGTACGTGTTGATCGAGAAAGTCAACCCTTTAATTTAATGGTTGATTCAATTCTATGGTTCTGGCTTATCTGCTTAATTTGTTACCTAATGATCCCGGCCTTAGGACCATGGATCGAATACCCAACTACTATAAAGTGATGGTTGGTAATTAAAGTATTCTTTCACAACCCTCTAGCTAACTTCTTTTTAGGAGATCATATTCTCCCTTTCTCTTTAATATCATACACTTTATGTTTGATCTATCTCTCAATACAAATTAAGGACTGACTTGAACGTGTTCTCTATGTGTTACAACCAGGATCTAAGCTCAGGAGTGAACCGGGGAAGCTAGCTAGATGCGATTGGACCGGCAAAGATACTCGACCCGGCCAGATTTCGGGTGTAACAACATTTGACGCCATCCGTGGGACCGAGAATTTCAACCCATATGAATGCCTCGCTCCTCTATTCAAGACAAAAATAACAAGATCGATATCTGTGTTTTTCGTATGCTAGATACCCAGATCTATGCTCACAACACTTATTAACAGGTTCTGAATATCTCTGTGTTTCCTCCAAAAAAGCTTGCTACAAGTCTTCTCTATTTGCTAATACAAAATTTCAATTGATTTTTAGTTCATACATGCGTAGAACGTTCTGTTAGTTGTTTAAGGGATGTGTATCTAATCCCAGTTAAATGAATTAATGCACATGTAGACCTAATAATTACATGATTTCTGTACAATGTCTAAATATGCGTCTGTGACTTTTCCAAGACGTACTTGTCTAGTAAACCACAAATTCTCCTAGCAAAAGCATGCAACTAAGTTCTCACCAATTCGTTGGTTTTGAAAAATTAAAATCAACCATCCATGATGCATAACATATTTATAAATGTTGAAAATTATATATATTCTTGCATAGAACAAATATTTTATGCCATATATGGCATCCTTATGAGAAACTTTGTTAAATGGTGATATTTGATCATCTTCTTTCTCCGCCATATGTTTAAAATAATATTGTCCCATGCAATTATGGATTTACTATTATAAAGTTTATATGTTATACGGACTAGAATTACATATTAGAAATTTCAGATGTGTAAATCATGTGTGGGTTCCTCCACGTTAAAAAGTTTATTTTTTTTTGTTGTTTTACATGAAAATTGCCATTCACCTTTAAATTCAGTGAAATGTTATTTTTTTTAGGCATGTATTTGTTGAGTACATACCGGTATGCACTTGAGTAACAACCAAAGCACCTAAATATACGACATAATTACATCACCAAAAAATATAAACATTGGATAAAATAATAAAAATAACGGTGAAACCTCTTTGGCAAAATTATGTGGGAAAAGAAAGACACGATTGTGATTGTTGGTTTCAGGCCCTTTTAAATACACACACTCACACACGTATGTATATATGAATATAAAGTTGCAGAAGATACAATAGAGAAAGTGACGAAGAGATCTTCTTTCTTATCTTAAATGTGAACATACAAGGCTATATATAGCCATACTGACACACAAACGTGGGAATATCAAAACAATATGATAATACTAATTCAACTAAAGATCCGGTGGATATGCATGACTTGCTCCTTTTCCAACGTGTACTCCAACTAACTTGGTCTGACTATTTCTTAATTCACGTGATGGCTGATCCAAGATCCATTTACTCATAACTGGTGACCGACTTGACCCGTACATGACCCGTAAACATCAGATTAACACAACATTCACCCCCTTAATCTGATGTCGATCTTGCTAGCTATCTTTCTCAATTGAATCGTACCGATCTGGTTCGTTTCTTCGCAGTTGTGCTTTCATGCTTACTAACTTGCTTTAATTCACAGACTACTTGCTACCTGCCTACTTGCTTCTTTCTTTCTTCCGAACCATCATTCTTGCTCCCTTGCTTTGTTCGTTTTCTTGCTTCCTGTTAACTTTTCTTGCCACTTGCTATTTGCTTTGTATTTCACCAACTTGCCTGCTTGCTTGTGTGTTTCATGACTTCACTTGCTTGGAAAAACTATGACGGCTGCATGTAGTTAACCACTTAACCTAAATGCTTGCTGCATTCTTATTTCAACTTTCTATCTTTCCTTCGTCGTCCTCTTCGGTCTCGGTCACGCCATTCAGTCTGTCATGACATTGTTTCTTCTTCTCCGGTAACGGTCTTCTCTTTCTTGTCAAAGATGAGTTCTTTAGTCTTTCTTTAAAGCCTTCGTTCTGTTACGACTTCGGTCTCTTCTCATCGGTCTTTCTTTCTTACACCGGTATCGAGTTTCCGGTGACTAGGCTTTCTTTCTTCCTTTTGATCGATGCTTGCTCTTTCATTCTTACCGCATCAGTCTCTTTCTTTCGCTTTCTTGCGAGGCCTTCTTTCTTTCTTGCTAAGTGACGCCGGCCTCTTTCATTTATTTTTCCTCTTTCTTGTGGCGCCTCTTCTTTCTTTCTTTCTTACTTTCAAGACGACTTTCTTTCGTTCTAATCACATACGATTAGTGAACTGCTCCGACTTCGTCTTCAGCCCGGTTCTTCCTGCTGCTGTGTTTTTGCCCTGCAGCGAAGGGCTTCACCCCCTCTCGAAACCACGACTCTTAAACCTGCCCTCTTCTCAAGCTCCGCTCTAATACCAAATGTTGGTTTCAGGCCCTTTTAAATACACACACTCACACACGTATGTATATATGAATATAAAGTTGCAGAAGATACAATAGAGAAAATAAGGAAGAGATCTTCTTTCTTATCTTAAAATGTGAACATACAAGGCTATATATAGCCATACTGACACACAAACATGGGAATATCAAAACAATATAATAATACTAATTCAACTAAAGATCCGGTGGATATGCATGACTTGCTCCTTTTCCAACGTGTACTCCAACGAACTTGGTCTAACACTTGACTATTTCTTAATTCACGTGATGGCTGATCCAAGATCCATTTACCCATAACCGGTAACCGACTTGACCTGTACATGACCCGTAAACATCAGATTAACCCAACAACGATTAGACTTTGAAAAAATTTGCATTAAATGTAACTTTATAGTAATATTTGTTGATCACGTATCCTACATTATATGGTTACCAACAAAAATGAGATATATTATAAAAACTATTTTAAATACTTCTTTTAGATGACATGTCATATAGTTATAGGATACAACTCTATTTAACTTTCTTATAGAACCAAGCTTTTACCTTATGAATAAAATAGACATAGGAAATTGATCAGAACTTGTGTTTTGACCGTCACTATATACTATTTGTCTAAAATCATCTCTAAAGCCTTCACTGTATACCAACTAGGGGTTGTTGGGTTGTGAAGGCTTTGGGCCGAACAGGGCTGGGCTCGGGCCTAATTTTGCTGCTAGACGACGGAAACAAGGGCAGCCACCCCTAAAGGCTGTTGTAGGGGCTGTTGGGTTATGAAGGCTTTGGGTCGTGCCGGGTTGGGTTTTTTTTAATTTTGCTGTTGGACGACAAAAACAAGGGCAGCCAGCCATAAAGGCTGCTGTGTTTTTGTTATTTCTTGGAGTCTAAGAGTTGCTTTATTTACTAACCTTAATCTAGCATTATAAATACACCCATTGATGTATTTGTATTCTTGAACATAACAATAATATAAATCCTAGTTTCAGAGTGGATGTAGGTCACCTGGACCGAACTATAATTCTCTCCTGTCTATTTATTTCTATTGTGTGATTGTGTGTGTGTTTAATTGCTTCTGCTGGAACCTACTCTGACTATGTACACCTAACAAGTGGTATTAGAGCTTAGGTTCAAAAAAACACACCGGGTTTACAAATTGAAATTGCATGAGGCTGTTCGAGAGTTGTGGTGCTACCGGTTAGTTGTGATTTTTCTTTTCCGGTTAATTTGTTGGTCGTACATCTGACCGCCGGAGGCTGTTTGAGAGGCTGTTTGCGGATCTCGTCGTGGGTTTAAAATCAAAAGGCTATTTTTTATTCTTATTTTTTGAGTGTTTGTGTTTAGGGTTTCTGTTTTAAACCCCTTAAAATTGCTGCCTACACTCATTTTTCTATAAGTGAAGTGTCGGTATTTTCGGGTTTTAGGGTTTTATTGGAGGTGTGCTTGTCTTTGGTTAGCTTTGATTCTTTGGTTTTTCTTCAAAGGTTAATCTTTTCTCATGGTGTTCATCAACTGTAGTCTTTGTTTTGTGATTGTATTCGTTTCTCGTTTGCAATGGCTGAAGACAAGAGGGTTGAATTGAAAAGTTTAACGGGACCAATTTTGCTTGGTGGAAGATGCAAATAGAAGCATTGGTTGGTGAAAAAGATTTGGAAGTAGTATTGAAAGAAAAGCTAACTAGAATGGAAAAAGATGAAGAAGCAGTTTGAAACTCAAAGGACAAGAAGACTAGGGGCGATCACATTGAATTTGACGAAGTGAGTTGCATTTAACGTTATGCATGAAACCAAGGCTCGTGGTATAATGACAGCTCTGTCAAATATGTATCAAAAGCCGTCTGCTACTAACAAGGTGTTGTTGACGAGGGAATTATTCATGACTCGGATAAAGGAGGGAGCTTCAGTTATGGATCATATTAATGATCTAACTCGAGATTAGCTTTTGTGGTAGTAGTATTGCTATCTTCTTTTCCTGATAGTTGGCCTGGAGCTATAACGGCTGTTACTAGTTCCGCGAGGACTGATAGGTTAACATTTGAGGGGGTCTGGAACATTGTTAGGTGAGGAAATTTATCAAAAAAGCACTAGTGGTGGATCATCTCCCAGATGTTGGCAGGGGAAGGGAAAATATCATAGTAGTAGGAATCGAGGGAGGAGTTCGTCTAGAGCTTGGAAAACTGTGAAGTGCTGGAGTTGTAATGAGATTGGGCATGTCAAGAGTCAATGTTCAAAGCATAAACAAGAAAAATTTGGTGAGGTAAACTATAATAACCCATCGTTTTAGATGTAATGATATATTATATTCGCTAATCTTAGGTGATCTCTAGTAAATTGTAGAACTCGAGTTAGAAACTTGAGTGCTTAAGAAAAACTATAGTGTTCCACCGCTCAATCATGTTCTTAGAATTTCAAAAACAAAACTAAATAAACGGAGTAGTGATGGAATAACCTGAAAGTGAAACAATACAAAAAAACAAATAAATAAATAAACTCTAATAATAATAATAATGAAAATAATCATAATAATACCACAAAAGGGGGAAAACATAAGCTCATATTTGACCTAATCTACACCTCCTCCTTCTCTATCCCTTCTTCTTCTCCCTTATAAGAAACAACTAACCTCACCGAAGATCAAGCAGCTTCAAACTTAAAATCCTAATAAATGTATCCCCAAGTGGAAATCAATCTCACCAAAAACTCTCATCAGCAGTTTCCTCTCAACACCACTGATTCGACCTCACGACTTATAAAAAAATCATTGTCGAACACCACCACGTCGCAGGGAGTTACCTCGGTTTGACTCTGCCCATATCTAGCTAGTGTGCTGCACTTGAGGGGAAATTCTAGCCATTAGCGCAGCTGTAGAGACTCGACAAGTAAGCGGCCAATAGACAACCGGTTCGTACCAAAGGTAATTGTTACCAACCTTCACATCTGTTATAATTTTGCTGAACTTTGACATACCTGGATGATAAATAAACAATACGATGAAGTCTATACTGAATAAACTTACAAAGATTAAAGATTAGAACCATAAATTATTATTGATAAATTGACACCCACATGAAACCTAGTTTAGCATGCTCTCTTGTAAACAAATACTAGATGACAACCATGGCTGCTTCACATTAAATAGTTCTAATTATAAATGTCTCTGTTGCTTATGTTTCTGTTAGTTTATTCCCATTCAAATTCACAGCCCTTGCACTTTTTCTTGTGACCCATAAGACCACGTCCTTTTAGCTTAATCACCTTTAGTACTTCATGAGTAATAATAAACACAACTATAATGCTATTTATCCTTATTAACCTCAAGAACACTTTGAATACTATGAACAACCCCTTCTGTTCATGTCATACTTTGGTTTAAGACCAATTCCTTTTCATTACCCTTAATTATTAATTCAACCTAGACAAACACTAGACTGCAGTCTCATGTAAATAGCTTTTAAAGCAAAACCTAATAGTGATTGCATAACAAAAAGATCTGAATGGGGTTATGTTGATCAATTAGTTATTTTATAGAGATTCAATAATGGGTCAAAGGATTTTAATGATGATTAATCCGGTTAGCTTTTGTGCTCGTTCCACTGTTGGGTCAAGCTCTGGTTAGTTTTGAGTTTTCTTTATCTTCTCTATTGGGTCAGCTTGGTCATCGCCATCTGTTATGACTTACACAGATCTGCTAGTGGATGCTGTTGGTGCAGTATCGTTGTCTATTACAGCCTGTTGTAGTTACCGAATACCATACCATAGGCTCCTCCTTGTTTCTATTGTTTTCTTCATACTGACCCATTTTCAACTCAATTTATTACCATGCTTAGTTAAGTAGGATAAGCAAGCTTATGTAAGCATCATTGGTGCTAAAATATTTGAATTACAAGATAATGAGCTATGAATTTTGTATTAGTTAGTGTGACATAGCATTCTGCAGTCCATTTACCTCCAGATTTCAATAAATATATTGAATAAAGTAACAAATAATAATTAATAAAACCAACCACAATACTAAACTATAATTATTCACGTGATTGGGATTTCAGAGGATGACGAATTAGATTAATATGAAAATAATTCTAATGTAAAGGTCGAATAACTCGTTGTAGGTTTGTTGAACACGTCGGTGGAACTTTGAGACATTAAGAGCTTAGACATTTATTCAGGTACGGATGTTCTTTATTATTTTTATATGCTCGATCTACTAAAATTATGCGACGTTTGAAATCATTCTGGTTGATCTATGACTCTCTCATATGATTCGCTTCCTTCTTTTGAGCTACTCTAATTGTGTTATTGAGCTATTATTTTAACCATTGCGAAAAATATATTTTATGATATGCTTGTGAACGTTCGTTTGTGTGCCATTGCTTGAGTTCATTCAAATTAGGATCTTTACGCATGATTAATATATTTGATGGAGGTTGGATTATTGTTCACTCATGCGGCCATAGAACCCTAGATTTGTAGACAGGAGATAGGGATACCGAGTCAACTACCTATGGAGGTACCATAGGCTTGTCGTTGTGGCTACCGACGACTTGACACTATCCGTGACGGTGTGATCAGTTCACGGCGTCTCCAGTTTGTTTATATGATTATGCTCGCGGAAGAGCTTTTGGATTATTTTGGGAGGCGTGTGGATGCATCCTAGGATTTTGATGATATGTTTAGTTCGCGGTTGAATTGTGTAGTGCCATACACACCTTCCGATCAGGGGTGTACTGGAGTCGCGACCAGTGTGCCATTGTGATTATGATATATGATATGAGATATGATACGTGGCACCTTGGATGTGTAATTTTTGAATAATTGTTTGAAGGCTACTCGGTATCAATAACCCTAGCCCTTCGTTGCTTCAGCCTTTATTCTTTTGTTTGTTCTGGTGTAAAGGGTGGTATTCGATGGAGATGTTTTAAACTTAAGATTTTGGTTTGTTTTCTAATTCACTGACATCATGCTTCGATATATATATTATTTTGTCTATTGTGATCTACATCCGCGTACTGAGCTTGTAGCTCAGCCGCTTTCTTGTTTTTCGCGATGAGAGCTAGTAGAAGTTTGGGACACACGCTTGGAGACTTATTTCTTTTATTTCATAAGACTTGAATTTTTGAATTACTATTTATTTTGGTGGATGTTTTAAGGCTTTATAAGTTGATGTTTTGATTTGACATTCGTAATTTAAGTATTCTTTTGGACTTAGAATGTTCTGTTAACATTTGAAGTGACCTTCTGTTCCACGATGGGGCAGGGGTGTTACAGAGAATGGTATCAGAGCTTAGGCTCGATTCTGTAGTAAGGATAGGCTTGACCTGTGAGTTTGGGTAGAACATAATATAAGATTGGGTAGAACATCCGATAGGATTCTTAATCTTTTATTTTGTACTCTTCCGTATTTCTTTCGATTCTAACTCTCTATTACTTGTCCAAATTCACTTTATTTAGATGGCACGTTCTTCGACTAGGGGCACCCATGGCAGACGTACGACTAACAACAATTAAAATGTGGGATATATCGATCCAGTTCTCCTAGCAGCACTTAATCAGGCTGTTGCAAACGCAGTTGCTCAAAGTGTTCCTCAAGCTGTTGCTACTGCCCTTCAGAATAATCCGACTCAGAATAATGGTAATGGTAATGCTGATAGTAAGCTGATGGTGATGGGGATGGTGGTGCCAATGCTAATACTGCTCTTACTCCGGTGTTACTTGAAAGATTCCAAAAGCAGAAACAAGATTCTTTTCGGGATGCTGCAACACCTATAGATGCGGAAAATTGGATTGCACATCTGGAGAAAATCTTTGATGTTCTTGAGACTAGTGATAATCAGAAAGTACGTTTAGTAGCTTATAAAATGGAAGGAGATGCTCAAAGGTGGTGGAAGGCTCTGAAAAATGCTCAAGGAGAGGGATATGTAGAGGCTCTCGCATGGCGTGACTTTCTAGATGTGTTTTATGAGCAGTATTTTCCTGAATCCGAAAGAGATGCGTATCATCGAGAGTATTTTAGTATGAGACAGAAGCCTAATGAGACTATCACTGCCTACATGATTCGTTTTATTCTAGTAGCCGGAATTGCTGGTGTTGTGGCAGGGTCGGCAGCTGATCAGGCTGAACGATTCAAGTGGGGATTACTATTCGAGTATAGGAGACCTCTTATTAATGATAAATTTACCACTATAGTAGAGGTCGCGAATGCAGCTAGAAATCTGGAATTGGAAAGAGCTGACTTTAACTCTTTCAGGTCTGATGGTAGTAGGAAAAGAGGCAGAGATGATGAAGATGGGGCAAACTCAGATCGTCAAGGAAAATTTCATTCTGGCAATCAATGTGGTTTTGGCGATCGTTCTCGTGGCAGTCAATCGAGAGGATGGCAAGGTCAAGGATCATATTATAACAGGGGTAATAATGGTCACGGTCAGTGGCAGGGCCAGAGAACGTACCAGAATAGAGGCAACAATTATGGGAATCAAGGAAGGAATGGAGGAGGTAATCCAAACAGAATTCCTATCACACCATGCGCTAAATATGGAGGTAATCATCCAGGTAGGCCATGTTATCGAGAGACTGGAGCATGCTTCACTTGTGGTTAGACAGTTCATAAAGCTAAAGACTGCACTGTGAACGGTAATACGAATCAACATAATGGTGGTAATAATCAACGTACCACAGGAGGTAAGGTGTTTGCTAGGGGTGTAAACGAGCCAAGCCGGCTTGCAAGCTACTCGGGATCGACTAAAAAAAAGCTCGAATCGAGTTGAGCTTAAACGAGCTCGAGCCCGAGCTCGAGCTCAAATTATTGCTCGTTTACTAAACGAGCTCGAGCTCGAGCTTCAGGATATCGAGCTCGAGCTGGCTCGCGAGCCTAAACGAGCTTTTGTATATATGTATTTTTTACTTACATATTAAATATATATAAATACATATTTACATAAATTATATTATTAAATATATTATTGTGATAAAAAATAGTTAAATAATATATATTGTGTTATATATAAAAAGTATGCTTATAAATAATTATAAAAGTAATTATAAAATATATAAATTTAATAATTTAATAATAAACTAGCCGAGCTCGAGCTTGAAAATTTTCTAACGAGTCGAGCTCGAGCTTTATAAATAAAACTATAAATGAGCCGAGCTCGAGCTCGAGCTTCCTAAAACCAAAACGAGCCGAGCTCGAGCCTTAGCGAGCTCGGGCTCGGCTCGGCTCGTTTACACCCCTAGTGTTTGCTACGACTGCTCATGTAACACCCCGCCCATCGTGGAACAGAAGGTCACTTTAAATGTTAACAGAACATTCTAAGTCCAAAAGAATACTTAAATTACGAATGTCAAATCAAAACATCAACTTATAAAGCCTAAAAACATCCACCAAAATAAATACTAATTCAAAAATTCAAGTCTTATGAAATAAAAAAAATAAGTCTCCAAGCATGTGTCCCAAACTTCTACTAGCTCTCATCACACAGCCCCGATCAACCTTTATTACCTGTCGCGAAAAACAAGAAAGCGGCTGAGCTACAAACTCAGTGAACGGATATAGATCACAATAGACAAAATAATATATATATATCGAATCATGATGTCAGGGAATTAGAAAACAAACCAAAATCTTAAGTTTAAAACATCTCCATCGAATACCACCCTTTACACCAGAATAAACAAAAGAATAAAGGCTGAAGTAACGAAGGGCTAGGGTTATTGATACCGAGTAGCCTTCAAACAATTATTCAAAAATTACACATCCAAGGTGCCACATATCATATCTCATATCATATATCATAATCATAATGGCACATTGGTCGCGACTCCAGTGCACCCCTAATCGGAAGGTGTGTATGGCACTACACAATTCAACCGCGAACTAAACATATCATCAAAATCCTAGGATGCATCCATACGCCTCCCAAAATAATCCAAAAGCTCTTCCGCGAGCATAATCATATAAACAAACTGGAGACGCCATGGACTGATCACACCGTCACGGATAGTGTCAAGTCGTCGGTAGCCACAACGACAAGCCTATGGTACCTCCATAGGTAGTTGACTCGGTATCCCTATCTCCTGTCTACAAATCTAGGGTTCTATGGCCGCATGAGTGAACAATAATCCAACCTCCATCAAATATATTAATCATGCGCAAAGATCCTAATTTGAATGAACTCAAGCAATGGCACACAAACGAACGTTCACAAGCATATCATAAAATATATTTTTCTTAATGGTTAAAATAATAGCTCAATAACACAATCAGAGTAGGTCAAAAGAAGGAAGCGGATCATATGAGAGAGTCATAGATCAACAAGAATGATTTCAAACGTCGCATAATTTTAGTAGATCGAGCATATAAAAATAATAATGAACATCCGTACCTGAATAAGTGTCTAAGCTCTTAATGTCTCAAAGTTCCACCGACGTGTTCAACAAACCTACAACGAGTTATTCGACCTTTACATTAGAATTATTTTCATATTAATCTAATTTGTCATCCTCTGAAATCCCAATCACGTGAATAATTATAGTTTAGTATTGTGGTTGGTTTTATTAATTATTATTTGTTACTTTATTCAATATATTTATTGAAATCTGGAGGTAAATGGACTGCAGAATGCTATGTCACACTAACTAATACAAAATTCATGAGCTCATTATCTTGTAATTCAAATATTTTAGCACCAATGATGCTTACATAAGCTTGCTTATCCTACTTAACTAAGCATGGTAATAAATTGAGTTGAAATGGTTGCCACTTGGATGGGTCAGTATGAAGAAAACAATAGAAATAAGGAGGAGCCTATGGTATGGTATTCGGTAACTATAACAAGCTGTAATAAACAACGATACAACACCAACAGCATCCATTAGCAGATCTGTGTAAGTCATAACAGATGGCGATGACCAAGCTAACCCAATAGAGAAGATTAAGAAAACTCAAAACTAACCAGAGCTTGACCCAACAGTGGAACGAGCACAAAAGCTAACCGGATTAATCATCATTAAAATCCTTTGACCCATTATTGAATCTTTATAAAATAACTAATTGATCAACATAACCCGATTCAGATCTTTTTTTATGCAATCACTATTAGGTCTTGATTTAAAAGCTATTTACATGTGACTGCAGTCTAGTGTTTGTCTAGGTTGAATTAATAATTAAGGGTAATGAAAAGGAATTGGTCTTAAACCAAATTATGACATGAACAGAAGGGTTTGTTCATAGTATTCAAAGTGTTCTTGAGGTTAATAAGGATAAATAGCATTATAGTTGTGTTTATTATAACTCATGAAGTACTAAAGGTGATTAAGCTAAAAGGACGTGGTCTTATGGGTCACAAGAAAAAGTGCAAGGGCTGTGAATTTGAATGGGAATAAACTAATAGAAACATAAGCAACAGAGACATTTATAATTAGAACTATTCAATGTGAAGCAGCCATGGTTGTCATCTAGTATTTGTTTACAAGAGAGCATGCTAAACTAGGTTTCATGTGGGTGTCAATTTATCAATAATAATTTATGGTTCTAATCTTTAATATTTGTAAGTTTATTCTGTATGGACTTCATCGTATTGTTTATTTATCATCCAGGTATGTCAAAGTTCAGCAAAATTGTAACAGATGTGAGGGTTGGTAACAATTACCTTTGGTACGAACCGGTTGTCTATTGGCCGCTTACTTGTCGAGTCTGTGCAGCTGCACTAATGGCTAGAATTTCCCCTCAAGTGCAGCACACTAGCTAGATATGGGTAGATTCAAACCGAGGTAACTCCCTGCGACGTGGTGGTGTTCGACAATGATTTTTTTAACCTCAAGTCGTGAGGTCGAATCAGTGGTGTTGAGAGGAAACCGCTGATGAGAGTTTTTGGTGAGATTGATTTCCTCTTGGGGATCCATTTATTAGGATTTTAAGTTTGAAGCTGCTTGATCTTCGGTGAGGTTAGTTGTTTCAGATAAGGGAGAAAAAGAAGAGATAGAGAAGGAGGAGGTGTAGATTAGGTCAAATATGAGCTTATGTTTTCCCCTTTTTGTGGTATTATTATGATTATTTTCATTATTATTATTATTAGAGTTTATTTATTTATTTTTTAGTGCTTAAGAAAAACTATAGTGTTCCACCGCTCAATCGTGTTCTTAGAATTTCGATGACGAAATTAAATAAACGGAGTAGTGATGAAATAACCCGAAGGTGAAACAATACAAAAAAATAAACAAATAAATAAATAAACTCTAATAATAATAATAATAATAATAATGAAAATAATCATAATAATACCACAAAAAGGGGGAAAACATAAGCTCATATTTTACCTAATCTACACCTCCTCCTTCTCTATCCCTTCTTCTTCTCCCTTATAAGAAACAACTAACCTCACCAAAGATAAAGCAGCTTCAAACTTAAAATCCTAATAAATGGATCCCCAAGTGGAAATCAATCTCACCAAAAACTCTCATCAGCAGTTTCCTCTCAACACCACTGATTCGACCTCACGACTTGAGGTTAAAAAAATCATTGTCGAACACCACCACGTCGTCGGGAGTTACCTCGGTTTGACTCTGCCCATATCTAGCTAGTGTGCTGCACTTGAGGGGAAATTCTAGCCATTAGCGCAGCTTTAGAGACTCGACAAGTAAGCGGCTAATAGACAACCGGTTCGTACCAAAGGTAATTGTTACCAACCTTCACATCTGTTATAATTTTGCTGAACTTTGACATACCTGGATGATAAATAAACAATACGATGAAGTCTATACAGAATAAACTTACAAAGATTAAAGATTAGAACCATAAATTATTATTGATAAGTTGACACCCACATGAAACCTAGTTTAGCATGCTCTCTTGTAAACAAATACTAGATGACAACCATGGCTGCTTCACATTAAATAGTTCTAATTATAAATGTCTCTGTTGCTTATGTTTCTGTTAGTTTATTCCCATTCAAATTCACAGCCCTTGCACTTTTTCTTGTGACCCATAAGACCACGTCCTTTTAGCTTAATCACCTTTAGTACTTCATGAGTAATAATAAACACAACTATAATGCTATTTATCCTTATTAACCTCAAGAACACTTTGAATACTATGAACAACTCCTTCTGTTCATGTCATACTTTGGTTTAAGACCAATTCCTTTTCATTACCCATAATTATTAATTCAACCTAGACAAACACTAGACTGCAGTCTCATGTAAATAGCTTTTAAATCAAGACCTAATAGTGATTGCATAACAAAAAGATCTGAATCGGGTTATGTTGATCAATTAGTTATTTTATAAAGATTCAATAATGGGTCAAAGGATTTTAATGATGATTAATCCGGTTAGCTTTTGTGCTCGTTCCACTGTTGGGTCAAGCTCTGGTTAGTTTTGAGTTTTCTTAATCTTCTCTATTGGGTCAGCTTGGTCATCGCCATCTGTTATGACTTACACAGATCTGCTAGTGGATGTTGTTGGTGCTGTATCGTTGTCTATTACAGCCTGTTGTAGTTACCGAATACCATACCATAGGCTCCTCCTTGTTTCTATTGTTTTCTTCATACTGACCCATCCAAATGGCAACCATTTCAACTCAATTTATTACCATGCTTAGTTAAGTAGGATAAGCAAGCTTATGTAAGCATCATTGGCGCTAAAATATTTGAATTACAAGATAATGAGCTATGAATTTTGTATTAGTTAGTGTGACATAGCATTCTGCAGTCCATTTACCTCCAGATTTCAATAAATATATTGAATAAAGTAACAAATAATAATTAATAAAACCAACCAGAATACTAAACTATAATTATTCACGTGATTGGGATTTCAGAGGATGACGAATTAGATTAATATGAAAATAATTCTAATGTAAAGGTCGAATAACTCGTTGTAGGTTTGTTGAACACGTCGGTGGAACTTAGAGACATTAAGAGCTTAGACACTTATTCAGGTACGGATGTTCTTTATTATTTTTATATGCTCGATCTACTAAAATTATGCGAGGTTTGAAATCATTCTGGTTGATCTATGACTCTCTCATATGATTCGCTTCCTTCTTTTGAGCTTCTCTGATTGTTATTGAGCTATTATTTTAACCATTGAGAAAAATATATTTTATGATATGCTTGTGAACGTTCGTTTGTGTGCCATTGCTTGAGTTCATTCAAATTAGGATCTTTACGCATGCTTAATATATTTGATGGAGGTTGGATTATTGTTCACTCATGCGGCCATAGAACCCTAGATTTGTAGACAGGAGATAGGGATACCGAGTCAACTACCTATGGAGGTACCATAGGCTTGTCGTTGTGGCTACCGACGACTTGACACTATCCGTGACGGTGTGATCAGTTCACGGCGTCTCCAATTTGTTTATATGATTATGCTCGCGGAAGAGCTTTTGGATTATTTTGGGAGGCGTATGGATGCATCCTGGGATTTTGATGATATGTTTAGTTCACGGTTGAATTGTGTAGTGCCATACACACCTTCCGATTAGGGGTGCACTGGAGTCGCGACCAGTGTGCCATTGTGATTATGATATATGATATGAGATATGATATATGGCACCTTGGATGTGTAATTTTTGAATAATTGTTTGAAGGCTACTCGGTATCAATAACCCTAGCCCTTCGTTGCTTCAGCCTTTAGTCTTTTGTTTATTCTGGTGTAAATGGTGGTATTCGATGGAGATGTTTTAATCTTAAGATTTTGGTTTGTTTTCTATTTCCCTGACATCATGCTTCGATATATATATTATTTTGTCTATTGTGATCTACATCCGCGCACTGAGCTTGTAGCTCAGCCGCTTTGTTATTTTTCGCGGCAGGTAATCAAGGTTGATCGGGGCTGTGTGATGAGAGCTAGTAGAAGTTTGGGACACATGCTTGGAGACTTATTTCTTTTATTTCATAAGACTTGAATTTTTGAATTAGTATTTATTTTGGTGGATGTTTTTAGGCTTTATAAGTTGATGTTTTGATTTGACATTCGTAATTTGAGTACTCTTTTGGACTTAGAATGTTCTGTTAACATTTGAAGTGACCTTCTGTTCCACGATGGGGCGGGGGTGTTACATAAACACTATTGCTGACGATGAATGTAATGATGACGCATTACTACTTGAGGCTGAAACAAGTGTGGACTCTTGGGTTATGGATTCCGGATCATTGTCTCACACCATGCACTGTGTGGAGACGTTGGTGAATCTAAAAGTTGGCAAATTTGGGAAGGTACGGATAGCAAATGGTAATATCCCTGATGTTACGGGCATAGGTGATGTTAATCTGTTAACCATTGGGAACCAATAGGAAGTTGAAGAATGTTAGAGTGATTCCAGCTTTGAAGAGAAATCTTATCTCTGTCAGTCAACCGGATGAACAGGGTCAAAAGGTAAAGTTGGTCGAGGTTAATGGAAAGTAACAAAAGGAAATGTGGTTATTGCTCGTATAATGATGACACATTACTACTTGAGGCTAAAAATAGTATGGACTCTTAGGTTATGGATTCCAGATCTTCGTTTCACACCATGCATAACGCAAAGACGGTGAATATAAAAAGTTGGCAATTTTGGGAAGGTACAAATAGCAAATAGTACTATCGTTGATGTTACGGGCATGGGTGGTGTTAATCTGTTAACTCCATTAGGAACATACTGGAACTTGAAGAATGTTATAGTGACTCCAGCTTTTAAGAGAAATCTTGTCTTTGTCAATCAACTGGATGAACAGGGACAAGAAGTAAAGTTTGGTGGAGGTAAATGGAAAGTAACAAAAGGAAATCTAGTTGTTGCTAGTGAAAACAAGTGGGGATCATTATACATGGTGGAAGTACTTGCTGAGGAAAATATGACAGTTCCTTAATACAAAGTTGGGTTCGCTGAGTCAGAGGGGCAAAAGAGGGTTCAATTTGAAAAATTTGCAAAACTGAAGCCTGGTGCTAAGGCGATTCAAGCTGAGTGGGATCGGAGGTCTAAACCAGGCCAGGGGTTTGGTGATAGTGGGAGCACGGGATGTATTTCGAGTACACTCACAAAACAACGTTAGGCTTTGAAAACCGCTACTCCAATTATGAAATTCTCTCTATGGATGTATTCTTGGAACAAGGAGAGTGTTAGTGATTCTCGTGTTATCCCCGGAGTTGATGGATTGTGCCTACCACTTGAGATAGAGAAGGGTTGGAGCTCAGAGGAGCTTCAATTATCCCCTCATGTACGTGATAAGAGGGGTGCATCTAGAGGTTATAACAAAGTCTTAGTTGATGGGGATTAAAACTTGGAAGACTTAGATAAGAAGAATACTGGAATTACTGAATCTGGGTTACTTGAATGGTGTTTATGGACTTTTACAAAGCCTTCAAGTGGGAGATTGTTGGGTCGTGAAGGTTTTGGGCGGGGCTTATACCTATCTTTTCAAATAGATATTGTCACATCTCGGCGGAAGCGTGAACGATACGGGTGGAATGTGACTAGCTTTTATCAGAGTGCATTGTTTATAGTAAATAAACATAGTGATAATAGAAACATAACACTGACATGCTTTTATTTATACTAGAGGAATTACATCATTTAAGTAATATTACAAAATTTGATGTAATTGGTTACACTAAATTACAGCATGTCTAAAACCTATGAAAATGCGCGTCAACATACACGCTCCCGTCAACTATATTGACGGTCAGCGTGACACAGACCCTTCCTATGACTTCACCCCAGCCATTATGAACCTTGAAGCTGCAATCAAATGTGTTACTTATTTCCTGAAAAAGTATACTTAAACCAGTCAACAAAAAATGTTGGTAAGAACATAGGTTTAATCCAGACAAATATTTTGTTGATGTATCAATTACAACCAAACCTGCTCACAACATAATCATACTGTCATGAAATAATTCACAAAATCAGATAATATTACATCCTAACCCCCATTCGGTTAGATGCAGGAAAATAGTAGCAACCCTCATCCGGTTGGTACAAATATTCTCCTAAGTAACGCTACTAATATTATTGACCGGTTCCTCATTCGAACTAATGGTTGTGTCGCAAATGACAGTAAGCAAACAAAAATATTTTCAAAATAATACATCAACTCAACAGCACACTTTTTCCCCCAAAACTTTACTGAATATCAAACGGTTGAAAATGGGGCTATGAACTCACCGTATCTTTCCACTTGAACCTAATAAGATAGTTCACAGTGTCAGACAATACTTCAAATATTTTTTTAGTTTTCATTGACTGTAAAAGATTAATAGAAACACCTTCGGGCCTCTAAAAATTCTCAAAAATCATAGAAATTAGCTACTGATGTCCAAAAATCACCAAAATTTTATAGAACATAATTTGGACAGTTTGTAGCTTCCTATAATTTTTACAACATCAAATTCCCAATAGATTATTTTATATGAATCCCACAATATTCCCAAAATTCATTAAAATACCTACTGCTCTCCAATAAATCCTCAAAACTTTATAAAATTTTCTCAAAAAAGTCAGTAACATCACAAAATTTTATAGCATCCAGTTCTTAACAGATTATTTTCTGTAAATTTCATAACATTCCCATAATTACTTAAAAATATCTTCTGGTCACGAAAAATTCTCAAAATTTTGAAAAAGACTTATTCTATAAAATAAAGCATCATATAATTATCTCAAAGTCCAAGTCATGACAGATTAGTTTCTGTAATTTTTACAATACGTGCAATATTTAGCAAAAATACTTATACTCCTCTAAAAATTATGAAAATAATATATTATGTAGTATTTGCTTTAATATTTCAGCTATGATTTTATCAGAATTTATTATTTACTTTAAGTATTTATTATGATTTATTTACTTCAGAACATATAAAAATTCATATCTTAAATATAATAAGGAATAAAATTCTGAAATAATTCCAGAGGCTTTTATACCTTAAAAAAATCATTCTATAAATTTATCAGAATTTTCCCAAATTTGTTTCTATTTTTGATATTTTCTTCTATTTTCCATTATAAAATAATTTATATAAATTATTTCATTTATCAAAACTTTATCAAAGTTTTCAGTTTAATATTTCAGTATAAAAACAAGAATTTCTCAATGTTTATTCCCACAAGCGCTTTTATTTAATATTTATTTGATTTTTCTTAAAAATTACAATATTAACTTGTAAATTCAAGATATATGTATTTTTAATCATAAGTTTCTGAGTTTTAGCAACTCATTACTCATGATTCATGAATCAAAACTTTAAGAATGAGTTTTGGTGTTTGAACACCAACTAATATGTATACATATAGGTTTTGTAACATATATGTAACAAAAACCTTTTATCACCTTTTGATGATGATCTTGATGATGTTTCAGCTTCTTGAATCCGAGAACAAGGTTGTGAAGGCCGTGGATGGTGATGGTAAGTGCTGGTGGTGCGTGGTTTGTGGTTGTCGGGTTGTTGTTATTGATGTTGTTTGTTGTTGTTATGTTGTAACCGATAGTGAGAGGGGGTTGTGGGGCAGGTTGGTGGTGGTGATTAGTGTTGGTACTCGAGAGAAGGAGAAGGCAGAAGATGATTGAGGATGGTGGTGATCGGGTGGAGATGATGGTTCTGTTTGTATACATAAACAGAGAGAGAGATGAAGGAAGTTTGGTTGTGGTGTGAATGTTCCAAGAACCGAGATTTTAAACAATGGATATGGCTGTTTAGAGTGGTGATTCATCAAGTCTTCCTCATAGCTTTGGTGACTCATGATGCTAGCCATGCAAGGTGGCGAATGGCTTGTGTGTGTGGGTGTCTCAAGACAACCGAGGGGGTCTAAGGGGCTGCCACCTCTTGGTTTGTGATTATGATGGTGTGAAAACAAGAAGATTTAGTCAAAGGGTATGGTGTGGTGTCGGTTTAGGAGGGTGTGAACCCGAGGGGTGCTTTGGGTGTTGTTATTTTCTTTTGAAATTTGATGAAACTTAAGCTCCAAGTGTTTCAATAAATGGCGGTTTGGTGAGGTGGAACAAAGGGGAACAAGATAGCTAGGGGATAGGATTAGAGGTTGACTTTGGAGTATGGATATCAGGTGTAGGGTGATAGTTTTGGTTAGGTGTACCGAGAGGGTTTGGGTTTGGTGGTTTGGGTTGATGGTTTCGAAGGGTGGGTTGGTGGTTTGGGTTTTTAGTTTTAGGTTTTATTTTTGTTTTAGTTGAGTTGTGTTTTGTTTTGATTTTGATTTACTTAATATGTATATACATATATAGGTACTTATAAATATATCATATGCACATGTAAGTGATCATATATTCATGTTTGTATGTGAATAGAATTCACACATATATGTACATACATATATGTTAAAATCTTTTATATATGAAATCATACACACGTAAAATTTTGTATATATATACACGTATGTGTGGATTTCAGGCACATAAACATACGTACATACGTAAACTAACAATATATATACATGCATGCAACATGCATACGTAAGGTCCCATATATATGTATGTATGCAACCATGCATATGTATTCTCATACTAAAAATAATATTACTGCGGTTCATGAAATAAAATAACTTTTAGGGTTGTCACAGATATCGTCATCCCAATCAACTAAGACAAAAGACAAGTTATATTAGAATAAGACTATTGAATAGAAGCTGGAAAACTAACCAATTAATATCAAAACAAAATCATCAGCTGATGAAGAAGCAAGATCTAGAGTTGAGCAATGTACACTGTTTCCATGCTTCACAACCTGAATTTGTTTAAAAAAACATACAGATACAAGCAAAATCACAAGAGGATGCCAATTAAATAATTTAGACAAAAAGGCGACCTTAAGACTTCATTCGTTTTAATCAACATGGATATGCATGTATCTTTTTTAAATAGAATGATAGAGAAAATGTGATGTTCATTAAAAATATATCAATGTATATTTCTAATCACTGATTGAAGTAAAAAGTAATGATAAAACAGATCAATGACTTTACCTTTTCCTTATAGCAGCATATTAGTCATTCTCACATACAGTTTTGTATATGTTTCCAAAGAAGAAAGCTGTTTGCATCTTTCAATACCTAACACCAGATGATATAAGACTCCAATTAATATCAAAACAAAATCATCAGCTGATGAAGAAGCAAGATCTAGAGTTGAGCAATGTACACTGTTTCCATGCTTCACAACCTGAATTTGTTTAAAAAAACATACAGATACAAGCAAAATCACAAGAGGATGCCAATTAAATAATTTAGACAAAAAGGCGACCTCAAGACTTCATTCGTTTTAATCAACATGGATATGCATGTATCTTTTTTAAATAGAATGATAGAGAAAATGTGATGTTCATTAAAAATATATCAATGTATATTTCTAATCACTGATTGAAGTAAAAAGTAATGATAAAACAGATCAATGACTTTACCTTTTCCTTATAGCAGCATATTAGTCATTCTCACATACAGTTTTGTATATGTTTCCAAAGAAGAAAGCTGTTTGCATCTTTCAATACCTAACACCAGATGATATAAGACTCCAATTAATATCAAAACAAAATCATCAGCTGATGAAGAAGCAAGATCTAGAGTTGAGCAATGTACACTGTTTCCATGCTTCACAACCTGAATTTGTTTAGAAAAACATACAGATACAAGCAAAATCACAAGAGGATGCCAATTAAATAATTTAGACAAAAAGGCGACCTCAAGACTTCATTTGTTTTAATCAACATGGATATGCATGTATCTTTTTTAAATAGAATGATAGAGAAAATGTGATGTTCATTAAAAATATATCAATGTATATTTCTAATCACTGATTGAAGTAAAAAGTAATGATAAAACAGATCAGTGACTTTACCTTTTCCTTATAGCAGCATATTAGTCATTCTCACATACAGTTTTGTATATGTTTCCAAAGAAGAAAGCTGTTTGCATCTTTCAATACCTAACACCAGATGATATAAGACTTTAAATTGCTCAAAGGTTTTATAGTTTGCACATAAAATTAGAAGATATGTGTATTTACCTTTGAGAGAAGTGGCAAGGCATCCAGAGCTGTTTTAAGTAGAACAAACAAACAAACAAACAAACAAACCCAGTATATCCCACTCAAGAGCAGAGTCTGGGGAGGGTAGGTGTAGGCGAGTCTTTTCACTATCTTATTAGGTAGAGAGACCGCTTCCAAAGAGACCCCCGACTCGATAGCAAAAGCCATACTGATAGCAAGACATCATACAATAAATCATACAACATATAGCATACAGTATACAAAAAGCCATACCGATAGCAAGACATCCTACAATAAATCATACGACACAATAGCATACAGTATACAATAAATCATACAACACATAGCATACATATATCATAGGAGCAGGTGTAATCACCGTTAAAGGGCAGATATGGGCTACTTAGACATCAGGCCCCGCAACCGGACTTCAAATACCCTTCCTGCCTATAAGTCGAACTAAAAGTCCTTAATTTTAACTCTCCTCTTGACATGCCCAAACCATCTTAATCTTCCCTCTCGTATTTTATCTGCGATACAAGCCACTTCTAGCTTCTGTCAAAACACTTCGTTTCTTATCCGATCCAGTCTTGTGTGACCACACATCCACCTCAGCATTCGCATTTCCGCTACCTCTATTTGTTTCTCGTGCGATTTCTTTATGGCCCAGCAGTCTGTTCCATATAACATAGCTGGACGTACTGCCACTCGGTATAGCTTTCCCTTTAGTTTTGCTGGAAACCTCTTATCACATAGGATCCCTGATGCTGCTCTCCACTTGCACCATCCTGCTTGAACACGGTGCGCTACATCACTGTGTATTTCTCCGTCTTCCTGCAGGTACGAGCCCAGGTATTTGAACCTAGACGTTTGTGGGACCGCCATACCCTGAATACTGATTTGGGTGTCCTCTTCCGCCTCACCACTAAAGTTACAATGCATGTATTCTGTCTTAGAGTGACTTATCCTTAAACCTTTGCGCTCTAGTGCTGCTCTCCACTGTTCTAGCCTATCGTTAAGCACCATTTTAGATTCCGATATTAAGACAATATCATCCGCAAAGAGCATGCACCACGGAACTGGCTGCTGTATAGACTTGGTCATCTCATCCAACACTACTGTGAAGAGAAATGGGCTTAGTGCCGATCCTTGGTGGAGTCCCACTTCCACTGTGAATGAGTCTGTGTCTCCGATCGGGACTCGCACACACGTTTTTGCCCCATCATACATATCCTTGATTATTTTGATATACCTCTCTGGTACCCTTCTAAGTCGTAGACTTTCCCAAATTAGTTGACGCAGAATACTGTCATAGGCCTTTTCTAGGTCGACGAATACCATATAGAGGTCCCTTTTCTTTTCTCTGTATTTCTCCATTAACCTCCTTATGGCATGTATTGCTTCTATTGTAGAGCGTCCTGGCATAAATCCAAATTGGTTTGACGCTATCTGAGATTCCCGTCTAATTCTCGTGTCAATAACTCTTTCCCATAATTTCATCGTGTGACTCAATAGCTTTATTCCCCTGTAGTTTTCGCAACTTTGAACATCTCCTTTTTTCTTATATATGGGGACTATGACACTAGTTCTCCACTGGTCCGGCATCTTCCCTGTCGTTAAGATAGTGTTGAATAAATCTGTTAGCCATTTGAGCCCCTCATCTCCCAGACATTTCCACACTTCAATCGGTATGTTGTCTGGCCCCACCGCTTTAGCCCTTCCCATTTTCTTCATAGCTCTCGTAACTTCGTCTACTGTGATGCTTCTACAATAGCAATTGTTTTGTTGTGTTGTTTGGGTTGTATTATCTATCTCAGTTTGTTGATTTGGGTTCTTTATGTTATAAAGGTTATCGAAGTAAGTTTTCCATCTCCCCTTGATGTCATTGTCGTTCACCAAAACTTTTCCATCCGCAGCCTTTATAAACTTCACAATTCTCAGGTCTTGTCTTCTGCTGTCTCTTGCCTTGGCTAACTTAAACATGTCATGCTCTCCTTCTTTCGTCTCTAGTCGTTTATACATCATCTCATACGCCACGTTCTTTGCCTCTGACACCGATTTCTTCGCCTCTCTCTTAGCCTCCTTGTATTTATCTTTTAGCTCTAGGCGTTCTTCCTCATTGTTACAGCGTATAAGCTCTCTAAAACTTTGTTGTTTACTTCGTATCTTCTCCTGTACATTTCGTTCCACCACCAAGATTCCTTATGGTCGACTGTCCTCGTTGTTGTAATTCCAAGCGTTTCTTTAGCTGCTTGGATGAGCGTATTTGCCATGGCCTCCCACTTTTGGTTTGCGTCTTCCTGTGGTCCAGGATGGTTCATTGGTATGACCTTATCTCTAAAAATGGTAATGTTTTCATCTTTGAGCTGGCTCCATTTGATCGTATGTCTAATTCTCTTGTTTTGTTAGACAATTGGTCTCTTCACGCGTATATCCACCACTAACATATGATGTTGTGTCACAACTGTCTCTCTTGGGATTGTCTTACAGTCCTTCCACGAGCTACGATCTTCTCTCCTTGTCAATAAATAGTCTATCTGCGTGTGTCTCCCCCGCTGCTAAACGTGATTAGGTGCGATTCTCTTTTCTTAAAAAACGAATTTATGATTCCTAAGTCATGCGCTACTGCAAAGTCAAGAAGCTCCTTACCGTCTTCATTCCTAAGGCCATACCCGAAGCCTCCATGCACCAACTGGAAGTGGTCATTATCCTTACCGATATGCCCATTAAAATCTCCTCCTATGCATATTTTTTCGTCTCTAGGTATGTCACCCATAACATGATCTAAACTCTCCCAGAACTTTTTCTTTCTGTTTCTCCTAGTCCAACATGTGGAGCATACGCACTAACTACTGCCACTACTTCATCCCCTATTACTATTCTTAACAGCATAATTCTATCATCGTATCTTCTTACCTCCACTACATTATCTTGGAGTTCTTTAGCAACTAGAAACCCTACTCCATTTTTCGTTCCATCAGACCCTGAATACCATAGTTTATAACTATTGCACTGTGTTGCTCTCTCACCCCGCCATCTAGTCTCCTGGAGACACGCTATCTGGACCCTACATTTCCTTAGAACATCAATTAACTCTAGTAACTTACTAGTTAGGGTTTCTACATTCCACGATGTCACTCTTAATCTAAAATCATTTTTCCTTGTATTCGCACCTCTCGTCACCGAACATGATCTCGGGGCAGCATAATGGCACCTACTGTCTATATTACCTGACAGAGTCCACTAGAACAACCCCTAAAAGAGGGATTGTAGCAGAAGTAAAGCACAGTTAAAAGCAATCCGTCACACGCGGTCAACAGTACACGATGGACACCCAAACAGATCAAGACACATATAAATATCCAATCACATGAAAGTAGAGATAACCCAAAAAATAGAGGATGCCCCCTAAACAAAACCAAGAAATGTTGGTTCCCCTAACCTAGCTAAATAATATAATCGACAAGATAATATTTAAAGATATAATTAAAGACTAGTAAAATAGATATGCAAACACGATATAGAACACGAGATAGAACGATGTCACCGATTGTACACCCAATTTAGGGCTCCTCGATTAAAAATAAAGCAGATTAAAAATAAAGATAGAGCAGATTAAAAGCAGATATAAACCCTAAAAAAATAAAGCAGATTAAAATAAAGATAGAGCAGATTACAAATGAGGAAAACGCAGATTAAAAGCAGAGATATTGAACTGTCTGAACTTAAAAAATAAAAATAAAGAAATAATGGAACGATCTCACCCAAAAATTTCCCGTTGTGACGATGGTTGACGGTGGCTGTGGTGCCGGTGGTTGTGTTGATGGTTTGGTGGCGGCGGTTTGTGAATGAATTGATCTGCCCAAGATACATATTAAATTGATGTGGCTAGTGTGATATGATCCAAGTCGGGTCATACCAATAACAAGCTTGTCAAACACCAATAGATAATTTATTTGTAGATAAGATCATACAAATAAATAATGACACCAATTTAGAAAATGGATTTTCTAAATTATTGCTTATGCAAATGAACATTATTATATGAATAATTGTTCATGAGATATTATTTGTTTTTCATTATTTAGTGTTACTAAATGATAACAAATAAAAGAGTGTTTAATTTATAAAGTTTATAAAATTAGTTTTAAATTTTATAAACTTGATATAAATATGTGTTTAAGTGTGTTTAAGTTTTAAAAGGGTGGGACCCTTTACAATGAATGGATCGGCCGCCAAGGGATTAAGATTCCATTCTCATTGTCTAGCAAATAGACAAAACTTTAAGCATGCTAACACAAACCCAAGACATTCCACATTCTCTCTTGCATGCAAGAAAAACTCTCCTCTCAAAACTCTCTCTCTTGTTCACGGTTTTGGAGAAGAAGAAGAGCAAAATTTCAGCTTTCAAAATCGGTTTTGGATTGCTGAAAGTTGGTGTCAAGGGATTCCTAGCAATCAAGGGTGTTTGAAGAAGCTTCGGGTATAGCCACTTGAGAGCTTCTTCTTTGAAGTTTCAGCCACAAAGTCATCTTTCACAGCTCTCATTTTCGAGTTTAAGGAACCTACAAAGGTTGTAGTTTCTTATCTATCTTGTTCTTTCATTTGTATGCATTGTGTATAAAGATCCATGGCTTGGGGTTGTTTGTTAAAATGGTTTAACAACTAACTTAATAACATGTTTTAAAATATAAATCCGCTGCGTTTTCATATAAACCAAGTTGTATGAAGCTTTGATAAACATGTTAAAACCCCTACAATGGCATCAAGAGCCACTTATACATATGCATACATATATTACACTTGGTTGTTCACGGTTTTGTGGTGTTTGACACCACACACCTGTGAGATTAAGGGCTGTTTTGGTACCCCCTTTTGATTTCTTAAAGATGTTACTTATGCATGTAATGATCTTTAAAAATCTAGATTATAAGATGTTTGTTTGTTTGGACAAAACCCATATGTTCTTGGTTAATGTTGGCCAAGAAAATGGGTTAAAAGGGGCTGCCAAAAACCGTGAACTATGATGTGTTTTAATATGTTGTTTGTTGATTATGCATAACAAAGCCTTGACCATATGGATTGATTGGTTGATTGGTTGTCTAGTTATATTCATTTGGGCATGTAATATTTTATCTTTGGTTTCAAGTTTTGTTTTGTAATCTATTCATTCATATGGTTTGTAATAAATAGATTAGGAGTTTATCTTTACTAGAAAAATATATTAGGATACATATCTTGTAAGGAAGCTCAAGATCAAGACTTGAAGAAAAGATGGACAAAGAGGATTCTTGAAGATATGGTTTCAAGTGGGAGTCCCTTTGGTCAACCATGTGTCATGATTCTTAACCCTTAGGACATGACCATTTGACACACTTGTTTTGGCTAAACAAGTGTGATCAACTTAGTATGCTTTGTTATGCATATATGAATGTTTTGTTTATGTTTGGTTGAATACATATGATGATGTTTGTTTTGAATATTTGGATGTGATTAACAAACCGTCAACTAAAACAAACAATAAACAAGTAATTGGTTCTCAAATCATTAAGCATAAATAGAATGGTTCTATAAAAGGAGTTAATGGTTTGCAAAATAAAATGGGTTTTATTTAAAAGAACCAATAGGGTACCATATGGTTGAATGCATACAATCATATGGTACATAGACTTTTCTAAACAAGAATTATGAAATTGTAAATCCCTTTTGATAACAAGTTAAACACCATCCTTTTACACAACACTTAGGTTACTTGTAAACTCTTAGTGGGATAAAGGTCACCTAACCACTTTGAGGGAACTTGTAACTTGATGTGAGAATACCATGTTTGTGGGATAAAGGTCACCTAACCACTTATGTAGTAAACTCACACGTGTGTGTAAGTAGGACGACTTGATTTGTAAAATATATTGAATGGATCACCTAAAATATGTTTTACAAAAGGTGTTGATGGGATAAACATGCTGTTATAAACATGAGATGTTCAAACGATCCCATACCACTAGAAGTTGCAATAGGTTGTAATTGTCATTTATGACTACCTTGTTTATTTAAATAATGGGATAAAGGTCACCTAACCAATATTTAAATATAACGTTGGATTCTAAAATTTTATTTATTAATGATCTATGAGACATAAAGGGTATTGATAAATGAAATATAATTATATCAACGATTACTAATGGAACTTTGTAAAATCTTGTAGATGGCCGACAACAACAACGCTAATAACGATGTACCAAACCAAAACAACCAATCCCTAAGGGCGATCCTTCAAAGGGATCGTCTAACACCTAACAATTTCATGGATTGGTACCGCAACTTGAGAATCGTTCTCAAGCAAGAAAAGCGGGCCTACATCCTTGATGATCCCATCCCCGATGAACCTGACGAGGAAGATGTGGAAGCGTACAATGATTGGGTTAGATATGTGGAAGACTCCGTCCAAGTCTCTTGCCTAATGTTAGCAAGTATGACACCCGAACTCCAAAAGGAGTATGAGCTCCATGGAGCTTATGACATGATCACTCACTTGCGGGAAACGTTCCAGCAACAAGCTAGAGTGGAGCGCTACGAAACGGTTCAACCGCTTAATGCATGTCGGATGGAGGAATCCCAATCACTTTCATCTTATGTTCTTAAGATGAAAAGCCACATCGACCGCCTTCAAAGGCTGAACTGTCCCGTCTCAAAAGAGTTGGCCACGGATTTGATTCTTAATGGCCTAACTAAAAAGTTTGAGGCATTCGTCATGAACTACAACATGAACGGATGGGACAAGAGCATAAATGAACTTCATTCTATGCTCAAATCAGCTGAGGCGGGAATGGGTAAAAGGGTTTTACCCGTTCTCACCATTAATGAAGGTGGGAGAAGGAGAAGGTCTCTACCCCCTCCTAAGGCAACTGTTGCCAAAGGAAAGGGGCACGTTGGGGGAAAGGGGCACGTTGGGGGAAAAGGGAAGATGGTTGTTAGGGCGCAACCTCCGAAGCCCAAGGAGAAGAAGCAAAAGGTTGCTGTGAACGACCCATGCTTCAAATGTGGTGAGATAGGGCATTGGATGAGAAATTGTCCAGTCTATCTCAAAGAGTTGAGAGAAAAGAGGGATGCGGGGCAAACCTCAGGTATAATTTACATGATACATGTTGAGCTGAATGTTATTTCTTCTAACACATGGGTATTAGATACCGGATGTGGAACTCACATTTGTAATTTGTTGCAGGGGTTCAGAAGAAATGAGCATTATGCAAAAGGGGAAATAAGTCTTTTCATGGGCAATGGTGCAAAGGTTCACGTGGAAGCCCAAGGAGACTACATTTTGAAGCTTCTAAGTGGTTTGGAAGTTATTTTAAATAATGTATTATATGCTCCTAGCTTGACTAGGAACATAATTTCTGTTTCCCGTTTAAGACAATATGATTATGATTTCAAGTTTGTTGACAATGATATTCATGTTTCTTTAAATCATGTATTTTATTTTAAGGCTATACCTTGTAATGGTATTTATGAATTGGTTCATGAAAACGCAACATATGATAGCTCTATATACCAAGCAACCACCAAAAGACTCAAATTAGATTTGAGTGATACCTACCTTTGGCATTGTCGTCTTGGTCATATAAACAAGAAACGTATACAAACGCTTCAAAAGAATGGTCTTTTAAAAACAAATGAATGTGATTCATTTGATGTATGTGAATCTTGTTTACAAGGAAAAATGACTAAGGCACCCTTTAGTGGAACTAACGAAAGGGCGAAAGATTTATTAGGTATCATACATTCGGATGTATGTGGTCCTTTTAAGCCAATGACTAGGAATGGTGAGAGATACTTCATTACCTTTACCGACGATTATAGTCGCTATGGGTATGTGTACTTATTAAGGCACAAAGATGAAGCTTTTGAAATGTTTAAAATCTTCAAGAATGAAGTAGAAAATCAACTCAACAAATCAATTAAAGTTCTCCGTACAGATAGAGGCGGTGAATACCTAAGTGATGTTTTTCAAGATCATCTTAGGAGTTGTGGGATTGTCTCACAACTCACTCCACCTGGAACACCACAACATAATGGTGTGTCTGAGAGGAGGAATCGAACCCTATTGGATATGGTTCGATCTATGATGGCTAGAAGCACATTGCCTCTATCATTTTGGGGCTTCGCTTTGCTCTCCGCGGCCCGCATTTTGAATATGGCCCCAACTAAAAAGGTGGAAAAGACACCTTTTGAGATATGGCATGGAAGAGTTCTATCCCTATCATACTTAAGGGTCTGGGGTTGTGAGGCTTATGTTAAGACTCCCACCCCAAACAAATTAGATGTCCGATCCACCAAGTATATCTTTGTTGGATATCCTAGAGATTCTATGGGATATTATTTCTATGATCCACTGGAACAAAAGGTGTTTGTTGCCAGAAAGGGTGAGTTCTTTGAAACAAAGTTCCTTATGGAAGGAACTAGCAGTAGAACAGTGGATCTTGAGGAGGATCAAGATTCACAGCCCGATGCACGTTTGGTTGAAACTAGCACTCAATATGAGGATGTTGAGGATGATCAAGCGGTTGATCAATACACAAAAAACGTTCGCAGAAGTGGTAGAACTAGTAATCCACCTGAAAGATACGGATTTTTCATGGATGGATGCTATATGGTAGATTCAGATGAACCAACCACATATCATGATGCAGTGTCCAATTTGGATTGTGACAAATCGCTTGAAGCCATGAACGTTAAGATGCAATCCATGTATGACAATCAAGTTTGGGAACTTGTCGTACCACCTCTTAATTCCAAAGTAGTTGGAAGTAAGTGGGTTTTCAAGAAGAAAACCGATATGCATGGAAACTTGGATACTTACAAAGCTAGACTTGTAGCAAAGGATTTCACTCAAACTCAAGGGGTTGACTATGATGAAACCTTCTCACCTGTTGCAATGCTAAAGTCTATAAGGATATTGTTTGCCATAGCTGCTCATTATGACTATGAGATTTGGCAAATGGATGTCAAAACCGCTTTCCTAAATGGATATCTTGAGGAAGATGTCTACATGGTTCAGCCTGAAGGTTTTGTCGATCCAAAACATCCTGATAAAGTATGCAAGTTAAAGAAATCAATCTATGGATTGAAACAAGCATCGAGAAGCTGGAATCACCGTTTTGATGAGGAGATAAAGAAATTTGGCTTCATCAAAAACGCTGATGAGGCTTGTGTGTACAAGAAGGCTAGTGGGAGCATAATAACCTTCCTAGTATTGTATGTTGATGACATACTACTATTTGGAAATGACATCCCAACCTTGGAAGGTGTAAAAACCTGGCTTGGAAGTTGTTTTTCCATCAAGGATCTTGGTGAAGCTGCCTATATTCTGAGAATAAAGATCTATAGGGATAGATCAAGGCGGCTGATTGGTATGAATCAAAGTGCATACATTGACAAAATCTTGAAAAGGTTCAAGATGGAAAACTCTAAGAAAGGTACTGTACATATTCAAAGAGGGACAATATTGAGTACGACTCAATGTCCAAGCTCGAAGGAGGAGCAAAATAGAATGAAGGCAATCCCATATGCATCTGCTATAGGATCCATCATGTATGCAATGATATGCACCAGACCGGACGTGTCATGCGCTTTAAGCATGACAAGTAGATACCAGCAAAATCCTGGTGATAGTCATTGGATGGCTGTTAAGAACATTCTGAAGTACCTAAGGAGGACTAAGGACATGTTCTTGATCTACGGGTCTGGTGAAGAGGAACTCGTTGTAAAAGGTTACACGGATGCGAGTTTCCAAACCGATCGAGATGATTCACAATCTCAATCAGGGTACATCTTTATTCTGAATGGCGGAGCTGTTTCTTGGAAAAGCTCAAAGCAAGAAGTCATAGCGTTGTCCACTACAGAGTCAGAATACGTCGCCGCTTCAATGGCAGCACAGGAAGCTGCATGGCTGAAGAAATTCATAGCCGATCTAGGGGTAGTCCCTTCCATTCAGGATCCCCTAGAGATCTTTTGTGACAATGAGGGTGCGATTGCTCAAATCAAGGACCCTCGTGCTCATCAAAAGACTCGGCACATTGAACGAAGATTCAACTACATAAGGGATGAAGTTGAAAAAGGAAAGATATGTATTCGCAAAGTCCACACTGATAAAAACATTGCGGATACACTCACAAAGCTCCTTGAAAGGGCAAAGCATGAAGGCCATGCTTGTGCCATGGGACTTAGATATTCAAGTGGCTGGGTTTGATGTTGTATTTTGTATTTAAATATTGGAACTTATGTTATTTGACTTAATTATATGGTTATAATTTCATTTGTTCTTCTATTTTAGCATGTTTAAATCCGTGAATAAATAAGTTATTCTAAACGTCCGTAGTCGATCATACTTGTGGGAACAATTATGAATGTAAGACTATAATGAAATTGGATTGGTTGATATTCATAAAGTATGAATATAGAGCAAGAGGTTGCTACCAAGGTTCATTGATATCTATGGGATATAGATATTGGACTGACCCGCTCTCAATTATTTCTGCATGGAATCTTTGTGATTAGTCATAAGAGATATTGAGTAAAGGCGAATATCATTGTATCCTCAGACCTGAGATACATATTGGGTCTTGATATTCACCAAGTATTGTACTTTGACTTAGTACTTTGCTGTTCTGAAAAATTGGCAGTACATAAGGCTGAGTTCAGGTATGATATGAGGTGATTGTGAGAGACGTATGTAGTCAAGATGGAATTTGTTCCTCTTATTCATTGAGAGTTAGATGTCTAAGGCCTATTAAAGTTAAATCATCGGAGAATGACAATTCTGTCTCTTGGATTTAACATGACATCTGAACAAAAGGATAGATGATTGATTCACCTAAATCATATTCAAGTAAGGTACTTGAAAGGGATGATGTTATTGAATGGCACTTAGTCATATACATTAGGGGTAGCAAACCGTTGCTAGGCGTTATTTGCTGCTTACATCAATCTTCTATGAATCTTGTGCAAGTGGGAGATTGAAGGAATTGATCTGCCCAAGATACATATTAAATTGATGTGGCTAGTGTGATATGATCCAAGTCGGGTCATACCCAATAACAAGCTTGTCAAACACCAATAGATAATTTATTTGTAGATAAGATCATACAAATAAATAATGACACCAATTTAGAAAATGGATTTTCTAAATTATTGCTTATGCAAATGAACATTATTATATGAATAATTGTTCATGAGATATTATTTGTTTTTCATTATTTAGTGTTACTAAATGATAACAAATAAAAGAGTGTTTAATTTATAAAGTTTATAAAATTAGTTTTAAACTTTATAAACTTGAAATAAATATGTGTTTAAGTGTGTTTAAGTTTTAAAAGGGTGGGACCCTTTACAATGAATGGATCGGCCGCCCAAGGGATTAAGATTCCATTCTCATTGTCTAGTAAATAGACAAAACTTTAAGCATGCTAACACAAACCCAAGACATTCCACATTCTCTCTTGCATGCAAGAAAAACTCTCCTCTCAAAACTCTCTCTCTTGTTCATGGTTTTGGAGAAGAAGAAGAGCAAAATTTCAGCTTTCAAAATCGGTTTTGGATTGCTGAAAATTGGTGTCAAGGGATTCCTAGCAATCAAGGGTGTTTGAAGAAGCTTCGGGTATAGCCTCTTGAGAGCTTCTTCTTTGAAGTTTCAGCCACAAAGTCATCTTTCACAGCTCTCATTTTCGAGTTTAAGGAACCTACAAAGGTTGTAGATTCTTATCTATCTTGTTCTTTCATTTGTATGCATTGTGTATAAAAATCCATGGCTTGGGGTTGTTTGTTAAAATGGTTTAACAACTAACTTAATAACATGTTTTAAAATATAAATCTGCTGCGTTTTCATATAAACCAAGTTGTATGAAGCTTTGATAAACATGTTAAAACCCCTACAGTTTGTTGGTTTGTGGTGGCAGGTCTTGGGGGGGGGTCAAGTGACTGTGAAGGCGGAGAAGGTGGCTGTGGGGCTGACCGTGGAGGCTCACGGTTCAGGTGGTGAGTGGGGGTTTCAGGTGGGAGTTGCAGGTGTATGGGTGGCCGGATGGTGGCTGTGACCGGTGTAGCAGCTCCGACGACGTTGCCGGTGAAACAGCTAGAGATTGGGCTACCGGTGAGAGTCCGATGTTGCAAGTGATCCGGCCGTAAGATCGCCGACTACCGGTGAGAGTCCGAAGTAAGAGCTCCGGCCGTAAGAGCGCCGACCGGTGTAAGAGGTCTTTCAAGCATTATCAATTCCCACGACCTCAATAGTAACTTACTTTGGCTTCAAACAGAAGTGGCAGGGGACCCTGTCAGAATGTAAACAAGAATAAGTACTTGAAACTATAAGTCTTCCAGCATTATACTTAAAGCTTTCTACACATGCGCTAATCAGTTTCTTTGGGAAACTTTCGAAGAGCCTGTGACAGCCTAAAAAGCAGTTGCTCATTCGTCATCAATTCATCCTAGAGGTAAGAAGGTATTTTCAGGTTAATTCATTATCTTCTGTACAGTGTGAACAAATAATCTTGCATAGATGTTCCCATGTACTCGTTTGTCTATTGCCTACTTGCCAACAGCATGGACTATTAAAATTTCAAGTAGTAACAACCAATGAGAACAGACTTCAACCATAAATCACCATCCCTCCCCATCGCTGTACCCCCTCAAACAATTAACCTTCCAGATGGTAACTAATATAAAATTGCAAATGTGTAACCGTCATGAAATATGTACATCGTCAAAAGGCAGAACCTGATGTTAAAGTTATATAACCATCCTATGAGTTGAATATCATCTGTTAATCTGGATATTCTGGGGAGATAATTCCTAATTTGCATGCAACACCTCGGGGTTACAGAAGATTAATCTGTTGCTATTCTGATGAGCGTGGCTAGCAGAGTGCTAAACTGTACTGTGGTATGTCACCAAGGTATAGCTTTCCTGGGCTTTGTTCTTGTGCTGTTGCATGAACAACTATGAAGAAATCAATGCTCAAAAGTGGTTATTTATATATCACTCAGCTTATTCACATAAAAGGCTGTAAAAAAAATTGATTGTGCACGTCAAAAATTCCCAAGACCTTGTTTGTGTGTAGAGAGCTAAGTACAACACGTAAACTAGCCAAATTGAGTGCATAATCTAGATCAGCAAGGCACAAATACAAATATATAAGCCTAATGCCTAGGGTCGAAGCCATCTAGAAAGCTAAGTGAGTAGATGGATCAACTAACAAGAGTGTAACATAAGGACTTTTGGAGCCATAGTAGGCTCTAAAGATAGTTCACGACCATGGCTGAGACAGATACACATTACAAATAACTACTATGATATGCTAGTACATAATCTTGAAGCACAACAAAGCTGGACCTCCGCATTAGTAAAAGTTGTCAATAATTATACGTTTCATGTAGGAAACTAAAGAAGTTTGAACATGAAATTACAGTACACATCTATCTATATGAACCAAAAGATGATTAGCACTGACCTTTCCAAACAAAGCTCTGTAAGTAAATAGCATTCTTTGGCTGCAGACTTGTTTCTTACATTTCATATAGATTTATGAAACAAATAAATCATAAGCAAAAACATCTAGGATAGCATCTTTATCAAGCTCTTACAAGATACTAACATACTGCAGAACAACATTTATTAAAAAAACCATAATTGTGAATAAGAAATAAACAATTGTTTTCAGCACAGTCAGCGTTCACATATAAGTAGGGCGTACCTGGTGCTGCAAAGAGCTCTCGCGTTTTCGCAGGGTCCAGGGAGGGTCCGTCCCATTTAAGGGAAGATGTACGCGGTCTTTCCCCCACATTTTGTGGGGAGGCCGTTTCCACGGATCGAACCTGAGACCTTCGGTCCCTTAGGAACAGCTTTTACCGTTTCCACGGTTCACATATAAGTAGCTAGAAACAAAATAGTTCTCATAGTGACATGTTGGACATGAAGTAGCATTAGGAGTAATATTGAATGATATATAACATGTTGGGACATGCCGTCCATCCTATAAAAAAGAGCATCACACTTTCCATGTTCACTAGATGGTAATTATGTAGATTTTGTACTTTCAAATGAGTTTCACAGTGACCATAAATAAGATCATACTCTACGATGCAAGTAGATAATCATAAACAAAACAAAATGCTCAAGAAACACCAACTCTGGGCACAACGCGGGGCTTATAACTACAAAAATTCTTTTCAAAGAAATATGCATTAGCTGTATTATTATTAGAGTTTAGTATTGATTGTTATTAGGGTTGAGCCACGGGCCTAGTTTAGGTTTCTAGGGTTTCTCATAAACTCTATATTGAAATCACCCTTTGAATGAATGATCTATTAGACTATATTATTATTAGAGTTTATAAGAAACCCTAGAAACCTAAACTAGGTCCGTGGGCTCAACCCTATAATTATCGATACTAAACTCTAATAATAATAATATAGTCTAATAATATGGCCATCCCAATCAACTCAGACAAAAGACAATTTAGTATTAGAAAGAGACTGTTGATGAGAAGCTGAAAAACTAACCAATTTATATCAAAACAAAATCATCAACCGATAATGATACTCACAGAAGCAAGATCTAGAGTTGAGCCATGCACACTTTTTCCATGTATCACAACCTGAATTTGTTTCAAAAACACATACACACATAAGCAAAATCACAGGAGGATACCAAAGTTATGGACAAGTATCACCTTTGCTACCTGAATCAACTTGACGGGAAGCTTTCCCTATATGTCCTTCTGAGGAATACTAAAGTAAAACCCATGTCTATCAATAAATGCGATTTTCAGAAAAGGCAGAGAAATTAGACATATCAATATGAAATTCAAATTTCAACCAAGAAAATCCATGAAAGGTGAAAGAATAGAATCAGCTTAAGATAGCATACCCTCCAGTAGTTCTTGTACGTTGATTTGAGTCTGGAATAAACTTCTCTTCTTGTTGCTTGTGCCCAAAAGCATAGAATGCAGTGGCTCTATTATCTCCAAGTTATGGACACTATCACACAAATACAAGATATTACCTTAATTATGATATAATTAGGTTAGTTGTAGGTTTGATAGTCTTCCGATGAGAATGACACACATGATTATTTCAAAATGCTATACAGTATGGAAACTGTACCTAGTTGCATCAATATTCATATGGTTGAATGATCCATTACTGATCACCAGATGGTTGAATAAAGATGGAGAGAAATAAGGATTAGTAGAAGAGTAAAATTCATCACAGATTGAAGTAAAAGCAATGTTGTAAAAATCGCTAGGCGCTAGTCGGGCGGTGAGGTAGGGACTAGGGATTAATCAGGATTAATCGGGATTAATCGATTTGGGAATTTTATATGTATTTTTTAGAAATTATAAATATACTTAAGATTAGTACACTTCAAACATTAATAATTAAACATAAAATTAACCATCAAGTACTTCAAAGATCAAATAGTTTAAAATATAAAAATTAAAACATAGTAGTTTAAACACTTCAAAGATCAAATAGTTTCAAAATATAAAAATTAACCATCAAGTACTATGGAGCTGTTCGCGGTTGGGGCTGCTGCGGGAGGAGCTGTTCGCTGTTGGAGGCTGGTCGCCGGGAGGGAGCCTGGTCGTCGGGAGAGAGCCTGGTCGTCGGGAGGGAGCCTGGTCACCGGAGGGGTCGTCGCCGGGAGGAGGCTTGGTCTCAAGATTCGAAGTGGAGGTGCGGATGTCGGCTAGCGAGCTAGGGCTGTGGTTTAAATGGTAAGAACCGTAAGATTATGGTTTTAAAACCCACATTCAAGCCGTTGACCGGCTTTGACCGATCAGAAAGTAGTACGCTGATTACACAGAGTTTTACCGATTTGCATCGATTAATTCCGCCTAGGTCCGATTAATCCCGCCTAGGTCCGATTAATCCCGCCTAGGTCCGATTAATCCCGCCTAGGTCCGATTAATCCCGCCTAGGTCCGATTAATCCCGCCTAGGTCCGATTACCGATTAATTGATCCGACTAGCATTAATCTACAAGGGCCTAGGCCGCCTAGCGATTAATCACCGATTAATCGGCCGCCTAGGCTGATTTTTACAACACTGAGTAAAAGTAATGATGAAACAAACCAATGACTTTACCTTTTCCTTATAGCAACATACTTGTCATTCTCACACACACTTTTGTATATGTTTCCAAAGAAGAAAGTTGTTTGCATCTTTCAATACCTAACACCAGATGATATAAGACTTTAAATTGCTCAAAGGTTTTATAGTTTGCATATAAAATTAGAAGATATGTGTATTTACCTTTGAGAGAAGTGGCAAGGCATCCAGAGCTGTTTTAAGTAGAATAATTGATATTAGAACCTGGCTCTTTCTAGCGTTATTAATGCCCATGACCTCATTAGTAACTTTCTTTGGCTTCAAACAGAAGTGGCAGAGAACCCTATCTGAATGTATACAAGATAAGTACATCACATGAAACAACAAGTCTTTCAGCATTATACTTGAAGCTTTTTAAAACATGCACTAACCAATCTCTTCAGGAAACTTTCAAAGAGCCTGTGACAGCCAAAAAAAACAGTTGGTCATTGGTCATCAATTCATCCTAGAGTTGAGCAGGTATTATCAGGTTAATTCATTATGAGTGTGAAGATAGTTGTATGAAGAACTAAAAATGATATATTTCCATGAAGAAAGGGCACGAGAGACAAATAGAGGCTGCAGAAATACGAATGCTAAGGTGGATGTGTGGACACACGAGGCTGGATCGGATAAGGAATGACGTCTTCCGGCAGAGGCTACAGGTGGCTTGTATCACGGACAAAATACGAGAGGGAAGATTGAGATGGTTTGGGCATGTGAAGAGGAGACAGATGTCAGCGCCAGTAACAACAGTAGAGAGGAAGACCTAAGTTGACCTGGGATGAGATGATTAGCTGGGATATGGTAGAGTTGCACCTCTCCGAGCACATGGTCGACATAGGAATGAGTGGAGGCGTAGAATTAAAGTTAGGGACTACTAGTGGGCCTTGATGCGATAGTCCGCACGTGTTGTGTAGGGTAACGTTATTTGTCCAATGCAGGTGAAGCCTTAGTGCTAACTGCCCTATTTGTATTATTAATATCGTAGTAAAATTTATCTGCCTTATTTCTTGCCTAATATCATAGTAAAATGTATCGGCCTCAATCTTGTTTCAATGATGTTGTGTTTGCTTTTGTGACGTATGCTTAACTGCTTATGTGAGGTATTCATTATTACTCTGATCGTTATGAGTATGCTTATGTGATGTATGTGATGTATGCAATATAATATTGTTATTTTATTTATGGACATGCATATGAATATACAAAAGTCTAGTGTGATGCATGCTTATGTGATATATGCACTATAATTTGGCTGTTATCGTCGTCGAGCTGGGGGTCTCTTTGGAAGCGGTCTCTCTGTCTCTCAAGATAGAGGAAAGACTGGTCACCACCTACCCATCCCAGACCCTACTCTCAGTGGGACATACTGGGTATGCTTGTTTGTTTGTTTTGGTGCTCGTTTGTCAATTGCCTACTAGCTAATAGTATGGACTATTCAAATTTGAAAGTAGTAACGGCATACGGATACACTAATCCACCAGCTGCCAACTGAACTTTACAGCGACTATCAGACCAGACGTTCTACTCAAGAGAGCCTTTAACCATAAATCATCAGTCCTCCCCATCGCCATACCCCCTCAAAAACTACCCTTCCAGATGGTAACTAATATAAAATATATAATTGCAAGTGTGTAATCATCATGACATATGTATATCATCAAAAGGTAGAACCTGATGTTAAAGATAATATAACCATCCTATGAGTTGACTATCATCTGTTAATCTGGATATTCTGTGGAGATAATTCCTAATTTGCATACAACTTAGGGTTACAGAAAATTAAACTGTCCTATTCTGATGAGCGCTATCAGCATGGTATAGCCTGTCTGGGCTTTGTTGTTTTGCTGTTGAATGGAGAACTATGAAAAAATTAATGCTCAAAAAGTGGTTTATTATCTATCACTCAGCAAAATCACATAAACGACTGTGAAAAAATTGACAATGGACGGACAAAATTTTGCTAGTGTGTGACCTTGTTTGTGTGTAGAGAGCTAAGTACGTCATATAAACAAACCAAATTGAGTGCATAATCTAGAACAGCAAGGCAAAAATACAAAAATGTAAACCCAATGCCTAAGGTTGTAGCCCATCTAGAAAGCAAAGCGAGTAGATGGATCAACTAACAACTCTTTTAGCTTCGGGAACTTTACTATTTTAATTCATTACATTTCTTTATATTACTGAGTTGAACTAGCTATTATGTTTAAACTATTTCATTTAGTCTAAGGGGATGTTTGATTACCGCTGACTCAGTCAGATCTGACTGAGTCAGAAGCTGACCCGGTTAGAAGTTTTAACTGAGTTTGCATCTGATTGAAACTTGGTTGTTTGATTCAGTATCTGACTGACTCTGCTAAATGAGAAAAATCACCATATTACCCTTGTATTTAATCGATATTATGTAATAACTCCATTCATAAATTATTTTAACACACAAAAGAAACCATAAAAAAAACAAAACCCAAGACACCCACCCTTAATAATAATAATAATAACAACATAACCCCCTCTTCCCCCTAATTCATATTCATATTCATCTTCATATTCATATTCATATTCACCTTCATATTCATATTCTTTCTCTTGCAAGATGTGCAGAAGTAGCTGGGGAAGAAGCAAATGTTTGAAGATGTCGTCTATCCCATTAGATCCATGCTCCATCGCTTTTACCCTTCTACTTCTCCTCTTCGTAAATCGGTATTCTCTTTCACTCTTCCAATTTCACCTATATCTTCACATCCTCTTACCACCACCACAACCACCACCACTGTCACCACCGTTACCACCAACAACGGCAAACATGAGCAAGGGTCGTTGCCAAGGACTACCGGCGGAGGGGGGAAGCGCAGGAACGCGAAGGGAGGGAGACCAGGAGCGTCGGAGGGAGGGAGGGAGAAGTGCCGAAGGGGATGGCGGTCAGCCAACTTGGTCTAGGTCAGGGACTTTCAAATCCAGGTCCGGGTCGGCTAACTTGGACCCGATCAGATCCGATTTCAACCACATCAAACAGGCTGACCGGCTGACCGAGTCAGCGGGTCAGTCGGGTTAGACCAAAACAAACAGCCCCTTATTGGGTTTAATCTTGACGGGTCGGTTCACAAGTCGGTTTTATTAATTAGTATTTATTCTGTTTAGTTAACTAAATAAATAGTTTATGAAATAACTAATGGATCATGGGGAAGGAATTAGTCAATGTTGACAAGGACTCAAGCAACAACGTGTGAAAGTTGAGTGCAAAAGTGTACGTTGGGTGAACAATTAAAAGGAAGAATGGGTCTTACTTTGTACCGGATCTTTAGTTGAGATGACTAAGTAGGTAGTACTTTTAGGAAATTTTTAATGCTGGTTTTATGGAGGGAAACAAGTGGAGGGAAAGTAAATGGAGGGAAGGATTCAAAATTTAAGGGTTAGGGGCTGATCCATGAAATCAGGAAGTGGAGATAACTACTCCCACTAACTTTTAGTTTAAATATTAGTCTTCTACATTTGTTTGTAGGATTGTCAATGTTTATGTTATCTAAATTGGGTTTCTATACCTTCGTTGTTGGAGATTAACCCATCTTGAATTGGGTGTTCTATCTTATAATATTTCAGTTTCCAGCACTTAAATCAATCAATTACCTTTGTTTAATTTTGGGTTCTATCATTTGGTTCCATTACCGGGAAACGATGGCACCATCTACCCGGAGCACTACCAACCAGCACGATGGCAGCATCCCTGCAGCAGATTTGATCGCAGGCCAGTTATCAGCCATTGCAGGGCGATTAGACGCATCTTGGCACCCTTGAAGGATGATATTGCAGCAATCAAGACTCTGCTGATCGGAGGTGGTAGTTACTGTGAAAAGGCAGACAAGGATCAGAAGAACAAGGTGGCAGAGGACAGTTTAATGGCTGAAAACAGAGATGAGTTGGTCAAATTTGATAACCGGGCGGGCAGGCATCAGATTCTGGAAATTAAATCCAATAAATCTAACTCACCGGCCATACCTCATTCATCGTAATCCAGTCCTAGAATCCCTCCACATGTATCTGATTCTGAGAAACACAGGCGATCCCTAACATGAAACTGTTGGAATCGAGAGAAAAGGAAGGGAATATCGGCTCCAAACAAACATCTATGATTGAAGGGGACACGCATGATAAGGACGGAATCATTGAATTCAAATGTGCAATTAAATGATCATCTAGGTGGGCTCCAGATGCAAAAGACAAGGGAATTACATGGCCTTCACAATCTACATTAGCTTATGGAAGGGTCTATGAAGCAGGTCAGCCTACAATTGAATGGCTGATTGCTTGGCACAATAGTCAACAGATACCAGATTGTCGACTTGAGGACAAGTCGTGTCTCCGGGCGGGTAGTATTGATACAAACCTGAATCCAATGTTCGATCAAACATGGGTTGGTTCAGCTGCTAATTGGAGGGAAACAAGTGGAGGGAAAGTAAATGGAGGGAAAGTAAATGGAGGGACAGATTCAAAATTTAAGGGTTAGGGGCTGATCCATGAAATCAAGAAGTGGAGATAACTACTCCCACTAACTTTTAGTTTAAATATTAGTCTTCTACATTTGTTTTTAGGATTGTCAATGTTTATGTAATCTAAATTGGGTTTCTATACCTTCGTTGTTGGAGATTAACCCATCTCGAATTGGGTGTTCTATTTTATAATATTTCAGTTTCCAACACTTAAATCAATCAACTACCTTTGTTTGATTTTGGGTTCTATCACTATCTAAGCCGAGCCCAAGAATATGCAACTGCTCTTGCCAATATCGGTGAACCAATGAAGGATAAGGACCTCGTTATGTTGGCTATTTCTGGACTTCGGGCAGAATACGATAGCCTAAAAGCCAATCTTTTGGCTCGCTCCCCACCAATTACCTTCCATGAGTTACATGGAATTCTAACTGATCATGATTTTATGCTCCACAAAACCAACCTCACCCCCACCCATGCAATACCACAGGCCTTTGTTGCCACTGCTGGAAGCCTGACCTCTAACCCGACTGTTATTCAATCTCAACTTGCCATTTTGCATCTGTTAGCAGTGCAATAAGGATATCAACTAAGTCCTGTTGCTTCTGCTAATCCTCAGCCTCAAGCATTCTTTGCCCCCGTTCATTCAATACTAACCGGGGTGGTCGTCGTGATAACTCACGAGGAAATTCTAGTGCTAATCCCAACAATCGTGGACGTGATCAGAATGGGAGTTCTAGAGACTATGCTGGTTCTACAAGACAATTTTCTTGGGCATATACTTAGAACACGGTATATGGCCATTGCAAACAAATTATATATGCAGAAACAATAAGGGTTGAGAGTAACAAACGACATTCTCAGTGAATCTATAATTATTTGGAACCACAAACATCTGCTATAGCTATATTTTACATATAAAAGAGGCAATGACTCATGAGATATGCTGATATCTTCACCAAAGGCCTCTCAAGACAACTATTTCAACACTTCAAGTACAGTTTCTGCTTCCGTTCCTCTACTGCTACGATTGAGGGGGCATGTTAACCAAACATATATTCTGTATATTTTGATGGTCATATTCTCATTTATTGTATTATGTATACGATATTTTTCTTTGTTAGTCCCTTAGAATTAGGCCTAATTGTTAGCTTCCTTTGAGTAAATATGTACAGCTTGGTTATGAATGAAGCATTAAGGTTTTACCTATTTTCATTAACTACCTTGGCTTTGCCATTCTTTAAGCATACATGCATTACTTTCAAACATTCCAAGATAGATAAGGTTTCTCTTGAGATCAAGGATATATCCTAGTTAGACAGTTACTAGATCTTTTAGGATCAAATCTTTGAAGTACCTTTTGTGAGGGGTTATGTGGTAAGAGCACCCTGAATCCATGATCCATTGTTGACCATGTTCATTCTTTAAAGCCACCGGAACATCTGAATCCATGATCCATTGTTGACCATGTTCATTCTTTAAAGCCACCGGAACATCTGAGTGTTCATATCCATCAACAGAGCTGTCAGGTGAATTATTGCCTTACCCTTTGGCGTTAGTGAATTCTTGCTTCCTCTTCTTCCACTATGGGCATTCCCTTTTGAGGTGCTTATATGAATTACACACAAAACACATGCATTTTCCCTTTAACTTGGACCTACCTATAATCTTTGGCTTCATCCCCCTCTGCATTAGATCTACCTCTTACAACTAGCCCCTCGGAACTATCTTCTTTCCCTTCTACCCTTTACTGTAATTCTTTCGAATTCATTGCCGGCAATAATTCTTCCATCGACAGAGTATCCTTGCCAAACATGAGGGTATCCACAAAATGCTCATATGATTGAGGCAACAAAAATAAGAATATGATGGCCTTATCCTCATCCTCAATCTCTACTTCAATGTTTTCAAGATCAAGGATGAGTTTATTGAACTCATCTATATGATCTGCTAATGATCTACTTGAAACCATTTGGAAAGTATACAGTCGTTTCTTCTGATAAAGTCTATTTGCCAATGACTTGGTCATGTAGACGGATTCAAGTTTTGACACAGACTAGCAGTCGTAGTCTCCTTCGAGACCTCCTTAGAACCCTATCTTCGAAACTTAAGATCATTGCTGAATGAGCCTTCTCTATCATATCTTTCTTCTCCTTGTCGGACATAGTTGCAGGTATACCTGTTCACCTTTCAGAGCATCCTCAAGCCCTTGATGTACGAATAGTACTCTCATCTTCAATCTCCATAGGCTGAAGTCATTCTTCCCATCAAACTTTTCAAGATCGAACTTCGTAGTTTACACCATTCTTCACTTGTTAATTGGGTTCACCTATGATTTCTTAATTCATTGAGCGTACGAAGCTCTAATACCAATTGTTGATGTGAACTAGAAATCAAAGATCCAAAACAAAAAAGAACTACTAACTAAACAAGTGATACTTGAATTCAGTTGATTATAAAGGATGAGTTACAATGAAGATGATGATCTGAAACTATGACATGAACATCCAGATATAGAGCTTAAACAAACTTTAACGAACTAATTACACCATTGGCCACTCAACTAAGATAGTTGACAATAACTGTCCCTGAACTATAGTCAACATAACATATTATTGACTAAAACTTGATGTTAACATTACTTCGCAACAGATTGTTTGACACTTATCCAAATAAGCAAAATTAGTGTCATATTTAGATGGACCAACTGCATGAATAGAAAGAGACTGATACTTAAATAACATATTAAGTAAGTAGTCACAAAATTAAAAATGTATTTGAACCTCTTTGATGTGATATAATTGCCTTGTTAATCCAAACTTGACATATTTTTGCATTATTTTCTTATCTTAGATTCTATAGGGTCGTTGGTGCCACCAATTCGGTCACATGCTTATGGACCAGAGTCCAAACATAGTGAAACTAGGGTGTTATTTGCAACTGCAAACTGGAGAAAACCATTTATACAAGAAGAAAAGTAGAGAAGACCTGTCAAAAAGAATTTAAAACCTATCTTGCCAAAACCAGAGAAAATGACAAATATTAAACTAAAAACACTAATTATGTTCAAACAAAAGGCAAAAGAAAGTATAGAATGGATATAAACTCACCTCAAGTATAGGTGGAGAAAACTAGACTGTTATTTGCAACTGCAAGCTGGAGAAAACCATTTCAAACCTGAAGAAAACCAGAGAGGACCTGTCAAAAAAATTTTAAAACCTATCTCGCCAAAACCAGATAAAATTGAAAAATATTAAACTAGAAACACTACTTAATGCTCAAACAAAGGCCAAAGAAATCATGTTAAACAAACATATATTCTGTATATTTCGATGGTCATATTCTTAAAGTAGGGTTATGGCTATACAAGAATCAGAATATTAAACTATATTCTGTATATTTCGATGGCCAGGGGCTTTTAGGATAGAGAGAAATTAGTTTTTGATTTCCTGTTTTATGTTTAGAAATCAGTCCATCCCAAAGAGGACTTCCCTACTTGTATTTCCTTTGTTTGATTAGTAATCTATAGCCGACTAGTTTGGTTCTTATCACTACATTAAAAGTCTTAAAAACTTATCCCCTGCACACATTTATAGCCATAACCCTACTTTAAAAGCCCCTGGCCATCTTACTTGACCAATTAGATTCAAAGGCAAGAATCAATTACTTGGCGGGAAAACATTAATAATAAAAAATAAGTGATGCTTTATTTACCTTCACTAAGCTTATTGTCATAATTTAAATTGTTTGTAACAACATGCAACTCCTTTAATAAGAATAATTTTCATGTTGACTAAGAGAAGAACCTTCATGCAATTTAATAAGATCCAATTGCCAACCATAAGAAGCGTAAAACCAGCACATGACACCTTTATATTCTAAGCAAATCTCCATGAAAGAAAGTAGTGTAATGAGAAACAAAGCATACAAAGCACAAAGGGAAAAAAACAATTACCTTTGATGGACTATGAATTTCACGAGCACTTGCATTGACCTCGAGGTATGTTTTTTCTTCTTTTGCTCTACTTGAAAGTGGGATATTCTCATGCACGGAATGAAACCCTTGGTGACCTCAAGCTTACCTTTTGCGCTTTGAGAAAGTTCAATGATTATTGCATCTGAAAATGAGAAAGTTTGACACTTATCCAAAAAAGCAAGATTAGTGTCACATTCAGAAGGACCAACTACATGAATAGAGAGACTGCTCCTTAGATAATATGTTAAATAAGTATTCACAAAATTAAAACAAATTTGAACCTCTTTAATGTGATATAATAGCCTTGTAATCCAAGCGTGATATATCCTTGCATTATTTTGTTATTTAAGATTCTACAAGGTCGTTGACTCATTGGTGCCGCCAATTTGATCACATGCTTATGGACCAGAGTCCAGCATAGTAAAACCAGGCTGTATTTGCAACTGCAAACTGGAGAAAACCATTTAAAACCAGAAGAAAACCAAAGAAGACCCGTCAAAAAGAATTTAAAACCTATCTCGCCAAAATCAGATAAAACTGAAACTATTAAACTAAAAACACTACTTAATGCTCAAACAAAAGGAAAAAGAAAGTATAGAATAGATATAAACTCACCTCAAATATGGGTGGAGAAAACTAGGCTCTTATTTGCAACTGCAAACTGGAGAAGACCCCCATTTCAAACTAGAAGGAAACCAGAGAAGACATGCCAAAAAGAAGTTAAAACCTATCTCGCCAAAACCAGAAAGAACTAAAATATATTAAACTAAAAACACTACTTAATGCTCAAACAAAAGGCTAAAAAAGTATAGGATAGATATAAACTCACCTCAAGTATAGGTGGAGAAAACTAGTCTGTTATTTGCAACTACAAACTGAAGAAAACCATTTCAAACCAGAAGAAAACCAGATAAGACCTGTCAAAAAGAATTTAAAACCTATCTTGCCAAAAACAGATAGAACTGAAAAATATTAAACTATTAACTCTACTTAATGCTCAAACAAAAGGCAAAAAATGTATAGAATAGATATAAACTCACCTCAAGTATAGGTGGTCTTGCCGTCTTGGTTGGTCTTCTGTTACATCAGCTTTAGCCTTTAGCAACAGTTTGAGAAGGCAACCACTGGGGGTGTGTTAGATAATGATATAATTCTTGATACACAGCAGCAACTGATTAAGCTTTTTTTGAACCTAAAAATCTCTTAGGAGCAGTAAAGGAAAAGCCAATAATGAAAGATAAGAAATCATTAACTTTAAAAACCAGAAAATGGTGAGCATGATGACCGGACCAAAGCATTTGACACCAATAAACCTAACAAGAAAAAAATAATAATATACGTGTGAATATGTGATATATGATGCAAAAGGACAAATTTGATTGTCACTAGAATCGCAAATAAGGGTGGCTCAAAGTTCAACGAGTCGGAGCTTGCTGGAACAGTGATTACTGCATGTTCATGGTTGTCATAGGGTGATAACATAGGTAGAGGAGCGGACTGGTGACATGGTGGATCCATTTGCTGGTGGTTCAGGGCTGCAATATGTGACTTCTATCACTTAAGTGATTTGATTGTTACCTGAATGGCAGAGAGGGAAGGATCAAAAGTCGATCAATGAAGTTTTTGGAAAACCGGTTAGAAAGTGATTGTTGTGCGTCCATGGTCTCCATGGTGGCACAAAGGATGGTGACTTAAGTGAGTCATTTTCAAGTCGTTCATGGTTGTGTTCCTTTGCCCAAATAAACCGCATGATTTAATAAATAAAATCTAAATCTACAGTAAATTTCTAGAACACCGGTCCCTACACACATTCATATCAATCGACCTACTTCAAAAGCTCATGGCCATCTTACTTGACCGATTAGAGTCTGAGGCAAAAATCACATACTTAAGAGAAAAAGATTAAAAATAGGAAGTACGTACTTTTTACTTACCATAACTGACCAGTACCAAATCCACCTTCACCAAGCTTCTTGTCATAATTAAAGTTGCTTGTAGCAGCATGTAATTCCATCAATAAGAATAACCACCATGTCGATTATTATTTCTTCCCTTCCTCTTTCCTGTTTAACTACAATAAATTAACACGATTAGCACATAACTCTTTTCTACATTGGTTACAAAGGTCTAGAAATTTACATATCGGTTACAAGGATTCTGCATATAATCCACAAATCAAGAACCAAATCAACAATCTATATTAGTAAACCTAAACCCCAATAAATAATAGAACTATGAACTCTCCCTGTATTCTTCAATTTTGATTAGTGTATGTAACAGTTAAGTGAAGACTCATGGAGTTATGTTGTTTAATCTTTGCCTTAAGCATACAGAATTCCACCTTGAACCACAGATGATAGATATTGTGTTGGCAATAAGGTAAACAAGTGTGTTGACACTTGACAAGTCTTCACTCTCAAACTTGACGCCAGTTTGCACTTACTACTGCAGTTCCAACCTTATGAGAATAAGAAACAGGTTTTAAAAGGATTTTTATTAGTAATGCAAGATGATAATAAAATAATACAATTAAAAAAAGGACCACTATCTGATAAAAAGCTCCACTTTTCCACTTCTCTCTGTAAGTAGCATTGAACTAATATTGCCTCAGTTTTGATCTTTATCTGAAAGGTCACACATGAAATTAATTAGATAATGAAAAAAAAATTAAATAATTTAATGGAGTATAATTTTGGCATGTGGGATTACACCTTTGGTTGTCATAGGAAGGAAACAATGTTTTACAAGGTTAAAATTTTCAGCATTTGAAGAAAATAGTCCAAGACATTTCACCTCAGCAGCTTCATCATTTTTGCATCATGTGCCAGTTGCTTTAAGAGATAAAATTTCATTATATACGCTTCTTACAGATGCTAGAAACTGCAATTAGCTTAATAACTAGGTTATTACTTGAAAAAACAAAGCTATTAATTACCATTGAGCCATATTGGTATGTGGTGAAAATGCCAAAGCCATATGAATCATTCAACCTAACAATAGCTAGCAAGTGTAACTTATTCAGCTTGTAACCACTAGAACCTGTTTAAGAAATAATCAAAGTACAAACAATAGTCAAGCTTGAAGCTGCTTCATAAATTAAAACAAAAGAGAACAAATTGAATGCTTACCTCCTTGTTGGAATATCTAGATAACCTTTTCCCTTTAGTTAGATATAGATAATGTGGGATTTTTGTAAGCATGCATGTAACAGGGTCCTTTATGATCCACAAATCAAGAACCTAATCAACAATCTATATTAGTAACCCTAAACCCCAATAAATGATAGAACTATGAACTCTCCATTTATTCTTCAATTTTGATTAGTATATTTAACAATTAAGTTAGTACTCATGGAGTTATATGTTGTATGTTGTTTAATGTTTGTTATAAGTATAAGAATTCCACCTTGAACCACAGATTGTAGATATTGTTTTGGCAATAAGGTAAACAAGTGTGTTGACACTTGACAAGTCTTCACTCTCAAACTTGACGCCACTTCTGCAGTTCCAACCTTATGAGAACAAGAAACAGGTTTTAAAAGGATTGTTATTAGTAATGCAGGGCGATGATAAAATAATAAAATTAAAAAAAAGGACCATTATCTGATAAAAGCTCAACTTTCGCACTTCTCTCTGCAAGTAGCATTGAACTAAAATTGCCTCTTTTTTGATCTTTATCTGAAAGGAAACACATGAAATTAATTAAGTAATAAAAACAACCAATTTAACAATTTAATGGAATATAATTTTGGCATGTGGGATTGCACCTTTGGTTGTCATAGGAAGGAGACAATGTTTTACAGCGTTAAAATTTGCAGCATTTGAAGGAAACAGTCCAAGACATTTTACCTCAGCAGCTTCATCATTTTGCATCATGTGCCATTTGCTTTTATATACACTTCTTACAAATGCTAGAAACTGCAGTTAGCTTAATAACTAGTTTTTTACTAGCATAAACAAAGCTATTAATTACCATTGAGCCATATTGGTATGTGGAGAAAATGCCAAAGCCATATGGATCATTCAACCAAACAATAGCTAGCAAGTGCAACTTATTTAGCTTGTAACCACTAACCTTTTGAGACGCACACCTGTAAGGGAAGGAACATAAGATGAAAAAAGAAGCATGCTGAAAGAAAAGAGAATTAGCAACATACTAGAGATTAGTCGTTGATGGGGAGTTTTAACATAATATAGTTTAACAGCAACAAAATTACAGAAATAAAAAGATGAGGACATTACATACAGCATGTAGGTTGTGGCGACAACACTAAGAAGTATGCAGAGGTCGTTGATGGCGCGGTCTACGACCGATTGTTCAAAACAGTGAAACAAAGAATGTAATGCATAACGATTAGAGATGGTTACCTTAGATAGATTATGATTTTGGCCAGCACTTGAAAGGGGTTCTGTCATCGGTGTACTCAATCCTAGTAGAGAGAGAAGAAGAGAAAGTATGACTCAAAAGAAGTGTTTTTAGGTCACTTAATCCATTTCCAAATCCATGTTGCTTCCTAAATTACATTTTCAATTTTGTTTACCTTATTTCTATGAACCTAATGTGATTAGTAACAGGATTTTTAGTTTTAAGAGCATGTTTTTAATAAATAGAATCCAAGTCTACTTGACTAATTAGAGTCGGAGGCAAAAAATCATTTACTTAAGAGACAATTAGATAAAACATTAAAATTAAGAAATAAATGATTTTATATTTCCGATACCTGACCCGTGCCACATCCACCTTCACCAATGAGAATGACCTCCACGTTGACTCCTTCTTCCCTTCCTCTTTCCTGTTTAATTAGCAATTAGTTTAACACAATTAGCGCATAAACTCTTAATTTTATACATAGTGTGAAGTTAATTAACCACCCACAATCACAAGAACCATAAGCAAGAAAGTTTATAAAAAGGTTTGGGAACTTACAGATTGATTACAAGGATTCTGCAAATAACCCACAAATGAAGAACCAAATCAACAATCTATATTACTAACCGTAAACCCCTAACCAAATTAAATAACAGAGCATCAAAATCTCCCTGCTTACAAGCGCAATCAAAACCCTAAACACTAATCAAAGGTCTAGAAATTTACATATTGGTTACAAGGACTCTGCATATAACCCACAAATCAAGAACCAAATCAACAATCTATATTAGTAAACCTAAACCCAATAAATAATAGAACTATGAACTCTCCCTGTATTCTTCAATTTTGATTAGTATATTTAGCAATTAAGTTAGTACTCATGGAGTTATATGTTGTTTAATGTTTGCCTTAAGCATAAAGAATTCCACCTTGAACCACAGATGGTAGATATTGTGTTGGCAATAAGGTAAACAAGTGTGTTGACACTTGACAAGTCTTCACTCTCAAACTTGATGCCACTTTGCACTTACTACTGCAGTTCCAACCTTATGAGAATAAAAAACAAGTTTTAAAAGGATTGTTATTAGTAATGCAAGGTGATAATAAAATAATACAATTAAAAAGGGACCATTATCTGATAAAAAGCCCCACTTTTCCACTTCTCTGTAAGTAGCATTGAACTAAAATTGCCTGAGTTTTGATCGTTATCAGAAAGGTAACACATGAAATTAATTAGATAATGAAAAAAACCAATTAGATAATTTAATGGAATATAATTTTGGCTAGTGGGATTACACCTTTGGTTGTCATAAAAAGGACAATGTTTTACAAGGTTAAATTTTTCAGCATTTGAAGGCAACAGTCCAAGACATTTTACCTCAGCAGCTTCATCATTTTTACATCATGTGCCAGTTGCTTTAAGAGAGAAAATTTCATTATATACGCTTCTTACAGATGCTAGAAACTGCAATTAGCTTAATAACTAGGTTATTACTTGCAAAAACAAAGCTATTAATTACCATTGAGCCATATTGGTATGTGGTGAAAATGCCAAAGCCATATGGATCATTCAACCACACAATAGCTAGCAAGTGCAACTTATTCAGCTTGTAACCATTAGAACCTGTTTAAGAAATAATCAAAGTACAAACAATAGTCAAGCTTGAAGCTGATTCATAAATTAAAACAAAAGAGAACAAATTGAATGCTTACCTCCTTGTAGGAATATCTAGATAACCTTTTCCCTTTAGTTAGATATAGTTAATGGGGGATTTTTGTAAGCATGCATGTAACAGGGTCCTTTATGATCCACAAATCAAGAACCTAATCAACAATACTAACCCTTATGATAACTATGAACTCTCCATTTATTCTTCAATTTTGATTAGTATATTTAACAATTAAGTTAGTACTCATGGAGTTATATGTTGTTTAATGTTTGTTTTAAGCATAAAGAATTCCACCTTGAACCACAGATGGTAGATATTGTTTTGGCAATAAGGTAAACAAGTGTGTTGACACTTGACAAGTCTTCACTCTCAAACTTGACGCCACTTTGCACTTACACCTGTAAGGGAAGGAACATAAGATGAAAAAAGAAGCATGCTGAAAGAAAAGAGAATTAGCAACATACTAGAGATTAGTCGTTGATGGGGAGTTTTAACATAATATAGTTTAACAGCAACAAAATTACAGAAATAAAAAGATGAGGACATTACATACAGCATGAAGGTTGTGGCGACAACACTAAGAAGTATACAGAGGTCGTTGATGGTGCGGTCTACGACCGATTGTTCAAAACAGTGAAACAAAGAATGTAATGCACAATGATTAGAGATGGTTACCTTAGATAGATTATGATTTTGGCCAGCACTTGAAAGGGGTTCTGTAATCAGTGTACTCAATCCTATTAGAGAGAGAAGAAGGGAAAGTATGACTCAGAAGAAATTTTTTTTGGTCACTTAATCCTTTTCCAAATCCATGTTGCTTCCTAAATAACATTTTCAATTTTGTTTACCTTATTTCTATAAACTTAATATGATAAGTAACAGGATTTTTAGTTTTAAGAGCATGTTTTTAATTAATAGAATCCAAGTCTACTTGACTAATTAGAGTCGGAGGCAAAAAATCATTTACTTAAGAGACAATTAGATAAAACATTAATATTAAGAAATAAATGATTTTTTATTTCCCATACCTGACCCGTGCCACATCCACCTTCACCAATGAGAATGACCTCCACGTTGACTCCTTCTTCCCTTCCTCTTTTCTGTTTAATTAGCAATTAGTTTAACACAATTAGCGCATAAACTCTTAATTTTATACATAGTGTGAAGTTAATTAACCACCCACAATCACAAGAACCATAAGCAAGAAAGTTTATAAAAAGGTTTGGGAACTTACAGATTGATTACAAGGATTCTGCAAATAACCCACAAATCAAGAACCAAATCAACAATCTACATTACTAACCGTAAACCCCTAACCAGATTAAATAACAGAGCATCAAAATCTCCCTGCTTACAAGCGCAATCAAAGCCCTAAACACTAATCAAAAGTTTGGTTTAATGATAACATAAAACTTGTTGGTTTTTAATTAGTCAATTGAATTGTTGGAAAGAACAAAAACCCCCAATCATATCGGAGCCCCTGGTACAACTAAAAAGGAGCAAAGCGCAAAAACCCTAAAAAAACAAAATCTTTCTCCAACTAGTAAATTGAACAGAAAGCGAAAAGCTATGACACGGTTTCATCATAAATCAAAATCGAAAACATGTTTACCTCCTGATTTGGTAGTCGGAAGTTGATGTTTGAGAATTGAAATCCACAATTAAGATTCAAACCATCATATGAGGGGTGTTTTAGGACGATACTTACCGGATGATGTTTGTAGCAGATTAGAATCGAAATCATCTGCTGATATGCGTCTGATCAAACATAACCATCTGAATGTAGCGGATTAGAATGGAAATCATCAGATGAAACACTTTTTTACCCACTGATTCGGGGGTCCAAAAGTTGAAATTCGATTTGAGATGGATTCAAAACTACTTACAGGAGAATATATAGAAGATCAATCAATCTGATGAGAATAGAAGATCAATCAATCTGATGAGTGTAGAAGATCGATCAATCGAAATATGAAAATTAGAAGAATGAATGGCGGGGGTTTGGTTTTATGGTATTAATTTAGGGACGCGGGTTCTCCAAGCTACCAACGGTCTGATATCGCAATCATGATTAAATATTCGCTTTTTGATTTCATCTGTAATTTTGTGTGTGTCAAATATATTTTATTTATATCTGAAAATGAAAACCTATTCATTCGTTTGATATTTCGTACTTACATTGTTATTTTTTTATTTATAAACTAACTTATAAACCCATGGGTTAAAAATCAACATATTTTGTATATATGTTATTATCCATTAAAAAAAAGTTTGTAACTTAATTATAGGAGTTCGATTAATGAACGAACCTGAGATCATACTTGTGACAATCGATAAATTTCAGGTCAACATCCCGACCCGACTTGGTTATAATTATGCATATTTTACATGAGTTTCAATCGAGTTCTATCTATTTAAGGTCATTTCATGCATTGCAAAATTTCATACATAGCATTTTATTCATACTTGTGACAACTTACAAATTTCAGGTCAATACCCGGCCCGAGTTAGTTATAATTATGCATATTTTATGCATCGTTCCTCCGCCTCCTTTGTTTGAATCCACCATCATCAACTCAATAACACCACCACCATCATCGTCAACACCATATGCGTCATTAGCGCCATCCTCATTATCATCATAATGTTTGAGCATCATTGATTTTGGATCACTGTGGTTTATTTAGGTCATGATGGTAGCAGACATCATAACAATGACGACGACTACGGTGATGGTTGTGGTCAGCTCCAAAAGTGGTGATGACGTCCTAGAGTTTAACGGCGGTGGTTTGTTGGTGGTTCGATGTTGGTGTTGAACAGAAACAGTGGTGACGGTGGTGGTTTGATGACGGTGGGGATTAGCTACTAGGGTTTGAACGGATCAATGGTGAATTGGTGATGGTGGTGATTTGATGATGGGGATGGGTAGATGGTTGGTGTTAAAAAAAAACACCGATGATGGTGGTGGTTTGGTGACGGTGGCGGTTTGGTGAAGGTGGTGGTTGAGAAACGATTATGGTTGAGAAACGACAGTGGTGGTAAGACACAACACTGGTGGTTGATATAAATATATATATATATATATATATATATATACATATATATATACACATATATATATACATATATATATGTATATATATATGTATATATATATATGTATGTACACTAAAATTATATACATTAGTGTGTATATATAATTAATACTTTATAAAATGGGTCCCACATTTATTATAGTATTTTTTAATTCAGGGGTATTTTGGTATTTTTACGTTCATTTAACTGAGAAACTTAACATATTAGTGTCAAGGTCCAATAATGTTATAGTTTGATAAACAATTGGGACCAAACATGTAATTTCTTAAAAGTTGAGACCAATATTGTAATATGGGCAAAGCACAGGGACCAATTGTGTAATTTACTCTTAAAATAATATCTTACTACTCTAATAAAAAGGTAACTAGGTTGGACATGTGTCATCACCACATTTCACATCATCAAAGGTTGGACATGTGTCATCATCATATTTCACCTCATCAAAATTTTCCCGCTTCTCTCTCATATTAAATTCTCATTAATTAATTACTAATAATAAATCAAAGAAAGTATATTTTTATTACATATTTTTCTAAGTAAATAAATTTTTATAAAATAAAACTTACTTTTAAAACATCAAACTTTTTAAAAAATATAAATTATTTTAAAATTGATGTTTGTAAGTAAATTTTTTATATACAAAAAATAAATAAAATTGGGAGTTATAGTAATTTTTTAAAATTTTATATTTTTTAAAATGTTTGCCTTAAAACAAATTTATTTTATTTTTCTTTTGGAAAAAAATTTAAAAAATTAAAAAAAAAAAGACTAAGAAGTTGATATCATTGTTTTATTATTTATAGTTCGCACTTGTATATGATTTCAATTATGTTTTATTTTAAAATATAGTTTTATAACTAATAAAAAATTTTCTTATTTGATATTTTATTTTTTTAACCCGTGTAATACACGGGTTTACTAAAACTAGTATATATAATATATATATATATATATATATATATATATATATATATATATATATATATATATATATATCATATACACACCATAACATCATCATCATCGGTAAACTCCTGGAGTCCCGGCAATCCACCATACCCAATAATCCACCACCGTCGTCAACCACCCCCGGCAAACCAACCTTTATCTCCATGGCCACCGCCCATCAAACCACCACCATCACCACGTTCAATTTGAATACCTTTACCACCACCACACCATCATTGGCAACCAACCACCATCTCTATCGCCACTGCCCATTAGACCACCACTATCACCACATTCAGTTAAAAGTACATCACCACCACCGCACTTTCATTGTATTTTTTCTGTTTGACGCACTAGGATCACCATAACAAATCACCACCGGTGATGGTGATAATACGAAAGAGCGATGCGGACAGTAGCTCCCATTTATGGCTCCTGTTGTTGTCATACGCCTAGCTGCACACCTGCTCGAGCCCCAACGCTTGTCCAACGAGGATGGAGTAGCCTGTGATGTTGGTGAAACCTAGCGAAAACGACCCTCCAGCTAGCTCGAGGCTACCGATTTGATCGAGAAACAGTATGGAAACCACCACTCGAAGGAAGACGAGACAGTTCGCCACCGTGATCGGAATCGCCATCGAATAAAGCTCTTTGAGCTCCCCCGTCACCTGTAAATAATCACATATCGATCAAAAGTTAAGGGTTAACAATAGGGTTGTAAACGACACGAGCTGAGCCAGGATGGGTTCGAGCTCGAGCTCGAAGCTTATCGAGCCGAGCCGCTCGAGCTCGAACCGAGCCGGCTCAAAAATTTTAACGAGCTCAAAACACCGGCTCGAGTTCGGCTCATGAAAAGCTCGAGCCAGCTCGTGGCTCGTTCGAGCCAGCTGGATTTAAAAAAAATTCAAATTATATATATATTAAAGATATAAGGTTTAGCTACAGTACTACAGTACCACCACCATGACTATCACCACCACCACCGCCACCACCCTCCCTCCACCTCAACCACCCACCCCCTTCCCCAAACTCCACCTCCCCCGCCGCTCCCTCCTCCTCCTCTCCGCCACCACCACCCTCTCCCTTCCCTCCCTCTCCACCGCCACACCCCCACCAGACACCACCATCACCGAACGCATCTTCATGGACTTCAGCATCTGCCCCTCCTACTTCCAAACCCGCACCCTCGGCTCCGACCTCGCCCTCTGCCCCGACTCCCAACCCGTGGGTCGCATCGTCCTCGGCCTCTACGGCAACCATGTCCCCATCACCGTCTCCAACTTCAAATCCATGGCCCGACACCCCTTTCCCCCCCCCCCTGTTCTCTTCGAATCCGGCCAATCCCGGCCACCTGCGCGGGTATCCGGCGAGCCCCCTTCCCCCTCTCGACTCCTCTCATCCAATCGGAAGCAATGGAGGCTTCAATTCCTCTTAAATCGTAACGTAACAGCGCGAATCGAAGGCAAGGTCGGCGGTTGCAGATCGATTTGGAGGCTGTGGTTGCGCGATGGTGATGATTTGGAGGCTGTGGTTGCGCGACGGTGGTGTGCGCTCGCGATGGTGGTGTCGCGATGGTGGTGTCCCGAGGGTGTGCGGTCGCGACGGCTGTGATGGTGACTGTGGTTGTCGCGATGGCGATGGTGGTGGTGGAATTCGGGGGCCGACGAGGCCGATGGCGATGATGGTGGTCGATGGTGGTCGCGATGTGGTGTTGGTGGTGCAGGGCCGCAACAGGGACCATAGCTTTGATTTCATTGGTGGCTCTGTTTTCTGCTCATTTGCATCTGTTCTTCCCTCCTTCGCAAGTTTCCATGCTGCCTGATCCTTACAAGCTCCCTACGGTGATTTTCTGAAACTGTTTTGATGATTTGTGTGTTGATTGGTGTTACTAGGGTTTATGTTTTCTTTGGTTTTTTTGTTGTTCTTGAAATGTGATTGTTTGTGGGTTGTGTAGAACAATATTAGAAGATTTAGTTTACTGAAAGTTTTGATTTTTGGAGTGATGTTTGATTATGTTTTTCTTTCCTAAATCAAGATTGAAGGGATCATTTGCTTGCAAAGCTTTGTTGATGAAAATTTAGTCACTACAAGGGTTCTAATTGGGGCAAATAATTGCCAAATAGTAACTTTATTGCAAAGATTTATGCTACCCTTTTTGTTAATTTTATCTTTACACGCATTTGTTAATCCTTAAATGGGAATTTTTAGGCGGTTGTGGCAACTTCTGTGGTTAAGATGTGATTGTTGATCTATAGATTGTAAACATCATCGATCTTGGTTCATATTTTGGGTGCAAACTGATATTTCTAATTTGTTTGTGGTGAAGTACGAAATGATATACTAAATGATCTATATATTGGTAATAGTATATGGGTTCTTCTTCATATTATCAAATTGAGAATAATAATAAAACTGATACCATAAGTACAATTTCTAGGATTTTTCTGGGTGTCCTTGGATTTCGATTAAGAATGTTGGATACAATTAGCATGAAATTAGATGCTTAATGTTCCATTTCTTGATTTTTGGGGTTGTTTTTCAGATGCCAAAATAAAAATATGATTTAATCTGTAGCAATATGAACTTAGATAGCAAATTTCTTTTTTTTTTTCCATGTAAGCGACACGCATATTGGAACTGAGAATGTCACTGATCGTGTTAATTCAACTTTGTAGCAACATGAACTTCAATACCAAAAGTTGAGCAGAGAACGAAGCTGGATACGACCTAATATGTCAAAAGCTCCTCTCCCTGCTCTCAAGGTTAATGTGAGTCACTTAAATTATTTTATCACTTTTACGAATTACGATGAAGTAGCCGTTAAGGTTATCGACGGAGTGAGAGTCGTAGCAACGGGTTTGTTTTACCTTTCTACACGCTTTAGGATTTTACATTGGAATGGTAACCGTTACATTTTGTTTGACATTTGCGTTTTGATATTTGGGATCATGACGAAAGACCCCGCGCAACGCGCGGGGCAAAAAGAACTAGTTAATTTATATGAAAATATAAAAAATATATATTTGGGCATTTACCTTTTATTGAGTACTCCGTACTTAGGTAACAAAGATCATTATTTTGAATATAAACAATTTACTATCAAGTTATATATTTTTTAAACAAAATATTAAATGTTTTTAAAAAGAATCCATTTTTATTTTAAGAAAACCTTACTAAAATCTTAATATAAAAATAATAATCATAATAATAGTAGTAGTAATAATAATATTTTTTATTATACTATATAAATATATATATATACATATATTATATGCACCGTGTCACGAGCCAAGCCAACGAACCGAGCCACGAGCCGAGCTCGAATCGAGCTAACCCTGGCTCGAGTTCGGCTCGTTTAGAATTCGAGCCGAGCCGAGCCGGCTCGTTTGGATACGAGCTTTTCTCGAGCCGAGCTTTTTCGAGCTTTTCTCGAGCGAACTTCGAGCTAACTTCGAGCCACGAACTTTTTGTACAACCCTAGTTAACAATATGGTGAACGGAGTTCAGATATTCAATCATTCGTATTAATAAATAGTGAACGAAGTTCAGATTCAATCAAGTAGATAAACAAACGATGAACTATAGGGAGTGAAGGGTGGTGGGCATGGTAGTTGTGGGGTGAGGATATGAAGAGCTAATTAGGGCGATCGTGATGCGTGATAGTTGTGGGTGATCAACGCTAATCCCGGCTATGGTCAGCCGGTGAAAATGGTGGCAATGGGTGGGGATGGTGCGGTAGTGGGGGACAAGAGGAGATGAGTGGATTAGGGGATAGGAGAGAAGAAGTGGGACCTATCTTATTATACATTTTTCTTTTAGTTCAGGGGTATTTTAAACTTTTCACATCCACTTAACTGAAAAACTTAACAGAAGTTAGTGTCAGGGACCAATCGTGTTATAAGTTGACAAACAGTTAGGACCAAATCAGTAATTTCTCAAAAGTTAGGAACAATATTGTAATATGAGCATAACACAGGGACCAATCGTGTAATTAACTCTTAAAAATATTTTTATTAAAATAATTTTTTTAAATAAAAAGAAACAGGTTTTTTATTTATTTGTTTAACAATTTGGAAAGGATATATAACTAATAGTTATTTAATAACATTTAAAAATTAAAAAATATTTTTTTGTGATAAAATATCCAAAATGCAAAATATACCTTTTTTGCGGAATTTGGTGTGCATAATTAGGATGGTTTTCTTCTTTTTACAGCTTCTATTTCCATCTAGAATTGACACACGCCCCTTTTCCATGCTTGGTTTAGGACATTGTAATTCCAGGTATAAAAGTAATTTGTGATCATTTACTATGGTAAAAATCATTGTTTAACATTCTTTGAAGTTGTTTGTTATTGGTAATCTATCATCAGATTTTTAACTAATATTGTTTATTTTCAGGAATTTTTGTAGCTTTGGCACTACGATATGATGTGTCAAGAGGGAAGGAAAACCACTACTTCAAAAGTGCTTTCCTGGGATATACCGTTAGTTTGGTCTATACAATTGTTGTCATGAACTGGTTTCAAGCTGCACATGTTAGTAATCCTTAACAAACATAAACAAAAGGAAAATATATAATAACTGAAATATGAAATGATACAATTACCTATTCACTCTTGGTGATCATAACTAAAAGTCGTTCATGTTTCAAGTGGTTGATTGGATTCTTGGCTGCTCATTGCCTATGGAATGGAGAGGTCAAACTGGTATGCCTTCACATTTTTTTAGTTGTCTAACATTTACCATGTAATATGTATAATGTTCTTTAACCATGTTTAACAAATTATAATTTTTAATAAAAAGAAATGGTTTGGATTAAAAAAATATAAAATGTATTATGGATAACGGCAAGGGCGAAGCTTTATGGGGGCCGGGGGGGCCCCCGCCCCCTCTTTTTTTCGTCCGTAGTGTAAATTTTCGGCTCGATGGTGTAAATTTTTGGTCCGGTAGTGGAATTTTTTAATAAAAATAGATTCCGCCCCCCCTAAAATAGTTTACTTTCGCCCCCAACCCCCTATGCTTTGGTTCAAGCTCCGCCACTGGATAACGGGTCTTTTACACTTGCCATACTAGTCTTATGTAATTATTCCTTTCTCGTAACCATACTAATCTTATGTATTATGTAATTATTCCTTGCCTCCTCTAAGCCATACGATCTGACAACCTTCTTCTTCAAAATCATAAGCACCATCTCTTCACACCTTCAAACCATCATTTTCCCATTAACTCACGTAAACAAACTTTCAAATATGAAGATAAGTCGTGATGCTACAACCTCCATCTAAAATTCTCAACGGCAATGCTACAAACAGAACCCACCGTACCTTCCTTGGTTCTGACAAAACCAAATCATCATGAATGTCATTTTCTGCAGCCTCTCCAATACTAACCCGTGCTTTTATCATTAGCAAAAACATCTAGTTTAGTAGACTTCTATTCCAAATATTCTTGGTTGCTAAATGTCGCCATTGTCATATTAAAACTGTTTGGTTGTTTATGTTATCCTTAGTTGCGACCTTACACCCTTCCTCCCACTTGCAAACTTCATTCTTTAGGATTGTAAACTTCATTCTTTAGGATCCAGTCATTTAAATATAAGAGACTAAAAAAGCATAGAAAATAATAGCAAAAGATGCAAAACTAACTGTTTATCAAATAAAAGAACCAAGTATCGATCCAGTAAACATGGATACCAATCTTAAAATTAGACTTCAATCCAGTAAACTAGACTCGTTTGAAAGCTAAACGATAAACACATAATAGCCTAAAGTTATGCAATGAAGAACTAATGATATAAATATTTGGAAAGTTAACACGATAAACCTACAATAGCTATTTAAATCCTTCAACTTATGATAACACGAATACACGAACCATAAATTTGTGCATTCTACGGTTACACATAATCAAATTTAGGAGATATTCAAAACAAACACAATGGTTTTCACAAACATATGTATAAGGACACTAATGTATGCAATTCATGAATAGATGTTTTAAAACACAAAGTTTTCCAACAATATGTGATTAACACACACAATATTCATCAAGTTCAACAAGCATACACAATCATTGAAGAATATTCATAACCTTGTAATAAACATTAACCTAATCATCACTAAATGTTACATGTAGAATATCAAAATAAAGGGTGTTTAGCCCGTGGGTTGTATGGTTGAATCTTCCTTTAAAATGCTTGATCAAATAACTTGAACTCTTGAGAGAGATTTCTTCCAAATCACCTAAAGAATGAAGAAGAAGAAGAAGAAAGGCTTAAAAGGAGGGGGTCCCATAATAGAATCAATCATAATCATAATACACAGGAAAGGAGGACCTGCTGTTTGTTATGATTAGCCTCTAAACTTCTAAAATCCAAATTAATCCATAATTAAGTATCGATAAAGTTGAATTTGTAACGCTTAAAATAATTTTATTCATATCATATATACTTGCAAAATCAAAACAAGAAGCGATCAATCTTCGAGAAATTAACGACGATTCAACTTCATAGCCCATCTCCCTCCCGATGATCTCCCCCATCACCACACTTTGCTAGTTGGGTTTGCCTTGACCCCCTCGCCAACTAACCTAACTACCCCTACACCACCACACCACCTTTTGCGTCTTCCCATATCTCTTCCCACTGGCCGATGAACCCCTCTCCTTTACTTGTCAGAACTCGCAAACCAAATCTGAAATATTTCAACCCTGACTATGTTAACTCAGTTACACTTTATCACATTCAATGATGAACCTACAACCCATATTCGAGCCTCAAAAGATCTAGAGTAGAGTAATACCATAGACTAATTTAATGCCCTTCTTTGTAGGATCTTGTCCTTCCTTCCTTTCACACACTCCCTCTACAATAATATGACATTCCTTGATTATTTCATCACCACCATAGGCACCAACTTCTCTGTCAAAGAACATTGAAGTAATTCCACTCCTTCTGACTTTTTCCTTTTTCAACATCGACACATTTCATATGATGCCATCAATGAGGTCATCGCTCCTCTCAACTCATCCAATCCCTTTTCAATATGACATTCGTTGATTATCACCACTACAAGCACCTACTTCTCTGTCAAAGATCTTAGAACCCTTTAGGCATTAAAGTAATTTCCACCCCTTCTAACTCATCCAATCCCTTTCCCCTTCAGTTGATGCTACACCCTGCACAATTAGTGGGCTCCTTACAATACATTGCATTCACTCGACCTGACATCTTCTTTTGTATGACCCCGTTCCCGGAGACCTCACAGTTGGTCATTCACAGTAGTAATTACATAAAACATTATAGGTTTACAAATTTAAGTAGTGGAATTAATTTAACAAAAGCCATTCATTTCATTATAAACACTGTTGTTAAACAATACACCTTGGTTTACAAATTTAAGTAGTGGAATTAATTTAACAAAAGCCATTCATTTCATTGTTTAACTGCATTACAAAACAACAGTGATATCTATTGAGAATGGATGTCAGTCTTGCCCCGCCAAGTAGCCATCCCCGCGTGCCATCCCCAGCAACAAATTACCTACCAACTAGAAATGCATAAAATTCAGCGTTACTGAGTAAGTTCTAGTTTAAAAAGTATTAAAATACCTCGAGGAATTTATGTATGAAAATACTCTTTTCGTTAAAATCTTCCTCTTATACTTCATTACATGAGCATACATCATACATACATCAAGGTATAACTTTATTTATTCTTTCATTCATTTCTCATTTTTATCCTTATCTTTCCGAGTATGTTGCGACAACGAGGCCGCTCACCTCATTGGCAATCTCAAATATTGCATGCTAACCAAGTCTGTTGCAACAACAAGGTTGCTCACCTCATTTATCAATCTAACGATTGACCCTGTGTGCATCCTTTGGGGTAGCTAACCCACATCACAGTTGAGCTAACGACAACAAGGCCGTGCACCTCCATACATTTCATTAATCATTTACGTTCCACTTCTCTTCATCATTAATCTTTTACTTCATTAATGATAATACTTTACGTTACAGTCATAAACATACCACGTAAAGTTACATAATATAAGACAAACATAATAATAATAATCAAAATAATAATAATAATGATAACAATAATAATAATAAAAAAGGGGTCATAATGACAATCAAGCATAATCATGAGCATTACATAAACCCTAGTCAACATTGGTCAAAACCCTAAATGCACAAACTCCCACGAAAATTCTGCATTTAATTCTAAGTGTTGGGCGCACCAACACTATTTGGGCGCATGAAGTCTTAGGCGCATGGGAATACTTGGTCAATTTATCCTGTTGGGCGCATGGGCCAATTTCAGGCGCGTGAGCAGACTTATCATACTAACAACATTCATAATCAGTTCCAAATCTTAATGTGACATGTTCTAAACTTAGTTCTAACTTTCTAAGCACCGTATAACATACACATAACATAACCATATCATCAAATGCACTCAAAATCACACTCACCCACTATATACATTCAAATTTACATACGGGTGTAAAACCCAACTTTATAAACATGTAACATAGGGGGATCTAGAACTCACCTTAGCAGTCTCTTGCGTATGACTTCCTTCAAAACCCGTTTGCTACAAGTTCAACACCTAAAACCCACCAAAAACACACACAACCGAGCATACAACACACATAAGCATATAACCGAGACAAGAACTCAACATGAACACATAAACCCACGAACTTCTTACCTTTTAATCAGCCTCTTCTTCTTCTTCTTTCAAAATCCGAAAGTTTCTCCTCTTTCTCTCTCTAAACCGGTTGCAAAAAGGTGAAAGGCAACACGGTATAGGCCGCCATGTTGCTTTTGTACCATCCTTTTATTCTTTTTGTCCTTTTGCCCCATTTAACCCCTTAACTTGGGTTAAATTGCACTTCTTGGTTTTATTCTTCTTTTATCATCTTTTAATTATCAGGGTGTTACAAGTCCACCCCCTTATATAGGTTTCGTCCCCGAAACCCATTATTCCTCAAACAGATGAGGGTAATGCTGCCTCATCTCTTCTTCAGTCTCCCACGTAGACTCGGATCCCTTCCTGTGCTTCCATTGTACACGCACAAGAGGAACCACTTTATTCCTTAACCTCTTCTACTTACAATCAATGATCGCCACTGGTTGCTCCACATAATTGAGCCGCTCGTCTACCTCGATGTCTTCCAATGGTACAACCATATCCTCGTCTGCCAAACACTTCCGCAGATGAGATACATGGAATGTCGGGTGAATTCCACTCAACTCGTCAGGTAGTTCTAACCGGTAGGCCACCTCTCCCACTCGAGCAATGATTCGGAATGGCCCTATATACCTCAGGCTTAACTTGCCCCGCTTTCTGAAGTGTATGATTCCCTTCCAAGGCGAGACCTTTAACATTACTCTATCACCCACGTGGAATTCAATCGGTCTCCGCCTTTTGTCGGCATACGACTTTTATCTGTCCTTTGCCGCCTTCATGAAGGCTTTGATTCTTTTTAGCTTCTCCGTCGTAGCCTCGATGACCTCGACACCTCCTAACTCCTTCTGCCATAGAAAATAATAGCAAAAGATGCAAAACTAACTGTTTATCAAATAAAAGAACCAAGTATCGATCCAGTAAACATGGATACCAATCTTAAAATTAGACTTCAATCCAGTAAACTAGACTCGTTTGAAAGCTAAACGATAAACACATAATAGCCTAAAGTTATGCAATGAAGAACTAATGATATAAATATTTGGAAAGTTAACACGATAAATCTACAATAGCTATTTAAATCCTTCAACTTATGATAACACGAATACACGAACCATAAATTTGTGCATTCTACGGTTACACATAATCAAATTTAGGAGATATTCAAAACAAACACAATGGTTTTCACAAACATATGTATAAGGACACTAATGTATGCAATTCATGAATAGATGTTTTAAAACACAAAGTTTTCCAACAATATGTGATTAACACACACAATATTCATCAAGTTCAACAAGCATACACAATCATTGAAGAATATTCATAACCTTGTAATAAACATTAACCTAATCATCACTAAATGTTACATGTAGAATATCAAAATAAAGGGTGTTTAGCCCGTGGGTTGTATGGTTGAATCTTCCTTTAAAATGCTTGATCAAATAACTTGAACTCTTGAGAGAGATTTCTTCCAAAATCACCTAAAGAATGAAGAAGAAGAAGAAGAAAGGCTTAAAAGGAGGGGGTCCCATAATAGAATCAATCATAATCATAATACACAGGAAAGGAGGACCTGCTGTTTGTTATGATTAGCCTCTAAACTTCTAAAATCCAAATTAATCCATAATTAAGTATCGATAAAGTTGAATTTGTAACGCTTAAAATAATTTTATTCATATCATATATACTTGCAAAATCAAAGCAAGAAGCGATCAATCTTCGAGAAATTAACGACGATTCAACTTCATAGCCCATCTCCCTCCCGATGATCTCCCCCATCACCACACTTTGCTAGTTGGGTTTGCCTTGACCCCCTCGCCAACTAACCTAACTACCCCTACACCACCACACCACCTTTTGCGTCTTCCCATATCTCTTCCCACTGGCCGATGAACCCCTCTCCTTTACTTGTCAGAACTCGCAAACCAAATCTGAAATATTTCAACCCTGACTATGTTAACTCAGTTACACTTTATCACATTCAATGATGAACCTACAACCCATATTCGAGCCTCAAAAGATCTAGAGTAGAGTAATACCATAGACTAATTTAATGCCCTTCTTTGTAGGATCTTGTCCTTCCTTCCTTTCACACACTCCCTCTACAATAATATGACATTCCTTGATTATTTCATCACCACCATAGGCACCAACTTCTCTGTCAAAGAACATTGAAGTAATTCCACTCCTTCTGACTTTTTCCTTTTTCAACATCGACACATTTCATATGATGCCATCAATGAGGTCATCGCTCCTCTCAACTCATCCAATCCCTTTTCAATATGACATTCGTTGATTATCACCACTACAAGCACCTACTTCTCTGTCAAAGATCTTAGAACCCTTTAGGCATTAAAGTAATTTCCACCCCTTCTAACTCATCCAATCCCTTTCCCCTTCAGTTGATGCTACACCCTGCACAATTAGTGGGCTCCTTACAATACATTGCATTCACTCGACCTGACATCTTCTTTTGTAAGACCTCGTTCTCGGAGACCTCACAGTTGGTCATTCACAGTAGTAATTACATAAAACATTATAGGTTTACAAATTTAAGTAGTGGAATTAATTTAACAAAAGCCATTCATTTCATTATAAACACTGTTGTTAAACAATACACCTTGGTTTACAAATTTAAGTAGTGGAATTAATTTAACAAAAGCCATTCATTTCATTGTTTAACTGCATTACAAAACAACAGTGATATCTATTGAGAATGGATGTCAGTCTTGCCCCGCCAAGTAGCCATCCCCGCGTGCCATCCCCAGCAACAAATTACCTACCAACTAGAAATGCATAAAAGTCAGCGTTGCTGAGTGAGTTCTAGTTTAAAAAGTATTAAAATACCTCGAGGAATTTATGTATGAAAATACTCTTTTCGTTAAAATCTTCCTCTTATACTTCATTACATGAGCATACATCATACATACATCAAGGTATAACTTTATTTATTCTTTCATTCATTTCTCATTTTTATCCTTATCTTTCCGAGTATGTTGCGACAACGAGGCCGCTCACCTCATTGGCAATCTCAAATATTGCATGCTAACCAAGTCTGTTGCAACAACAAGGTTGCTCACCTCATTTATCAATCTAACGATTGACCCTGTGTGCATCCTTTGGGGTAGCTAACCCACATCACAGTTGAGCTAACGACAACAAGGCCGTGCACCTCCATACATTTCATTAATCATTTACGTTCCACTTCTCTTCATCATTAATCTTTTACTTCATTAATGATAATACTTTACGTTATACACTTTATCACATTCAATGATGAACCTACAACCCATATTCGAGCCTCAAAAGATCTAGAGTAGAGTAATACCATAGACTAATTTAATGCCCTTCTTTGTAGGATCTTGTCCTTCCTTCCTTTCACACACTCCCTCTACAATAATATGACATTCCTTGATTATTTCATCACCACCATAGGCACCAACTTCTCTGTCAAAGAACATTGAAGTAATTCCACTCCTTCTGACTTTTTCCTTTTTCAACATCGACACATTTCATATGATGCCATCAATGAGGTCATCGCTCCTCTCAACTCATCCAATCCCTTTTCAATATGACATTCGTTGATTATCACCACTACAAGCACCTACTTCTCTGTCAAAGATCTTAGAACCCTTTAGGCATTAAAGTAATTTCCACCCCTTCTAACTCATCCAATCCCTTTCCCCTTCAGTTGATGCTACACCCTGCACAATTAGTGGGCTCCTTACAATACATTGCATTCACTCGACCTGACATCTTCTTTTGTAAGACCCCGTTCCCGGAGACCTCACAGTTGGTCATTCACAGTAGTAATTACATAAAACATTATAGGTTTACAAATTTAAGTAGTGGAATTAATTTAACAAAAGCCATTCATTTCATTATAAACACTGTTGTTAAACAATACACCTTGGTTTACAAATTTAAGTAGTGGAATTAATTTAACAAAAGCCATTCATTTCATTGTTTAACTGCATTACAAAACAACAGTGATATCTATTGAGAATGGATGTCAGTCTTGCCCCGCCAAGTAGCCATCCCCGCGTGCCATCCCCAGCAACAAATTACCTACCAACTAGAAATGCATAAAAGTCAGCGTTGCTGAGTGAGTTCTAGTTTAAAAAGTATTAAAATACCTCGAGGAATTTATGTATGAAAATACTCTTTTCGTTAAAATCTTCCTCTTATACTTCATTACATGAGCATACATCATACATACATCAAGGTATAACTTTATTTATTCTTTCATTCATTTCTCATTTTTATCCTTATCTTTCCGAGTATGTTGCGACAACGAGGCCGCTCACCTCATTGGCAATCTCAAATATTGCATGCTAACCAAGTCTGTTGCAACAACAAGGTTGCTCACCTCATTTATCAATCTAACGATTGACCCTGTGTGCATCCTTTGGGGTAGCTAACCCACATCACAGTTGAGCTAACGACAACAAGGCCGTGCACCTCCATACATTTCATTAATCATTTACGTTCCACTTCTCTTCATCATTAATCTTTTACTTCATTAATGATAATACTTTACGTTATACACTTTATCACATTCAATGATGAACCTACAACCCATATTCGAGCCTCAAAAGATCTAGAGTAGAGTAATACCATAGACTAATTTAATGCCCTTCTTTGTAGGATCTTGTCCTTCCTTCCTTTCACACACTCCCTCTACAATAATATGACATTCCTTGATTATTTCATCACCACCATAGGCACCAACTTCTCTGTCAAAGAACATTGAAGTAATTCCACTCCTTCTGACTTTTTCCTTTTTCAACATCGACACATTTCATATGATGCCATCAATGAGGTCATCGCTCCTCTCAACTCATCCAATCCCTTTTCAATATGACATTCGTTGATTATCACCACTACAAGCACCTACTTCTCTGTCAAAGATCTTAGAACCCTTTAGGCATTAAAGTAATTTCCACCCCTTCTAACTCATCCAATCCCTTTCCCCTTCAGTTGATGCTACACCCTGCACAATTAGTGGGCTCCTTACAATACATTGCATTCACTCGACCTGACATCTTCTTTTGTAAGACCCCGTTCCCGGAGACCTCACAGTTGGTCATTCACAGTAGTAATTACATAAAACATTATAGGTTTACAAATTTAAGTAGTGGAATTAATTTAACAAAAGCCATTCATTTCATTATAAACACTGTTGTTAAACAATACACCTTGGTTTACAAATTTAAGTAGTGGAATTAATTTAACAAAAGCCATTCATTTCATTGTTTAACTGCATTACAAAACAACAGTGATATCTATTGAGAATGGATGTCAGTCTTGCCCCGCCAAGTAGCCATCCCCGCGTGCCATCCCCAGCAACAAATTACCTACCAACTAGAAATGCATAAAAGTCAGCGTTGCTGAGTGAGTTCTAGTTTAAAAAGTATTAAAATACCTCGAGGAATTTATGTATGAAAATACTCTTTTCGTTAAAATCTTCCTCTTATACTTCATTACATGAGCATACATCATACATACATCAAGGTATAACTTTATTTATTCTTTCATTCATTTCTCATTTTTATCCTTATCTTTCCGAGTATGTTGCGACAACGAGGCCGCTCACCTCATTGGCAATCTCAAATATTGCATGCTAACCAAGTCTGTTGCAACAACAAGGTTGCTCACCTCATTTATCAATCTAACGATTGACCCTGTGTGCATCCTTTGGGGTAGCTAACCCACATCACAGTTGAGCTAACGACAACAAGGCCGTGCACCTCCATACATTTCATTAATCATTTACGTTCCACTTCTCTTCATCATTAATCTTTTACTTCATTAATGATAATACTTTACGTTATACACTTTATCACATTCAATGATGAACCTACAACCCATATTCGAGCCTCAAAAGATCTAGAGTAGAGTAATACCATAGACTAATTTAATGCCCTTCTTTGTATGATCTTGTCCTTCCTTCCTTTCACACACTCCCTCTACAATAATATGACATTCCTTGATTATTTCATCACCACCATAGGCACCAACTTCTCTGTCAAAGAACATTGAAGTAATTCCACTCCTTCTGACTTTTTCCTTTTTCAACATCGACACATTTCATATGATGCCATCAATGAGGTCATCGCTCCTCTCAACTCATCCAATCCCTTTTCAATATGACATTCGTTGATTATCACCACTACAAGCACCTACTTCTCTGTCAAAGATCTTAGAACCCTTTAGGCATTAAAGTAATTTCCACCCCTTCTAACTCATCCAATCCCTTTCCCCTTCAGTTGATGCTACACCCTGCACAATTAGTGGGCTCCTTACAATACATTGCATTCACTCGACCTGACATCTTCTTTTGTAAGACCCCGTTCCCGGAGACCTCACAGTTGGTCATTCACAGTAGTAATTACATAAAACATTATAGGTTTACAAATTTAAGTAGTGGAATTAATTTAACAAAAGCCATTCATTTCATTATAAACACTGTTGTTAAACAATACACCTTGGTTTACAAATTTAAGTAGTGGAATTAATTTAACAAAAGCCATTCATTTCATTGTTTAACTGCATTACAAAACAACAGTGATATCTATTGAGAATGGATGTCAGTCTTGCCCCGCCAAGTAGTCATCCCCGCGTGCCATCCCCAGCAACAAATTACCTACCAACTAGAAATGCATAAAAGTCAGCGTTGCTGAGTGAGTTCTAGTTTAAAAAGTATTAAAATACCTCGAGGAATTTATGTATGAAAATACTCTTTTCGTTAAAATCTTCCTCTTATACTTCATTACATGAGCATACATCATACATACATCAAGGTATAACTTTATTTATTCTTTCATTCATTTCTCATTTTTATCCTTATCTTTCCGAGTATGTTGCGACAACGAGGCCGCTCACCTCATTGGCAATCTCAAATATTGCATGCTAACCAAGTCTGTTGCAACAACAAGGTTGCTCACCTCATTTATCAATCTAACGATTGACCCTGTGTGCATCCTTTGGGGTAGCTAACCCACATCACAGTTGAGCTAACGACAACAAGGCCGTGCACCTCCATACATTTCATTAATCATTTACGTTCCACTTCTCTTCATCATTAATCTTTTACTTCATTAATGATAATACTTTACGTTACAGTCATAAACATACCACGTAAAGTTACATAATATAAGACAAACATAATAATAATAATCAAAATAATAATAATAATGATAACAATAATAATAAAAAAAGGGGTCATAATGACAATCAAGCATAATCATGAGCATTACATAAACCCTAGTCAACATTGGTCAAAACCCTAAATGTACAAACTCCCACGAAAATTCTGCATTTAATTCTAAGTGTTGGGCGCACCAACACTATTTGGGCGCATGAAGTCTTAGGCGCATGGGAATACTTGGTCAATTTATCCTGTTGGGCGCATGGGCCAATTTCAGGCGCGTGAGCAGACTTATCATACTAACAACATTCATAATCAGTTCCAAATCTTAATGTGACATGTTCTAAACTTAGTTCTAACTTTCTAAGCACCGTAAAACATACACATAACATAACCATATGATCAAATGCACTCAAAATCACACTCACCCACTATATACATTCAAATTTACATACGGGTGTAAAACCCAACTTTATAAACATGTAACATAGGGGGATCTAGAACTCACCTTAGCAGTCTCTTGCGTATGACTTCCTTCAAAACCCGTTTGCTACAAGTTCAACACCTAAAACCCACCAAAAACACACACAACCGAGCATACAACACACATAAGCATATAACCGAGACAAGAACTCAACATGAACACATAAACCCACGAACTTCTTACCTTTTAATCAGCCTCTTCTTCTTCTTCTTTCAAAATCCGAAAGTTTCTCCTCTTTCTCTCTCTAAACCGGTTGTAAAAAGGTGAAAGGTAACACGGTATAGGCGGCCATGTTGCTTTTGTACCATCCTTTTATTCTTTTTGTCCTTTTGCCCCATTTAACCCCTTAACTTGGGTTAAATTGCACTTCTTAGTTTTATTCTTCTTTTATCATCTTTAATTATCCGGGTGTTACAAGTCCACCCCCCTTATATAGGTTTCGTCCCCGAAACCCATTATTCCTCAAACAGATGAGGGTAATGCTACCTCATCTCTTCTTCAGTCTCCCACGTAGACTCGGATCCCTTCCTGTGCTTCCATTGTACACGCACAAGAGGAACCACTTTATTCCTTAACCTCTTCTACTTACAATCAATGATCGCCACTGGTTGCTCCACATAATTGAGCCGCTCGTCTACCTCGATGTCTTCCAATGGTACAACCATATCCTCGTCTGCCAAACACTTCCGCAGATGAGATACATGGAATGTCGGGTGAATTCCACTCAACTCGTCAGGTAGTTCTAACCGGTAGGCCACCTCTCCCACTCGAGCAATGATTCGGAATGGCCCTATATACCTCAGGCTTAACTTGCCCCGCTTTCTGAAGTGTATGATTCCCTTCCAAGGTGAGACCTTTAACATTACTCTATCACCCACGTGGAATTCAATCGGTCTCCGCCTTTTGTCGGCATACGACTTTTGTCTGTCCTTTGCCGCCTTCATGAAGGCTTTGATTCTTTTTAGCTTCTCCGTCGTAGCCTCGATGACCTCGACACCTCCTAACTCCTTCTGCCCAATGTCTCCCCAACATACGGGCGTCCTACATCTCCGACCGTATAGCATCTCATACGGAGGCATGCCAATACTGGCATGGTAGCTGTTGTTGTATGAAAGTTCTGCTAACGGTAAGTGATCATCCCAACTTCCTCCGAAATCGATCACTCATGCTCGAAGCATATCCTCGAGCGTCTGTATCGTCCTCTCAGACTGACCGTCCATCTGAGGATGATATACGGTACTAACGTGTAGCCTCGTCCCTATTGCATCATGGAATCTCCTCTAAAACTTTGATGTAAACCGGGTGTCACGATCTGACACGATAGACACCGGCACGCCATGACGAGCTACGATTTCCTTGATGAACAGATCCGCCAATCTTTCGGATGAATACGTCTCGCGGATCGGTAGGAAGTGGGCACTCTTTTTTAGTCGGTCGACGATCACCCAAATAGTATCGCATCCCCTCGACATGCGAGGTAGCTTAGTAATGAAGTCCATGGTGATATGCTCCCACTTCCATTCGGGTATATCCAACGGTTGGATCTTCCCGTACGGTTTCTGGTGTTCCGCCTTCACTTGTAAACAAGTAAGGCACTTACTCACGTACTCCACCACGTCGCGTTTCATGCCCCGCCACCAATAGCCCTTCTTCAAGTCTTGATACATTTTAGTAGCATCGGGATGAATGGAGTATCGGGTTTTGTGAGCTTCATCCAGAATCTTTTCCCGCAGCCCTCTGTAACGGGGAATCCACATCCGCCCATATGGGGTCCTAACACCGAGAGTGTTTTCCCTCAATTCGGTGACCAAGCCCCTCATTCTTTCAGAGTTAAGATGATCTTCTTTCAATGCCTCATCTTGAAACTCCTTGACCTGCACCATCACATCGGAGGTCATGATCAATTCGTACGCCTTCACCCGGATCGGCTCGGGTCTCTCCTTTCGGCTAAGGGCATCTGCCACTACGTTGGCCTTGCACGGATGATAGTGGATCTCGCAATCATAATCCTTTATGAGCTCCAACCATCGTCTCTGCCTCATGTTCAAGTCCTTCTGCTCGAAGAAGTACTTCAAGCTCTTATGATTTGTGAATATTGTGCACTTCGTCACGTATAGATAGTGCCTCCAAATCTTCAATGCAAAGACCACTGCCGCCAACTCTAAGTCATGAGTAGGATAATTAACCTCATAAACTTTCAGTTGTCGGGATGCATAGGCTATAAACCTTGACTCTTTGCATCAACACGCAACCCAATCCCGAGTACGAAGCATCTGAATAAACCACCAGATCCTCGCTCCCCTCGGGCGACGATAGGAAAGGAGCTTGCGTCAGCCTTGCCTTTAGCTCCTCAAAAGCCTTCTCCTGTTTCTGACCCCATATAAACTTCACATCCATACGGGTCAGCTTAGTCAACGGGGAAGCTATCTTGGAGAAGTCTTGGATGAACCTTCGGTAATAGCCCGCCAACCCCAAGAAGCTACGGATCTCGAATGGTGTTTTTGGAGACTTCCATTGCATCACCGCCTCCACCTTTGCCAGGTCCACCATAATCCCCTCTGGGTTTACCATGTGACCCAAGAACTGAACTTCCCACAACCAGAATGCGCACTTGGAGAACTTAGCATACAGCTTCTCCTTTCTCAACGTCTCTAACACTTCCCGAATGTGACCGGCATGTTCTTCTACACTCCTCGAATAAATCAGGATATCATCGATAAACACAATCACTGATTTATCCAAAATCAGTCGACACACTCGATTCATCAAGTCCATGAAAGCAGCTGGTGCATTTGTTAGACCAAAAGAAACTCATAACGCGTACGAAAAGCTGTTTTAGGAATGTCTTGCTCCTTCACCTTCAACTGATGGTAACCAGATCGAAGATCTATTCTGGAGAACCAACTGGCAACTTGGAGCTGATCGAACAAGTCGTCAATCCTCGGAAATGGATACCGATTCTTCACCGTTAACTCGTTCAATTCACGGTAGTCGATACACATTCTCATGCTACCGTCCTTCTTCTTTACGAACAAGACCGGAGCACCCCAAGGAGAGATACTCGGTCTGATGAACCCCTTATCGAGCAACTCCTGCAGTTGCTCCATTAATTCCTTCATCTCTGTCGGAGTCAACCGATATGGTGCCTTAGCCACAGGTTGAGCATCGGGTATCAAGTCAATTTGAAACTCGATCTCGCGGTCCGGTGGCACACCTGGTAAATCTTCTGGAAACACATCCGGAAAGTCGCACACGACTGGCACATCCGACAGTTGTGGCATTGATGTATCCACATCCTTCACGTAGGCCAAATAGGCACTACATCCACGTCTCATGCACTTTCCCGCTACCGCCATTGAAATCACCTTCGGGATAGTTGTGACTCGATCCCCGTAAATCATCACCAACTCCCGTCAGGCGTCGTCAGTTTGATTAACTTATTGCGGCACACGATGTTCGCCTCATAATCCGCCAACCAGTCCATCCCTAGGACTACATCGAAACCGCCTAAGGTCATCATGAACGGTCTTACAGGAAACTTATGACATTCTAAATCTATGTCACAGCCGTCTATCATCTCAGAAATCCTGGTAAACTTTCCTATGACAGTTTCTACATCGAAGGGCTCACTAATATTCCTACTTCAAATGGGCAACTTAGCACAAAAGGCAGCAGAAATAAAACTCCTACTAGTACCAGAATCAAAAAACACAGAGGCAAGAGTTTGGTTCACAAGAAACATACCTGACACGACGTCGGGGTCCGCCCTTGCCTCCTTATGGGTCATCATGAAAGCTCCGGCACTAGCTTTCGGCCCTTCAGTTCCGGTTGTCTTCTTTGCTCCGGAACCCATAACCCTCTGCTTCTTGCAGTCCTTACTCATATGGCCCTCCTCGCCGTAGTTGTAACACCTCAACGGCCTACAGTCTCTAGAGATGTGGCCCAGCTTTCCACACTTGAAGCACACGTTGAGCCCCATCCTGCACTCTCCCGTATGCTCCTTCCCGCACTTGCCACATCTCTTGGGTCCCGAGCTTGATGACCATCCTACGGTTATCTTTCCTCATCTTCTTATTGTTCGGGGTGAAACCACCACGCCCGAACCGCTTCCCATTCCGATTCCGGTCACCACCACCGGCTTTCTTCACCTCCACCACCGTCACTTCCCTCTCATCATAGAGCCTCCCAGCCAAATCCACCGCCGACCTAAAGGTGCTCGGTCGAGCAGCGATCAAGTGCCTGCGAATGTCAGCTGGCAGTCCCTGAATGTACCGGTTAATCTTTCGAGACACCGGCGTCACATGATCCGGCACCAGCCTCGCCATCTCATTGAATTTGGTGGTGTACTGCTGGTGGGTCATGGTTCCCGCCTTGAGTTGCAGGAACTCCCTCTCGATCTTGTCCAGTTCCCGATGAGGACAAAACTCCTCGATTACCAGCTTCTTCAACTCTTTCCATCGCATTTTCCCAATGGCCCTGGAACCCTCAGCTTGGATGATATTGTCCCACCAACATAGTGCTAAGTCAGTAAAGGAGTGGGTGGCAAACTTCACCTTCTGATCCTCTCAGCACTCGCTGATCTCGAGTACCGCTTCCATCTCCCTCACCCAATGGTGAGCGGCAGCAGCATTCCCGTTACCATCGAAGGTCGGGGGCCTGTACCTCTGAAATGCCCCATAGTTGCACCCCTTAGCCGTCACCCCTGCCGAATCGTCCTCCTCGTCATCGGACAATACTGTCTCCGGCTCTGGCTCCGGCATTCTGTCCTACTTCTCCTTTCTTTCCTCGTTCCTCACAGCCCGGATGACTTCAGTCACTACAGACGGTAAGATTGTCTGCATGACCTGGTGTACTTCATCAGCGATCACCTCCCTAGCCATGAACCTCAGGGTGCTCATGAGTCGCCTCGGGAGCCTTAGCACTGCTCCTAGTCACACGCGATCGACCTCTGCCTCTAGAAGCCTTGGAAGACTTCTGTCCAGCCATTTTCCTAACTGCTATAAGATTCAAACCCTAATTACAGTGGCCAGTTGTGATTAGCCACTTACTTTACTCTCCACACCCCAAGCATTTCCTATCCTGACTTAATCAGTATCTAAATCTACTAGGAACACATAAGTCAAATAAAAGACATAATTGATGGCACGTAGCTACTCAGGCTGACATCCCCCTAACTGTCCCATTTTCAGTTTAAGTTTAGGGTTTTTTTTCTTTTTTTTGAAAATATTTACCCATTCCTCTTAAACTTTGGCTCTGATACCAACTTGTAAGGCCCCGTTCCCGGAGACCTCACAGTTGGTCATTCACAGCAGTAATTACATAAAGCATTGTAGGTTTACAAATTTAAGCAGCGGAATTAATTTAACAAAAGCCATTCATTTCATTATAAACACTGTTGTTAATCAATACACATTGGTTTAATCAGATTACAAAAGAATTTTTTAACTGCATTACAAAACAACAGTGATATCTATTGAGAATGGATGTCAGTCTTGCCCCGCCGAGTAGCCATCCCCGCGTGCCATCCCCAGCAACAAATTACCTGCCAACTGAAAATGCATAAAAGTCAGCGTTGCTGAGTGAGTTCTAGTTTAAAAAAGTATTAAAATATCTCGAGGAATTTATGTATGAAAATACTCTTTTCGTTAAAATCTTCCTCTTATACTTCATTACATGAGCATACATCATACATACATCAAGGTATAACTTTATTTATTCTTTCATTCATTTCTTATTTTATCATTATCTTTCCGAGTCTGTTGCGACAACGAGTCTGTTGCAACAACAAGGTTGCTCACCTCATTTATCAATCTAACGATTGACCCTGTATGCATCCTTTGGGGTAGCTAACCCGCATCACAGTTGAGCTAACGACAACAAGGCCGTGCACCTCCATACATTTGCTTGCAAGACTTTCATTAATCATTTACGTTCCACTTCCCTTCATCATTAATCTTTCACTTCGTTAATGATAATACTTTACGTTACAGTCGTAAACATACCACGTAAAGTTACATAATATAAGGCAAACATAATAATAATAATTGAAATAATAATAATAATGATAACAATAATAATAATAAAAAGGGGTCATAATGACAATCAAGCATAATCATGAGCATTACATAAACCCTAGTCAACATTGGTCAAAACCCTAAATGCACAAACTCCTATGAAAATTCTTCATTTAATTCTAAGTGTTGGGCGCACCAACACTATTTGGGCCCATGAAGTCTTAGGCGCATGGGAACACTTGGTCAATTTATCCTGTTGGGCGCATGGGCCAATTTCAGGCGCGTGAGCAGACTTATCATACTAACAACATTCATAATCAGTTCCAAATCTTAATGTGACATGTTCTAAACTTAGTTCTAACTTTCTAAGCACCCTAAAACATACACATAACATAACCATATCATCAAATGCACTCAAAATCACACTCACCCACATATACATTCAAATATACATACGGGTGTAAAACCCAACTTTATAAAAACATAAATGCATACATTTCCAGCCCCAAAATCGGTTAAACATGTAGTAACATAGGGGGATCTAGAACTCACCTTAGCAGTCTCTTGGGTATGACTTCCTTCTAAACCCGTTTGCTACAAGTTCAACACCTAAAACCCACCAAAAACACACACAACAGAGCGTACAACACACATAAGCATATAACCGAGACAAGAACTCAACATGAACACATAAACCCACGAATTTCTTACCTTCGAATCAGCCTCTTCTTCTTCTTCTTTCAAAATCCAAAAGTTTCTCCTCTTTCTCTCTCTAAACCGGTTGCAAAAAGGTGAAAGGCAACATGGTATAGGCGGCCATGTTGCTTTTGTACTATCCTTTTATTCTTTTTGTCCTTTTGCCCCTTTTAACCCCTTAACTTGGGTTAAATTGCACTTCTTGGTTTTATTCTTCTTTTATCATCTTTTAATTATCCGGGTGTTACATCTTTACCATTAACAACAATTCTTGTGCAATTACTCTCACTCTCTCAACTTTCTCCAACACTATTTTGTGATAACACAGGTACACGCAAATCTAGTCTATCACTCTCTTGACAGCGGATCACGAAATCTTGGTCATCTAATGAATGGGGAGTGCTTTAAAATTGAAAATCATCCGACCTGCACCCACCCCTCGAGTATATGCTTCAATAGGAATCACATAAGGGTAGATTATAGACCTTTAGTTAAATGCTCGCCCGTAACCCAGTTGATAAAGTAAATTACATAGTTCGTTTTAGGGATTGGCGACTTACCCATTCACGAACATGCAGTCATATAAGGAGTGATCTCAACGAGTCCATAAGGAGTGATCCAATATTTTTCATTGGGTCAGGGCAGAGACCAAAGATCCTGAGTGACCGATCCGACATAACAACTCAAAAGATAAAGAAGTATCACTAATTTCTTCATGCTCATTCCAAGTTCAAAGTACTAATTGTACAAATAATAATCCACTTAAAAGTACATTTTGTGTTACAGACCTTCCTATCTAATAGAAAACCATGATCCTAGACCGATCTTACCTCGGATCCCAAATCCTAAATTTGTCTACCCTTGACTTCATTTTGTACGTGTAAAAGGTCTCTGCAGGTTCACTACGAGTTTTACATGTTAATTCTACAGACCAACTCGCATACATGCTATTGTTAACTTTGAGCCAACACAATAGGCAAAGGGATTACGCAAATTAAGAAGGAACAAAGAAACTTGGTTGCGAACTTTGAAAACCAGAAGTGGTTTGGTACTTTCTATTATTTAATGGATAAACAAAAACACTTGCAACAATATAAACAAACAAACAACACAAACATACCCGGTATATCCCACTAAAAAGTAGGGTCTGGTAGGGGTAGGTGGTGGCGAGTCTTTCCTCTCTCTTGAGAGATAGAGAGACTGCTTCCAAAGAGACCCCGACTAAAAAATGATAGCAAGCAAATTATAGAGCATACAACACATAGGTATATTCATAAATATATTCATAAGTATAACATACATCACATAAGCATAACAACCCGAAGATAGTGCATACATCAAATAAGCAACATGTTTCACCTTATAAATGGCAAATGTCGATAACCTACACATCACACGGGGGCTCACCCATCAGGTCTTTCTTTACTTCTCCTACTTCCAGATCCCACTAGAAGTCCTTAATTTTAATTCTACACCTCCACACGCTCCTATCCTCGATCATGTGCTCGGAGAGGTGCAACTCTACCATATCCCGCCTAATTATCTCATCCCAAGTCAACTTAGGTCTTGCTCTACTCCTCCTACCATCTAAGGTGATGTTCTCTACTACTATATCTGGCACTAATATCGGTCTCCTCTTCACGTGCCCAAACAATCTTAATCTTCCCTCTCGGATTTTATCTATGATACAAGCCACCTCTAGCCTCTGCTGAAACATGTCGTTCCTTATCCGATCTGGTATTGTATGTCCATACATCCACCTCAGTATTTGTATTTCAGCACTAGTAACAATATAAAGGAAAATCCCTAACCAAAGATAAAGGAAAATCCCTACTATGTAGGCAACTACTACTAATAAAAATAAAGACTAAACTAGTTGTGCTGCCACGTAGGAAAACCAATTAGCACTTTTGATGTTGATAATTTAATAGCTATCAAAGTTGATAAGTAAGGCTCATTTTCTTCATATTCGCTCCAATATCGGAGTCTCCGTCGCAATACTGCACATGATATTCAAGCTTTAAACACAAGTTATAAAACAAGGTCATCTAAACTGGATTAGTTTGTTGTTTGTTAAGGGTCATCTAGACTTTTGGATAAAACCACCATTGCAGATCTTGACCCTTTGGTATACGACTCCTGAAGTCCTTTTGGGTGCTACCCATTATTCAACAGTCGTTGACATGTGGTCTGTTGGCTGTATATTTGGTACGAGACATTTATACCAGTTTATGAGATCATATAGTTTCACATAATAGAGATAACTAAATCATATCATGTGTTCTTATTTTAAATTCTACAACTAAATTAGTGACAAATACGGTTGCGTTTTTCACGAATATTCTGAGCTTCAACAATTGCTGCATATTTTGAGGTTCATAAATAATAACATTTTGGACTCAAGTTCATTTCTTGTTCTTAAATTCATGTAACACTAATTCTTGGTCAGGTTATTAGGTACACCTAAGGAAGACATTTGGTCCGGAGTAAGCAAGCTCAAGGATGGGCATGAGTATCCCCTACGGAAACCTAAGATGCTTTCAACTTTCGTTCCGAATCTTGATAAAGATGGGCTTGATCTCTCGCGGTAAATTATAATAATTCATAAAAGTTATATATGAGTTAATTGTTATTATTATTGTGTAGAAAATGTTGGAGTATGAACCAACAAAAAGGAAAGCAATGGAACATCCATATTTTGATGATCTTGATAAGACATATCTTTGAGATGACATATGTGTTGCTTGTCTTGAGCAAATTTGACCTTTTTATTGTTTTGTATGTGAAATTAACTTTTGATTTGTAGCTACTTCTTAATTTGTATGGCTCATTATGTTTTTGGATTCAAGTGAATAACAAAAACATATAACAATAATAAATGAAAGAGTGAAAATTGCATAAATAGTACTTGTGGTTTGATGAGATTGCATGATTGGTCCCCGTACTTTGAAAATTGCAAAGATAGTCCAAACTTTTATGTAATGATACCAACTTGTAAGGCCTCGTTTCCGGAGACCTCACAGTTGGACAATCACAATGTTATTATGTAAAACAATACATATTTCATAAAACATTGCAGCGGAATAAAGTCAACAAAAACCACCTCATATGTTAATATATCGTTGTTAAAGTTAAAAAATAAAATTTAGTTGCATTACAAGACAAAAATAATATGTATGCATGAGATAGATGCCAGTCTCTTATTTGTCAAGTAGCTTCACCCTCGTGTCATCCTCAGCAACGAATTACCTGTCAACTGAAAATGCATAAAAGTCAGCGTTGCTGAGTGAGTTCTAGTTTTATAAATAAAATACTTTCCTTTCTCTTAAAACATTTTCCTTGCTTTCGCACATTATCATTCATCGTACATACATCAAGGTAATATCTTATTATCTTTCATTATCGCACATATTCGTTCGTTTCGCACTTTTTCTTTATCTTTCACTTCTATCTAGATCCTGTTATAAGCTATACCCTATCGTTGGGCACAAAGCCACCTCATCCTTGGGGTTAAGTGACAAGGATCCTGTTTTACACGTATGAAGCAGTCACCAAGATTGACTCCCCCTATGTGTGAACCCTCATGGGTTAGCCAAGATCGCACGCTATATGACACACAGTTGAGCTAACAACTCTCAATGAGTTGTGAACCTCCTTTTGTTTTGCTTGCAAGACTTTTCATTCGTTCATTCTTTATGTTCCACTTTCATTATCATTAATCTTTCTGTTCTATTATGATAATACTTTACGTATACGAGCGTAAACACACCACATAAAGTCATATAATAATATATAATATGGAACATAAGAACATACCATAAACATGCATAAAATAAACATATATAAACATCAAGTCAACCTAGGGTCAAACCTTGAAATTCTATATTTCCCAAACTTTCAGAAAATTTATAAGTGTTTTAGGCGCATGAGCACCATGCAGGCGCATGAGAACTGTTTGGGCACATGAACACTATATGGACGCATGAGCCAACACTTAGGATTTTCAACACTTAGGCGCATGGGCAATCTGGGCGCATGGGCCACTGTTTAGTCGCATGACCTACACTTAGACATCTGAGCAAAACTGCTGGGCGCATGGGGTACTGTTTGGACGCATGACTACTATATGAGCGCATGATCTTGACACTTAGAATATCTTGGCAATTATCTTAGGCGCATGGAAACTATTTGGGCGCATGAACTACACGTTTTTCCTAAGTCAAAGTTTCGGGCGCATGGACCCTGTTTGGGCGCATGGCCAACCGTTTAATATGTTTCTACTTATTTTCAATCCCAATCTATATTCTAACATGCTTACAATTTAAACCCATCATTTTAGACATCTAAAACAAGCATACAACCACCAAACTCAGAAATTCATACACAAATACATACGGTTAACATATATTATGGTTGTAAAACAATTTTACATGCATTTTCAGCCCCAAAACTTTTAAAACATAAAACCGGGTCTAGAACTCTCCTCTTGCAGCCTTTAAGCGCAACTCCTTCAAATGCTAGCCCAAGAAGTGTGCTCACACATAATTCATGCCAAGAACACACCACCGAACCCACATACACACATAAGGCTTTGTCACTAGGCTAAAAACTCAGTTGAAACTTAACAAAACACAATAAAAACTTACCTTTTAGCAAATTTTTCTTCTTCTCTCATTAGAAACCGATGAAACTCTCTTCTTTCTTCTTTTTAGCCGAAAGCAGTTGGTGAAAAGGTGATAGTGGGCGGCCATGCTCTTTTAAACATAAAATAATAATGTTTTGTTCTTTTTACACTTGAGCCCTTCCACTTATGTAAATTTTTCCTTTATTTCTTTATTCTTTTCTTTTCTTTCCTTTTTATTAAAATTTCGGGTGTTACAATAGTTCAAACTTTTATGTAATCATTGCATGTTTGGTCCCTAAATTTTACAAAGTGCAAAGTTAGTCCAATCTTTTACGTGGGCGTTACACTATTGGTCCCTAAAATTAAATTTAATATGTTAGTTTAAATTTTATAAAATATATAAAAAATGAATGAATTTAATGTTAGGGACCAAACATGCAATGATTACATAAATATTTGGACTATCTTTTTAATTTTCAAAATTTGGGGACCAAACATGCAATTTGGTTAAACCACAGGAACCATTCATGCAATTTTCTCAATAAAAAAACAAAGGGTGTGAATGTTCAAGAAAGTTGTTGCTGAGCGAATAACCTTTTATTGTTAGTACTATGAAAACAATCTTTGTAGTCCATAGCACTAACATGTTGAAAATTCTTACCTTAATAAAACACATATAAGATCTACATTTTAAACAAAGGGTGTGAATGTTCAAGAAAGTTGTTGCTGAGTAGATTCATCAACACCTTGTATTCAACTTTAATACTAGCCTCAAATATAGTAGATTTTACACTTTAATGGACTTTTTGGGTGCCATGAATTTTAACCTAGTTTGCATTGATAGTTAGCTTTATTATATGGTACTTGAGATTTTTTTCTATGAAAAAGGAAGCTCCAAAACTACCCTTTAAAACAAACACAATTTGATATAATGATGTTCCAAGACTATCTAAAAGCCATGTTATACCCTAAAAGCCAACATTTAGTTGTCTTTAAAATATGAAAATTTATTATCTATCGGTTATTAAAATATATGATGAGACCGTCTTGATATTAGAAAAAATTGTCTTGACATGCTTGTTGAAAGATTACAATTTAATGTTGCATAGATTACTAATTAACTATTTTATGTGGAAGGGTTAAAATGATATCCGTTAGAAAGCTGAGAGATTTGAGTTGTGTTAAAGTCTATTCGAGCTTGATGTGACTTGAAAGTTTTAGGCTACACGTGTATTGGGTTGAATATAAATATTAAATTAAAAGCTACTAATTATTATTTATAAGTTATAAAATTATTATTTAAGATAAAATATGATTAAAATTATATATAAATTAAATAATATTTTTTATTATTAACAATATTTTTTAAAACAGTAAGAATATTTTTTTACAAATTTTAGAATTTGTGTAAGAAATTCTTTTTTAACATTTTAAAATTATTTTTTAATAAAAAGAAACATGTTTTCTTTAACAATTTGGAAAGGATAACATCATTAGCATTTAAATTAATAGTTATTTAATAATTGATTATGATAAGGACATGTTTAAATAGTTGACTTATTATAGTAGTGACATGTGGCAAATGGTAGTGAGAAGATGACATGTAACAATACTTATTTTGCTTTATTAGTATATACCAGTTTAAAAACTCGTGCAATCGTGGGCTGAATAAAAATATTAAACTAATAATTAGTTGGTTTTCTTTTGTCGAGCAACACAATATTATCTGCGAAAAGCATGTACCACCAGGTTATGTTGTGCAAAGACCTCAACAGATTATCTAGTACTTAGTGGCGGAGCATGAACATCCCCGTAGGGGGGCCGGGGGTGAGATAATATTTTTAGGGGGATGCTAACTCAATATTTATATGAAAATTTACACTACCGGACCAAAAATTTACATTACTGGACCAAAATTTTAACATTACCGATGAAAAAAAGAGGGGGCATCCCCAGCCCCCACTATCCTCCGCCAATGCTAGTACTACAACAAATAGGAATGGACTTAACATCGACCCTCGGTGGAGATCCACATCGACATAAAAGGAACGTGTCTCCCGTCTGCGCTCAAACCTTGGTTTAGGTCCTTTTATACACATCCTTTATTATGTTTATATATTTCTCAGGGACCCCTCTATCCTTCAAACTTTCCCAAATCAATTGATGTGTTACATTATCGTATCCATTTTCTAGATCAATGAACACCATATGTATATTTTTCTTCTTGTCCTTGTATTTTTCCATCCCTTCTCATGAGGTGTATCAGGTATATAGTTTACCTCCCTAGCATGAATCCAAATTGATTTATCATCACCTACGTGTCTCTTACAATTCTAGTCTCAACTATTCTATTTTAAAGTTTATAGTATGCCCTAGCTTGATCTCTCTGTAATTTCCATAACATTGAGCGTCTCTTTTGTTCTTATACAGTGGGACCACGACACTCATTTGCTACTGATCTGGCATTTTTCTAGATTTCAAAATAAGGTTAAACATAAATTAGCCAGCAGCCCTCTTATCCCATACTACACCACACCTCAATTAGTATGTTGTCTGGACCCATTACGTTAGCTCTTCCCATCTTTCTAAGTGATGTTTTTGTTGGGTTTGTTAGAACATAAAATCATAGTTTAACCTCTTAAACTTTTTGAAAACGCAACGGAAGTTTAGCATTATAACCATGTTTATAAGCTGAAAATATGTTCATTAGATGACCATATTGATGTATAAAACAAACCCAAAGAACAAAGGATCATTTATGTGAATTAGCAAGCTATGAACATATGTAAAACTACATAAAATCATAGCTACATAGAGCTGTGATTAATACCTTTCTACAGCAGCTAAACTCAACAGAAAAGGGTTGTTAGATGCTCAAGAACTCGGCCAAGGCTCCAAGGAAGGAACCCTCAAGCTAGTATACCCCAAGCCTCATAGCAAATACCTTCTTGTTAGGAAGAAACACCAAAAACAAGCTCCAAACCTAGCTCAAAAACCCTCCTCATCCTGCTGCTGAAGAAACCCGTAAGTTTTTGGGAGAGAGGGAGAGAACCTTTGGTCTTGTTTGCATGCATCTATGAATGAGAAGGAGAGTCCTTGTTTTCTAGTTAGTGGAAGAGTAGACAAAGCTTGCATGTGTTTGTATTAATCAAGAGAATAACTTAGTGGAAAGAGCTAGTGGAAGACAATTGCATGTTTTCTCTTATCAAGAGAATATACACATGCAAAGGGAAAAAAACGGCCACAAGGGCTGAATAAAGGATGGTTTTATTCTCTTGATTTAATGATTGAAATTTATAAAATAAGGGGTTATATTTTATAAATGTCAAGTACTAACACACACACATATATTGTCTAGTCTTGTAACTAGTTTATGCAATTAACCATTTAATTGTATAAGTAGTATACTCTCATTATTATTTGGTGTTATACAACTAAATTAAATAACACTTCAAATAATATCATTGAACAAAATATCCTAATAAATTGTTCCATCTCATATGCAATTTATTTAGAAAACCCATTTTCCAAATTTGGTGTAAATATTTAATTGCATGATCATATCATTAATTAAATATCAATTGGTGTTTGATAAGTTTGTTATTGGGTATAACCCGACTTGGATCATAACGTACTAACCACATCAATATTCTAAGTGTCTTGGGAACATAGAATCCTACAGTTTTCACCGACTGTTATGTGATACACTTATAGTAACAATTATTTCTTTTCATCCTTTGGGAAGTAATGTGATTGTTACTGCCTTTTGTGTAGGATCTCCTACAATTGAAAATTTTTGGAAATAAGCCTTTTATTTTAACTTGATATCTTGTTCCCCAACTAAATATAAGTCCTTTCTCTTTCTTTATATACTTAAATACCCGTAGATCAACTTATCTCCTACGCTCCATAGACCTTGCTATCTTGAACATAGCATGCTTCACTTCCTTTGTATCTAGTCAGCCATTCATTTACATGTAAGTTGTGTTTTCTGAATTTGCCATAGTTTTTTTTTTCAATTTCACCTGCTCATCCTCGTCTATGCACCTAAAAAGTTGTGATCTAGAGCTAAAAATTGAGTAAAGGAAATGGTTTTTATATGCAAGCAGATCTTAATCTATACTTAGTAACCCTTAGATCTTATCTCCAAAGCTTCCTAACTCTTGCTATCTTGAACATATCATGCTTCTTTTCCTTTGTTTCGAGTCTGCCATACATTAATCTGTAAATTGTGCTCTTTGTACACACCACTACTTTTTTGCTTCTCTCGTTTCCTGCTTATATTTCTCTCTTTATCTCACGAGCTCCTCCTCGTATGTGCACCTTAAAAGCTGTGTTTCTAAAAGTTATGTTCTTGAATCAAAAAATGAGTAAAGAAAATGATTTTATTATGCACAATATTAATCTATACCAAAACACCTAATGCTGAGGAGTCTTTTAAAATTATACCACCTAAACGAGTAATGTGGCCCTTTGAGAAGTGTATGCAGGATGTTCCACATAAATCTAACTATAGTTCGATTAAGAATAGACCATCATGTCCTTTCTGACTAGCTTTTGAGTCGACTTTTGTAATATTTTATATGTAGAATGTAGAATGAGGCTTGTAAAGCATCCTACATCTTAAGTACAGTATATTGTTTCTTTCAAAAGTGGGAGAAGTACATAACTTCAACAAATATGTCTAATTGTCATCCTTGCCTCAGTTGGTTACAACATTCATGCCCGCTTTGCAATCCTGTTTTTACAAGGATGGGTATAGCTAACAATCTTGAATCAAATTCCAACATAGTAGTTACTAAATTGCATCAAACTCCCTCTTCTCCCATACTACATACACCTCAATTAGTATGTTGTTCGGACCCACTACGTTAGCCCTTCACATCTTTCTAAGTGATGTTTTCACCAACTACTATATGATACTCTTATAGCAATAATTATTTCTTTACATCCTTTGGGAAGTAATGTGATTGTTGTTACCTTCTGCATGGGCTCTCCCACCATTGAAAAGGTCGTGGGAATAAGTCTATTATTCAACTTGATATCTTTTCCTTGACTAAGACGTATGTCCGTCCTCTTTCTTTATAAACTTAACTACCACTAGATCAACTTATCACCTACGATCCATAGCTCTTGCTATCATCAACATATCATGCTTCTTTTCCTTTGAATCCAGTAGGCCATACATTAATTTGTAAGTTGTGTTCTTTGCATACGCGACTATTATTTCTTTTCGCTTCTTTCTTTACCTACTTTTATTTCTCTCTTTATTACACGCGCTCCTCCTTGTGTGTGCACCTTAAAAGTTGTGTTTCTAAAAGTTGTGTTCTTGAATTATAAAATGTCAACGATAGCAGGTCGTTAAAAAATCCCTAGAAGTGTACTCTCTAAATGAGTAATGTGGCTATTAGTATTTATAAAAAAATGATTATCTGATTGGTATTTGTTTTTTAAAGGGCCTTGGTATTGGGATTTCGGGAGATCTCGAATCAAATGAAAAGACTGCGAGGAATGATTATGTATCCGGTGGGAGATCTCGAAAGGCAACTACCCGTTTGATGAATGCTTATAAAATACAAAGCACAATCACACAAGTTTTTGTAAACAAGAGGTAAGATACATAAGAGAGAGAGCGAAAGAGAGTAGGTATTTTTGAAAATGCACCTAAGTTTTGGATGTCGTAGATAATCCAAGACCCAGACGACGGCAGAAAACCCTTATTCAACTGGAGCAAGGCGACCACAGAGAAACTTGGTTCGACTGGTAACCAAACACGAAATATGTCTAATTGTCATCCTAAGGGTGGTCATAGCTACATTCATGCTTGCTTTGAAACCCTAAGAGTGGCTAATCATGTTTTTACAAGGATGGGCATAGCTAACAATCTTGAATCAAATTCCTGTATGGTAGTTACTAAATTGCTAGCAAACTTCCTCTTATCCTATACTATACTACACCTGAATTAGTATGTTTTCCGGACCTACTACGTTAGCCCTTCTCATCTTTCTCAGTGATGTTTTCACAACCTACTATATGATACGGTTATAGTAAGAATTTTTTCTTTACATCCTTTAGAAAGTAATGTGATTGTTGTTGCCTTCTGCGTGGGCTCTCCCACCATTGAAAAGGTTATGGAAATAAGTATATCATTTCAACTTGATATCTTTTCCATTCACTAAGATAGTTCGTCCTCTTTCTTTATATACTTAACTACCACTAGATCAACTTATCTCCTACGCTCCATAGCTCTTGTTATCTTGAACATACCGTGCTCCTTTTCCTTTGTATCAAGTCGGCCATACATTAATCTATAAGTTGTGTTCTTTGCATACATGACTTTTTTTCGCTTCTTTCTTTGCCTACTTGTATTTCTCTCTTTATCTCTCGTGCTCCTCCTCGTGTGTGCACCTTAAAAGTTGTGTTCCTAAAAGTTTTGTTCTTGAACTAAAAAATGAGTACAGAAAATGATTTTAGTATGCAAGAAGATTCGAACCTATACCAAAACACACAATGATGACGAGTTGTTTAAAACCCCCCTAAAAGTGTACACTCTAAATGAGTAATGTGGCTATTAGTATTTATAAAAGTTTCAAAATGGGCACCCTAACGTCAGGAGTGGGAAAAGTACATAACTTCAACAAATATGTCTAATTGTCATCCTTTTCTCAGGAGGTTGCTACATTTTTGCCCACTTTGCAACCCTAAGGGTGGCTAATCGTGTTTTTACAAGGATGGTCAGATTTTTAGTATGGTAGATATTAAATTGATTCCTTACCTTTTTCGGGCCTGACCACTTAATTAGTGTATACTTCAAAAGTAAGGTTAGTGGCTTATGCTATTGGCCTACCACCACCTCCTCTAAATAAGATAACTCTTAGTCTCGATGTAAATTTAGTTAAAAAACAAGTTTGGTAATGTATGCCTCTTCTTAAGATTATTTTCATAGGGATTCTTCCTTGGTTCACCCTCCAAATCAGCAGATTGATGTTAATAGGAGTCTAATTGTTCCATTTTACTCGCTTATTAGCAGGCATAATATAAAGTTAAATAGAAGGATAATTAATTAATAGGATATAATAAATGTTGTCAAAGGGCAGCGACCTATGGTGGTTCTAAGAGGCAAAGCCCATGTTAGTTATCACAATCCGAGTTGGTTTCAGCGGAAGCAATCAAACACACACACAAGCAATAACTAACGTCGTTGTGAGTATGATTATGCAGGTAGTTGAAAGATTCATATGCCGGGAGGATAGCGATCCTCGGTGGGCCTTGTAATTTGATTGTAAACAGTACTTGAGTATCAATAATATCTACTAGTTGTTTATTTCACTTGGTCCAACGGGTGGGTTGTTACAATATATTCGAAGTAATCAGTCATTATTATACAATGATTAACTATATGATGATTCAATATGTTGTGTATTGGTTTTGGAGATGATCTCAGTTGTATTTAAACTAATTAACAACTAACAAGTAAACATGTAATAATATGACTAATAAACTAACATATAACATTTTAGAATTATAAATCAGTAGCACAACTTGAATCCATAAAAAATGTTTAAATATCAAACAATTGTTTTGCATCACATATAAATGTGTATGGTTTTACATACTGTTAACAAACAACATTAAAATTCAAAGAAAATAAAATTCTTTTATGCATGTTTCATATACATTTAAAATCTTAATACATTATAGTCCTCAAAGAAAAACACAGGTTTTCAAAAAGGAATGGTGTAAAAGAGACTTATCAATTGACATTAGCAAATAACATATATGTTGTAATCATACTCATCTTCATCTCTCTTTCACGGTGACGTGCGTTTACCAGATCTTTGTGTAAATCTGACGAGTTGCTCGCCTATGGTTTTGTGTAAATCCGACGAGTTGCTCGCCCATGGTTTTGTGTAAATCCAACGAGTTGCTCACCCATGTAAATCGAACAAAGATATGGTCCATTTTGCCGCGATAAGTTGTCCACCCGGTAACACACGGTTTTTCCCCGGATTGGTGGTCGGTAGGCTTGAGCTACCCAAAGCTATCTGTGCTCGCGGGCGTATAGAGTGCATTTTCGTCGTTGAAGGTAGTCGGGCTTCATATATATATACAAGAGTGCGACCCCTTAAAACTACTATTATCTTAATATTATAATTACCTTTAACTCTAACAATTTTTAGAATATATTGTTTTAAAAATTCTAAATACACCGTTATGAGATTTTTATATTTATATACGTTTTGATATGTATTTTATTTCAAATTTATTCGTGTCAGATACATAAACTTTATTTTTTTGAAAGCAACGTAATGATTCTTGAAATTGAGAAAATATCGTTGCGGTGTACTTTTTCTTTCTACCTAAATTTTGATATGTATCTTATTTAAACCCAACATGCGCAAAAAACGACAAATAAATATTAGTAAAACTATAATGACAACTATAACAGTCTAATAATATTTAACACAAAAAGCGATAAAAGAAAAAAATAAACAAATAAATGTATTTTTTTAAAGTAAGTTTCGGGAAACATAGATTTTTTATTAAAACAACAAAGTGGTCATTGGACTAATGGTATGGAAGCGCGCCTTAGACCTCATCAACTAGGGTTTGAATCTTTGGTGTGTGCGTTTTGATGACAATCACTCTAACGCTACTAGCCACTAAGTTATGAGTAGAATTGATTATGTTTTATTAAAAAATAATTTAAAATTGATTTTTTATTAAAACAACAAACTTTTTTCTTCTAACTACCTTATCAACTTGCATTTATGATGATTTGAACCAACACATATATATATTGTAGTAAAAAAACAATGACTTATGTGACTAGACCACTAAATCATAGGCATGCAAATTATTGTATTTTACATGATTTAAATTTTTAACATAGCAAAATTGAAACTTTCACGAGACATAAAAATTATCTAACTGGTATTGCTTGTTTTAAGATAAATCTATCACAACCAGCATAGTGAAAAATCAAACTATCAACCCATTAACCATGCGACACGCCGCTTAACCAGCCTACAGTTCCCGGGACTTGATAATATTATATTTTAAACAACTTAATATATTATTAATAACTAGCTTTAGTAAACCCGTGTAAAAATATCAACAATAAAAAAATAATAATAAAAATTTCCTATTATAACTCTCAAATGATATTTTAATAAAAAAAATAAAATTAAATATTTATAAAATGATATTTTAATAATAATACAATAATATCAACAAATCGTATAAAAATATCATTTATAAAAATTTTCCTATTATAACTCTCAAATTTGATTATATTTTGTTTTTAAAAAATACTTTTTAAAAATACCAATTTTAAAATATTTTCTATTTATAAAAAAATTTTATGCTTTAGAAAAATTTATTTATTTATAAAAAATTATTTATTTAGAAATATCATTAATAAAAAGAATTCTTTCTTAATTTCTTAAATCTAAAAAGGTGTTAAAGAAATATTATTAGTAACTAAGATAATTATTTAATAGAAGAGAGAGACGGAAAAATTTTAGTAAGAATGAATATGGTGCTGTCACGTATCATCGTAAAATATCTTTTTATTAAAGTAGATAGATAAAATTATAAAAAAAATATTATCTGATTGGTATTTGTTTTTTAAAGGGGCCTACTAAAGAGACGCCCTCCAGGATATCTGGACGCCCTCTTTACGGCCCGTAAGGCCCTTCACGGGCCGTATGGTCTGTCGCAAGTCAAATCGGTCATTCAGAAACGTAATTCAAAAACGTAACGGCCCGTGAATACGATCACGGTCGTGTTTATTTACGGCCCGTGAATTTCTTCACGGCCCGTATGGAATTCGTCTTACGGGCCGTGAACTTACTTACGGGTCCTGGTTTCACTTTTAATAATTTGACGAGATATATTATTCCTCGTTTTTCGTGTAATTTTGTATTTATTACGTTATTTGATATGACGTAATATTCCTCGATAGTCGTGTAAATTTGTATTTATTACATTATTTGATATGACGTAATATTCCTCGATATTCGTGTTAATTATGTGACGAGATGCAATATTCCATTTCAACTACTATATAAACGTTAGTTTATAAATTCATTTCATAATTCAACGATATAAATTCATTTCATTTCAACTACTACATAAACGCAATATTCCATTTCAAGTACTATATAAACGTTAATATCTAACGTTACGATGTCTTTCTGGGATAGCAACTATTTATTTGGTTCGGAATCTAACTATTACCCTCAGGAGGGTTACGGTTATTACGAAGAGGCTGCTTCAAACTATCCAGGACAGTTCGCGTCCAATTACGGCGGGAATGACGGCGGCGATGACGGGGGTGATAACGGTGGCGATAGCAGCGGGGATAATGACGGTTCTGGTTCCGGTAAAAAGGGTTTATACGACACGAATCAGGTTATAAGATATATCATATTTAATTTTACTTTCATTTTACTATCATTTAGTAATAACTAACTAAAAATATTAAATTGATTAGGTTTTCTCATCTCGTGAAGAATTAGTTGATTGGGCAACTAAAGTGGGGCGAGATAATGGGTTCGTTATTGTCACCAAACGTTCAAAAAGAAATTCGAATGGTTTGGTGGTTAAAATTTGGTTGAAATGCGATCGGGGTGGTGTATATAAGGGAGCATCCACTCTAAGAAAAAGTGGCACGAAAAAAACAAACTGTCAATTTGAATTGCAGGGTAAGTACCAGATGCAGAGAGATGGGTGGATTATAGTTGTTGTGGATGATACTCATAACCATGAACCTGCTGAACACCTGGAAGGACATGCATACGCAATGAGGCTCACCGAAAATGAGCTTTCTACTGTAAGGAATCTGACCGAGCAAAATATTGACCCTCGAAACATTCTAGGCACGTTGAGGGAACAAAATCCCAATAACGTGTCTGGGTTACGAACCGTATATAATGCTCGGGCAAAAATAAAAAAGTCCACCAGAATTGGTGAAACCCCAATGCAGGTTTTTTTTCTATACTACAACAACATCAATATATTTACACCCCTCATATTGAGGAACCGACAAATACCGTTGACGGGGTTTTTTTTATACATCCCACATCTCACACATTATGGCGTGCTTACCCACACGTGCTGATGATTGACACAACATACAAAACTAACTTGTATAAAATGCCTTTTGTTCAAATGGTTGGTGTGACATCCACCCTGAAATCTTTTTCTGTTGCTCACGCATTCATTGATTATGAGCGTGAAGCCAACTTCAGATGGGTGTTAGAGCAACTAAAAGCAACGCTGGAAGATAAGTGTATGGAGCCCCGTGTTATACTAACCGACCGAGACCTCGCTCTGATGAATGCGTCAGAAGAAGTTTTTCCGAGTGCTGTTCGATTACTTTGCAGATGGCATATTTCGGAAAATATTGCTAAACATTGTAAGGCGAGTTTTTCAAATGAAGAGTGGGGTGCTTTTCAGCATGTGTGGTCGGTACTTATTAACTCTGAAACGGAGGACATATACGCTTATAATTACGACCGGCTTTATCGCAGATTGGTGTCCAACCATTCAAGTAAGTTTTCTAGTGTTATTCTTAAAAATATATGTATATTTATATAAAAATAAGTGCATTTTTTTTAATAGGAGTGCTGATGTACCTAAAAAATAACTGGTTGGACCCCTACAAAGAGAGATTTGTGTCGGCGTGGATAAATAGAAGTTATAACTTCGGTCAGCACACAACGAACCGAGTTGAGAGCCAACATTCGTTGTTGAAAAGTTACCTGAAAGCAACCAATAGCACCCTGGATAGATTTATTCCTTTCATTAATAATATCTTAGCTACCCAGGAAATTGCTATAAAAGAAAGTTTTACCAAAAGCAAAATCATGCTTATGGTGCAGCATAATCATGAAGTGCTTAAATTGCTGCGAGGTAACGTTTCTATTGCGGCTTTGGATATGTTAGTCGGTGAGATTAACAGGATACATCATCTAATTATATCCAAAGAATCATGTGGCTGCCATCTTTTTACCAGCTTTGGTCTTCCGTGTGCTTGTAAATTAAACAATTACTTTCAAACAGGTGAATGTTCTTTTACGTTTTTTATTTTTTCATGAAAACTTTTATTATATTTTATTTAATATATTATTTTATAGGTCAATGTATCCCGCTCGATGCCATTGATGTTTTTTGGAGGAAGCTAGATTTTTCACCCGCGTATATTGTACGGGAAGTTCAAGTAGATGTACATAAAGAGATGGAGATGGTGACAAAACATTTACTTGTCCAACCCGAAAGCGTGAAAAGATCTTTGATTAATATTTTCAAATCTTTCGTTACTCCTTCAAAAACGGATAAAAAACCTCCTAAAGTCCAAACAAATACACGGGGTCGTCCAAAAAAGATAAGCAAAAAGAAACAATATTAGACGCCCCCAGACATAGTTCATATGTTCAACCGAGAGAAAATTTTGAAGGTCCGCCAACATATTCAAGTTCGGTGGTGAAGTCAAAACAAGGGCCTTTGCAGCGCAGTCAATCCATGTCTTCAAAATCAAGAGCCAAAGATGGATTATCTCAATAGAGTTCCAAGTTTTCATATATCCCGGGCGACGAAGATAAAAACAATTTTTTCCGGTTTAACCGCTGGATTCCATCATTCTTTTTCCCGTATATTTCAGGTGCGGATGATGTTTTAGCGGACGGCAATTGTGGTTTTCGTGCTATAGCACTCGCACTGGGATATGGTGAAAATCACTGCGTTTTATACGTACGGAACTTATATCTGAGTTGGATGAAAACAGACATAGGTACGCTGTGGATGTAGTGACTCCGCCATAAACTCCCCCGTCGGCGGAATCTGCCGAATGATGGTCCTGGGAACAGGCGGTGGCGGTGGGACGGGTGGTCCGGCGTGTGGCTGGGGCTACGGCTGCTGCTGCGGCGCCGGCTGCTCCTCCTCCTCACCAACGTCCGGCACCGGCTGCCAGACGGTCCGACCACCATCAGTGGACCATCGGAGGTCGTTGCCAAATTTGGCGGCAATCCCCATGGCCATGACGGTCTGTCGACCCAAAATCCGAGGCGGCGTGTCCGTAGTCTGCCTCGCAATTAGGGGGCGGATGTATGAAAATGATGAAAATACGGAGGTCGTGACGGGAGTAAATCGTATGTGTGTTTTGGGGGCGTAAATGAGCAAATGGGCCGTGAGGTCCTATATATTATCGGGCCTCACGGTCGTGACGGACCTCACGGCCCGTTACATAATTTCCACACGGCCCGTTACCACTTTCACGGGCCGTGATGCTTTGTACTTTTTAAAACACGGCAGTTGACACTACACGGCCGTATGGTGACACACTCACGGCCCGTAAAGCCTCTCACGGGCCGTACAAAACTTTTTCAAGTCTATAAATTCAGCCGCTTGACACAAACAATTCACACAAATTTACTCAATACCCAAAACATGAGTGCTACAAGTGATCAAAATCCGTGGACGAATGAAGAGGAGGTGACTTTAGTAAGATCTTGTATCGAAAATTCAGGTACTATCCCGCCAAATTCAATATTTTGGAACCGGGTTTCAACTCGTTTTCATCAAATTCTCGAACGTGAAGAATATCGCACCACTCGTGAACTTAGCAACAAGTGGTCTGACTTGAGAAGGAAGGTCACGACATTTCACCAGCTCTACAAAGACGTTTACAACAATCGAAATATGTTATGGAATGATACGGATATTATGACAAGAACTCAAGAAAGATATCGGGAGAAATTTGGAATTTCCTTCAACCATTTTGCGGCTTGGATCTTTTATAAAGATCAAGAAGATTAAAAATTATGTGTTTTATTTTTGTGTGATAATAACGGTTTATCGTTTTTGAAAAAGTGTACTAATAAACGTTTATGTTTTAATAAAATATTTCATTACTGTTCTACATTACACGTCTAGAATACAGTTCGTCTGCCATAAATCTTCGGAATCTAAAGCAAGCATCCTGTAAGCTAACCTCTTGCCACTCTAAAGATCTATTTTGAACCAACCTACGCAATAACATACAAATTACAACTCCCGAATCTCGACCAATATGACCGGCGTTAGGGGGCCAAACGGTTTCACCCGATACCACCAGTTCTTCGATTTCTTCTTGTCCGGAGTGCTGCCAATATTGTATACGTGACAGAAAATGTAAAAAGTACGATTCGAATTGTACGAAAATCGTTCGCGCATTACGATGAATGCACCATGAATCATCACACGTATTTGGTCGGCATTCGTATGGAGAATATATACGAACTTGTAGTGAGTCCATAGAAATCTTAAAAAGATACCAATTTTCTTCGTCATCAGTCATTGGTACGTAAACCTACAAAACAATTTAATTCACGGTTATAAATTTATGATTTTTATTGTAAAACATGAAAACAGTATTACCGTATCAACTTCCCATAACGCGGGATATAGACAGTCACTCCCGTCTCCAAATTCGTTACCATTAACGGACCCCGAGTATATTAAGTTAAACCACTCAAATGGGAGAATCGTCCAACGATCACTACCCGGCAACTCTTCGGTTCTACGTATTTCTTCGTATCTCCATATTGTGAGTCTATTTGTCCACGCCCGAACATGCTATAAAACAACAACTTTTTAATTGTTAGAATTTTAAAATAAAATAAAATATATAAAAAAACTTTAAATCATACCTCTGTACCTAAAGACACGTTTCCGAGTAATTCACGCCAAAATTGTAACGGAATATCGGAATGACCCATGTAATACACTCTACATGTTTGGGAGTCACCGTTACGTATAAAGTGAATAATATTCTGAGACCAGTTCCTCCCGTTCTGCCAATTATGGTTATCTATTGGATCGGGAATACTTTCCACAATATCTCGTGAGTTTGAAGATGACTCATTTTGACGTCTTCTCCTACCTCCACGAGAAGACATTTTTACTGTTTCGTTTCTCACTAACCATATAACAAGTCATATATATAACAGTTTATATAGAATCTTAAATCGAATCAAGGAATAATACGTCGCGTCACATAATTATAAAATTTAAAAGTGCACGCAAAACGAGGAAAGTAAATTCTGAGAAGGACAACTACGGCCCGTGAAGGATCTCACGGGCCGTTATTGAGGTAGTTAACGGGCTGTGTGTGCGGACGTTTACGGGCCGTTTGTTTCTTCACGGGCCGTGATTAAATGCAGTTGTGAGAATTAAATTTCGAAGCCCTCACGGCCCGTAAGGCCCTTCACGGGCCGTGAAGAAAGTCAAAGGGCGTTTATTTATCACCTGACAGGGTGTTCAATTATCAATGGCCTTTTTATAGGGCCTTGGTATTGGGATTTCTGAGAGATCTCAAATCAAATGAAAAAACTGCAAGGAATGATTGCGTATCCGGTGGGAGATCTCGAAAGGCAACTAGCCGTTTGACAAATGCTTATAAAATACGAAGCACAATCACACTTGTTTTTGTAAACCAGAGGTAAGATACATAAGAGAGAGAGAGAGCGAGAGAGAGTAGGTGTTTTTGTGCGTAATTTCATCGGAAGGTGAATGTTGATGGAAGACGTACGTACGATACGGGAGAGCGATCAAGCTTCGGGACTAATCGAACCAACGAGGTATCATCGTTTGTTAATTTCAACTCCTCTCAATCCTCCTAATTAAGCTTTGCTTTGTGTCTGTAGTGAATCTGTAGATTGAAATTAGGGCAACGATCGATATCATGTACGTATGTAGAAGATGGAAACATATAATCTCCATTCGATTTTTAAAACGTACATCTGTTTAACAGCGATTATTATTCTTTTCTTATAGTTATTATTCTGCAGTTTCTGCCATTAAAGTGACGACATACATCCCCTCCGTTCAATCACTTTTAATAAATTCTGTGAAATTGACATCGAATGGCCGGCGATTGTACGTTTTCAATTCCCTTTTGTCGTCATACCAAACCCTAACCGGAGATTATCATCAAGTAGTGATTGTGATTATTGTCCCTCCTAATAAGCTCGCTCCTGATGGAATTGTTGGAGTATCTGATCCAATTGGTTGATAAATTCTAATATTCCTCTGTTTCATTGGAAATATCTATTATGTGTAAACCTTAATTTGCTTATATGATCTGTTTCTGATTTCGAGATTTATGCCCTACATTTGCAGGTAACTATGGAGTATCTGATCGAATTGGCTGATAAATTCTAATATTCCTCTGTTTCAAAGCAAATATCTATTATGCGTAAAAATGTCTTTATATTCTCATTAATTTGGAGATTTATATACATATATGTTCTAACTTTTGCAGGTTATTAACGTAACTATGGTTCCTGGTTGCTTAATTTGATGATACAAGGGTAATCCTCTTTTCCTTTTTGTTTCATTTCTCGACAAATACATTGTCATTGCTGTTATTGGTGTTCCTAGTACTTAATTATGCAATGTATTTCTGAAGGGTGCTGCATGTACGTGCTAGTATAGAGTCTAGCTGCTAAAGAACCTTCTGATCTTGCTTTGGATACTTATTACAGCAATATTATTTCTGCATATAACTGGATTAGTTGGATGTAATGACTAGTTTCATGAAATTTAGTTAGCTGTGTATTTATCATAACTGGTTTATGCATATGTGATGTGATTTTGCCTGACACAGGATTGAAGCAGAGAAAGGAATCATCATAATGATTCATTCACTATTATTATGTCATTTTTTTTATTTTCACAATCTCTTTTAGCAACCAGTTCTGATATAAACTTTTTTCATAATACCGTCCAGTATGGACTGAGAATTTCTCCTAGCTAGTCACATGTCAAATGTCTTTGGGTATTATGATTCTTTACACTTTTACTCATTCTTATTTCCCTCAATCTTAATTTATTCATCTGTCAGGTCACTTTTAATGAATCATTCGACCATATGAACATTGATGCAACTAGGTACCGTTTCAATACTTTATACCATTCAGAAATTATCACTTGTGTCACTCTCATCAGAAGACTATCAGACTTGCAACCAAATTAGTATTATATCATTTTTAACTTAATATATTGTATCTGCTTTATAGTGTCCATAACTTGGAGATATGGTGCCACTGCATTCTACTACGCTTTTGGGTTCAAGCAACAAAAGAAGAAGTTTACTCCCGACTCTCAAGTCAACAAGAACTACTGGAGGGTATTCTTTCATTAGCTTATCCCGTTCTTTTACCTTTCATGTATTATTATTATTGTTGTTATTATTATTATTATTAGTATTATTATTTTTATTTTTTTTTCTTTTTTTTTGTGAAGAATTATAAAACTTGTTAGAATTTCTGCACTTAAAAACACCTATAAACATGGTATTTGAGTATTTCTATGACCAGAATGCTTCCTACCACCAAGTGCTTCGAAAGTAAGCTTGCCTGTCAAAGGTTAAACATGATTTACTCACTAATTGGCAGGGCCTTTTATGCTCTGCTTGGATAAGGTAATCTTTGAAGGTGGTGTGTTGTGCCTCTTAACAATATAATTTTATAACTTCTTGGGTTTTATTCATTGATTTGGTGCAGGACTAGACTTCTTCCTGCCAATATTTTTTGCAGCCTTTGAAAAATAACAGAAACTATTAAGTCTTGAATCATTCACTATTAGTATAATTTTATAACTTCTTGGGTTTTATTCATTGATTTGGATGTAATGACTAGTTTCATGAAATTTAGCTAGATGTGTATTTATCACAACTGGTTTATGCATATATGATGTGAATTTGCCTGAAGCAGAGAAAGAAATCATCATAATGAATCATTCACCATTAGTATGTCATTTTTTTATTTTCACAATCTCTTTTAGCAACCAGTTCTGATATAAACTTTTTTCATATGTACCGTCCGGTATGGCCTGAGAATTTCTCCTAGCTAGTCACATGTCAAAGTCTTTGATTTTTTATGATTCTTTGCTCTTTTACTCGTTCTTATTTCCCTCCATCTTTATTCATCTGTCAGGTCACTTTTAATGAATCATTCGACCATATGAACATTGATGCAACTAGGTATACCGTTTCAATACTTTATACCATTCAGAAATTATCACTTGTGTCACTCTCATCAGAGGACTATCAGACTTACAACCAAATTAGTATTATATTATTACTAACATAATACCTTGTATCTGCTTGATAGTGTCCATAACTTGGAGATAATGGTGCCACTGCATTCTACGCTTTTGGGCTCAAGCAACAAAAGAAGAAGTTTACTCCTGACTCTCAAGTCAACAAGAACTACTGGAGGGTATGTTGGATTCTGTATGCCCAAGACACATAGAACATTGATGTGGTTAGTACGTTGTGATCCAAGTCGGGTCATACCCAATAACAAGCTTAGCAAACACCAATTAATATTTAATTGATGATATGATCATGCAATTAAATAATTACACCAATTTGGAAAATGGGTTTTCTAAATAAATTATATGTGAGAAAGAACAAACTATGAGGATATTTTGTTCATGGACATTATTGGTTATGTTGTTTAAATTAGTTAATCAACATAAAATAATAAAAGTGTGTGTACATATTATACATAATTAAAAGGTTAATTATGTAATTTGAATTTTATCAAAAAAAAAAAACTTAAAAAGAGTTTTAAAGGGGAAACCCTAATAAAAGGGTTGTTGATTCACGGCCGCAGGAGGGCTTTTTCCCTTTCTTCCCTTTTCTTGTTTTTGAAACAAGAATTCTCTCTAAGAAGACACACACATCTGATCTACTCTCTTCTCACATGAAAAACCGACTCAAGAACTCAAGCTTCTCATATGGATGAGAAGTCATACGGTTGGAACAAAAGGCTCTAGCAGCCCCTTGATGTTTCACGGCTGAAAGAAAGTTTCAGCAAGGTTCTTGATCGATTTTTGGTGTCAAATCCTAGCAAAAATGGTGTTTTCTTGAAGGCTTGTGGGTATGATTGCTTGAGAACACCTCCTCTTGGTGTTTTGGCCACTCAAGAACATCATTTTCTTGATTCAATCCACGATTTCAGCAGCTTATGAAAGGAACGCTCCAAGCTGCCATAGGGGCGCTCCAAGCTGCCATAGGGGCGCTCCAAGCTGCCATAGGGGCGCTCCAAGCTGCCATAGGGGCGCTCCAAGCTGCCATAGGGGCGCTCCAAGCGCTGGTCATCATACATCCACGTTTTGACAGCTTCATCCACGATTTTCAGCAGGTTTTTGAAGGTAGTATGTATTGCTTCTTTGGGTTGTTTATTTGTGATAACTAGTTCAAACACATATATAAGATCCTTGCATTCTTGGGTTTGTTGTAGACATGCAATGAACTATAATTTTCAGATTTCAAATGGTTGATGTTTGATGTTAATCCGCTGCGTTTTCTTGTTTAAAATGGTTAAACAACATTGTTTAGGTCCAACAAACCCAACAATGGCATCTAGAGCCGGATATGTGGATGATTAGTTTCATATGTTCTTGTATATTTGGATATATAAGGTTTAACAAACTCATTAGGGCTGTTTTGTGATGATTTGATGATACCCCAACCTTTCAAGGTTGTAATCATGCATGCTTATGATTGGATCTTGAAAGGAAGATATCAAATTGGTTGATTGTGTTTTTATTTGGACAATAGACCCTAAATTCTTAGTTTGTGTTGGCTGAAAATTTAGGGTCAAATGGGGTTCATTTTGGTTCTTGAAATGATGTATGTGGATACATATATTAGTGCATAACATAGCCTTGACCATGTGTGTTTTGGATTTGGTTGATTGTAATCTTGTCATGTTGGTTGTATTCATTCTTTATGGGTTGTAATAATCCTTTTGGTGTTTCTATTTGGGTTGTAATTTATTTATTTATTTGGCAATGTAATAAATAGATTAGGAGTATTTTTCTTTTACTAGAAAATATGTATTAGGATATATATTTTGTAAAAGAAGATGCTCGGGAAGGAAGCACAAAAGGAAGACACAAAGGATGGACTTGAAGCATTTGGATGCAAGTTCAAGTGGGAGTCTTTGAAGACCTCATCATTTATGTTGTGTTGAACCCTTAGCAAACAAGTGTAGTCAACTTAGTGGTTATAGTTATGCACATATGTTTGTATGATTGTACTTGTTTGGTTGTTTGTTGTATGATTGTTATTTGACATTTGGATGTGCATAACAAACTAATAAACAAACTTAACAAGCTGAATTTTATGGTTCCTAATCATTAAGTGATTAATAAAAGGTTATTAAAAGAATTAATGATTTAATAAAAGAGGTTTTATTAAAAGTGAACCATAGGATACCTTGTATTTGAAAGCATGCAAATACAAGGTAAATAGAGTTTTCAAACTAGAATCAATGAAAACTAAAAATCCCTTTTCAAACAAGTTTAACACCGTCCTTTTGCACAACACTTAAGTCATTTGGAAACTCTTAATGGGATAAAGGTCACCTAACCATTTTGAGGGAACTTATGACTTAAGGTGGGAATACCACATTGGTGGGATAAAGGTCACCTAACCACTTGTGTTGGTAAACTCACATGTGTGTGCAAGTAGGGTAACTTGATTTGCAAACCATGTTGAATGGATCACCTAAAATATGGTTTCCAAATGGTGTTGATGGGATTAACATGCCGACTTTGCATATGATGTTTAAAGTCGATCCCATACCGCTAGAAGTTGCAAAGGGTTGCAATTGTCAAATATTGACTACCTTGTTAATTTAAATAATGGGATAAAGGTCACCTAACCATTATTTGAATGTAACGTTGGATTCTAGATTTTAATTATTAATTGTCTATGAGACATAAAGGGTATTAATAATTAAAATAAAATTTTTCAGAAATACTAAAAAGAACTTTGTAAAATTTATAGAATGACCGCAAACAATAATGCTACCACCCTGACTGTCCATACCCTATCACTGAGAACTATTTTAGAGAGGGATCGTCTCTACCATAATAACCTTATGGACTAGTCTCGAAACTTAAGAATTGTTCTCAAGCAAGAGCAAAGGCATATGTCCTTGACGATCCTATTCTTAACCAACCCAACCCCGACGATGTTGAGGCCATTCCCGATCCTAAGGCAAATGTTGTCAAAGGAGAAGGGCACATCAAAGGCAATGGGTAAGGGTAGATCAAAGCGGAACCTCCAAAACCTAAGCTTATGAAGCTTAAGGTAACCGAAAACGATCCATGCTTTGAGTATGGTGAGATAGGTCATTTGAAAGGGATTCATCCAACCTATCTCAATGAGTTGAGAAATAAAAGGGATGCTGGGCAAACCTTAAGTGTAACTTTCATAATCCATATTAACTTAGGTGTTATTTCCTCAAAGCACATGGGTAATTGGATACCACATGTGGAACTCACTATTGCAATTTGTTGCAAGGGTTCAAAAGAAATAAGCACTTTAAGAAAGGAGACTATGTTTTGAAACTTTCAAAAGGTTTGGAAGTTGTTCGTCAAAACATGTTATATGCTCCTAGTTTGACTAGGAACATGATTTAAGTTTCCCTTTTAAAACGATATGGTTATGATTTAAAGTTAGTAAATGATGGTATTTATATTTATATGGATGATATATATTATTTTAAGGCCAAGCCTTCTAATGATATTTGTGAATTGGTCCATGATGATTCGTCCTATAATAACACATTATACTTATCATACACCAAGAGACTTAAAATGGTTTAAGTGACTCTTATTCTTGTCATTGTCATCTTGGTTACATAAACAAGAATCGGATTTAAACACTTTAAAAGAATGGTCTTTTGAAAACAAATGAAAGTTGTTCATTTGATAAGTGTGAATCTTGTTTACAAGGTAAGATGACCAACACGCCCTTTAGTGGTACTAACAAGAGGGCAAAAGACTTATTAGGAGTCATACATTTGGATGTATGTGGTCCTTTTAAGAGAATGACAAGGTATGATGAAACTTACTTCATTACCTTAACCAACGATTATAGTCACTATGGTTATGTGTACTTGATGGCACATAAACATGAAGAATTTGAAATGTTCAAAACTTCAAGAATAAAGTAGGAAATCAACTCGATAGAACTACCAAAGTTCTCCGTTTAGATAGAGAAGGTGAATACCTAAGTGAGACTTTTAGGGATCATCTAGGAAGTTGTAAGATTGTCTCACAACTTACTCCTCACAGAACACCATAACATAATGGTGTGTCTGTAAGGAGATCGAACCCTATTGGATATAGTTCGACCTATGATGGATATAAGCTCACTACCTCTATAATTTTGGGGTTTTCGCACTACTCTCCGCGGCTCATATTTTGAATATGGTCCAAACCAAGAAAGTGGATTCGACGCCTTTTGAAATATGAAATGGAATAGTTCCATCGCTATCATATTTAAAATTATAGGTTATGAAGCTTATGTTAAGCTTAACACCCAAATCAACTGAAAGTCGATTCACTAAGTGTATATGTGTTGGATATCCAAAAGGACTGTATAGGATACTACTTCTTCTTTGATCCAACAGAGCAAAAGGTATTCATTGCTCAAAAGGCAGAGTTCTTGGAAGCCAAGTTCCTTATGGAAGGAATGACGCATAGAACAGTGGAAGTTGATGAGGATCAAGATCCACAAGCCAATACACGTTTGGTTGACACTAGCAATCAACAAGAGGTTGTTGATCATGATCAAGAGGTTGATCAATACACACAAAACGTTCGCAGATCTGGTAAAGTTAGCATTCCACATGAAAAATGTGGATTTTTCATAGATGGATGCTATGTTGTTAACTCCGAAGAGCCAACTACATACCATGATGTAATGTCCAATTCGGATTGTGACATGTGGCTAGGAGCCATGAACGTAAAGATGCAATCCATGTATGACAGCCAAGTTTGGGAATTGGTTGACTCCTCACCTAACTTCAAACCGGTTGGATGCAAGTGGGTTTTCAAGAGGAAAACTGACATGCATGGAAACTTGGATACTTACAAAGCATGACTTGTAGCAAAAGGTTTCACTCTAAGTCAAAGGGTTGATTATGATGAAACCTTCTCGCCAATCGCAGTGCTAAAGTCATCCTGATAAAGTATGCAAGTTAAAGATATCAATCTATGGATTGAGACAAGCATCGAGAAGTTGGAATCAACGTTTTGATGAAAAGATCAAGAAATTGGGTTTCATCAAGAACGCTGACGAGGATTGTGTGTATCAAGGGGCTAGTGGGAGTGTAATTACGTTCTTAGTATTGTATGTTGATGACATACTATTATTTGGTAATGATTTTCCAACCATGGAAGGTGTTAAAACCTGGATTGGAAATAGTTTTTCCAAAAGGGATCTCCGAGAAGCCGTCTATATTTTGGAAATAAAGATCTATAGGGATAGATCGAGACGGTTGATAGGGTTAAACCAAAGTGCATACATCGATAAAATCTTGAAAAAGGTTCAAGATGGAAAACTCTAAGAAAGGTATAGTACCTATTCAAAGAGGGACAATATTGAGTGCATCTCAATGTCCAAGCTTAAAGGATGAGCAACATTGTATGAAGGACATCCCATATGCGTCTGCTATAGGATCCATCATATATGTGATGATATGCACTAGACTGGACATGTCATGCACATTAAGCATGACAAGTAGATATCAGCAGAATCCAAGTAAACAGTCATTGGATGGCTGTTGAAAGTATATTGGAATACCTTAGGAGGACTAAGGATCTGTTTCTAATATACAGATATGATGAAGAGAAACTAGTTGTAAAGGGTTACACGAATGCTAGTTTCCAAACTGATCGAGATGATCCTCGATCACAATCGGGGTACGTTTCCATTATGAATAGGGTAGCATTGTCCACTACAGAATCGAATACATAGCCGCCTCATTAGCAGCTTGGGAAGCTGCATGGATAAAAAGGTTTATCACCAATCTAAGGATGGTCTCTACCATTCAAGACCCCTTAGAAATCTTTTGTCATGACGAGGGTGTGATTGTTCAAATCAAGGAACCCCGTGCACATCAAAAGATTAGGTACAATGAGCAGAAATTCAACTACATAAGGGATGAAGTTGAAAAGGGAAAGATATGTATTCGCAAAGTTCACTTTGATCAAAACATTGCGGATCCACTCACGAAGCTCCTTGAAAGGGCAAAGCATGAAAGTCATACTTGTGCCTCAGGACTTCGATATTCTAGTGATTGGAATTGATCTGTTTAGTATTAATATTATTAATATGGAACAATTGTAATACTTAACTTATCTATGTATTTACGATATTTTAAGTGATGTTCCCTTTTAGCATGTTTACATCCATGAATAATTTTATTATTCTAAATGTCCGTAGTCGGTCATATTTGTGGGAACAGATATGAATGTAAGACTATTATGAACTTGGATTGGTGGATATTCATAAGGCATGGATATAGAGCAATTGGTTGCTGCCAAGGTTCATAGATATTCGTGGGATACGAATATTGGAATGACCCGCATCGCAAATCTTACTACATGGAATCTTATTGATTGATCATAAGTAAATTTGAGTAAAGGCGAATATCATTTGGTATCCTCCGACCTGAGATACATATTGGGTTTTGATATTCACCAAGTGTTATACCTTGAGCTAGTTCTTCACTGATATGAAATAATTGTCAGTACATAAGGCTATGTTCAGGTATGACATAAGGTGATTGTGAGAAACGTATGTAGTCAAGATGGGATTTGTTCCTCTTATTCGTTGAGAGTATGATGTCTAAGGCCTGATTAAGTTAAATCAACAAGGAATGATCATTCTGTGTCCTTGGATTTAACATGACATCTCTAACAAAAGGATAAATGATTGATTCACCTAAATCATTTCAAGTTGGATACTTGAAGGGGATGATGTTATTGAATGGCTTCTAAGTCATGCGTATTAAGGGTAGTAAACCGTTGTTAGGCGGTATTTACTGCTTGCATCAATCTTCTATGTATCTTGTGCAAGTGGGAGATTGTTGGATTCTGTATGCCCAAGACACATAGAACATTGATGTGGTTAGTACGTTGTGATCCAAGTCGGGTCATACCCAATAACAAGCTTAGCAAACACCAATTAATATTTAATTGATGATATGATCATGCAATTAAATAATTACACCAATTTGGAAAATGAGTTTTCTAAATAAATTATATGTGAGAAAGAACAAACTATGAGGATATTTTGTTCATGGACATTATTGGTTATGTTGTTTAAATTAGTTAATCAACATAAAATAATAAAAGTGTGTGTACATATTATACATAATTAAAAGGTTAATTATGTAATTTGAATTTTATCAAAAAAAAAAAAAACTTAAAAAGAGTTTTAAAGGGGAAACCCTAATAAAAGGGTTGTTGATTCACGGCCGCAGGAGGGCTTTTTCCCTTTCTTCCCTTTTCTTGTTTTTGAAACAAGAATTCTCTCTAAGAAGACACACACATCTGATCTACTCTCTTCTCACATGAAAAACCGACTCAAGAACTCAAGCTTCTCATATGGATGAGAAGTCATACGGTTGGAACAAAAGGCTCTAGCAGCCCCTTGATGTTTCACGGCTGAAAGAAAGTTTCAGCAAGGTTCTTGATCGATTTTTGGTGTCAAATCCTAGCAAAAATGGTGTTTTCTTGAAGGCTTGTGGGTATGATTGCTTGAGAACACCTCCTCTTGGTGTTTTGGCCACTCAAGAACATCATTTTCTTGATTCAATCCACGATTTCAGCAGCTTATGAAAGGAACGCTCCAAGCTGCCATAGGGGCGCTCCAAGCTGCCATAGGGGCGCTCCAAGCTGCCATAGGGGCGCTCCAAGCTGCCATAGGGGCGCTCCAAGCTGCCATAGGGGCGCTCCAAGCGCTGGTCATCATACATCCACGTTTTGACAGCTTCATCCACGATTTTCAGCAGGTTTTTGAAGGTAGTATGTATTGCTTCTTTGGGTTGTTTTATTTGTGATAACTAGTTCAAACACATATATAAGATCCTTGCATTCTTGGGTTTGTTGTAGACATGCAATGAACTATAATTTTCAGATTTCAAATGGTTGATGTTTGATGTTAATCCGCTGCGTTTTCTTGTTTAAAATGGTTAAACAACATTGTTTAGGTCCAACAAACCCAACAGGGTATTCTTTCATTAGCTGATCCCGTTCTTTTACATTTGATTGATTATTATTATTATTATAATTATAATTATAATTAATATTGTTATTATTACTATTATTATTATTTATTTTTTTTGTGAAGAATCATAAAACTAGTTAGAATTTCTGCACTTAAAAGCACCTATAAACATGGTATTTCTATGACCAGAATGCTTCCTACCACCAACTGCTTCGAAAGTAAGCTTGCCTGTCAAAGGTTAAACATGATTTACTCAATAATTGGCAGGACCCTTTATGCTCTGCTTGGATAAGGTAATCTTTGAAGGTGGTGTATTGTGCCTCTTAATGATATAATTTTAAAACTTCTTGGGTTTTATTCATTGATTTGGTGCAGGACTAGACTTCTTCCTCCCAATATTTTTTGCAGCCTTTGAAAGATAACAGAAACTATCAAGGCTTGACTTGATTGCCTGGTTAGTGTTTCTTATTCTTCATTATGTACGTCAAAATTTCCTGTCAGTCAATTTGTAAAGGAACTCAAAATTCTAGAATATGCTCTTAAGGGAAGCGTTTTTATTATCTTGAGCAATGAGAAGCCAACTCCTTAAAATTCACTGAGAATGTCTTCTGGTACTTCCAATCCTCATTGTTTCTGCATATATGATTTGTTTAAAGGAGGTCCAAGCTTGGTTGAAGCCTCTTTGGCTGCCAACACAATCTTCTCTTTTGTTTTTCTGTATCTTTTAAGATTATGATTAAAGACTCATTGGCCCTAGATATATAATGCAGATTAAGGTTAACTTTTCATATAACATGGAGTCTGGCATGTGTCCACAAAAGGGACAACATGCTTTAGTTTTCTTCGTATGTAGAAAACTAGGAATCAACTTAGATTCATTGAATTAATCTAAATGTATAGCTTGTGAAATTCAGTAATATAAAGAATGAATGAAATAATCAACTCACTTTGCTTTCTAGGTGGGCTATGACCCTAGGTACTGGGTTTGTATCTTTCTATTCGTGCCTTGCTTATCTAGATGATGCACTCAATTTGGCTAGTTTACGTGTTGTACTTAGCTCTCAATTTGGAAAATCGTTTTACAGCCTTTTATGTTAATAAGCTGAGTGATATATAAATAACCACTTTCTGAGCATTTATTTCTTCATAGTTGTTCATGCAACAGCACAAGAACAAACCCAAGGCAAGCTATACCTTGGCGACATACCACAGTACAGTTTAGCACTCTGCTGGCCACGCTCATCAGAATAGCAACAGTTTAATCTTCTGTATCCCGAAGGTGTTGCATGCAAATTAGGAATTATCTCCCAAGAATATCCAGATTAACAGATGATATTCAACTCATAGGATGGTTATATTAACTTTAACATCAGGTTCTACCTTTTGCTGATATAGATATGTCATGATTGTTACACATTTGCAATTTTATATTAGTTACCATCTGGAAGGTTAATTGTTTGAGGGGTACAGCGAAGGGGAGGGATGGTGATTTATGGTTGAAGTCTGTTCCCATTTGCTGTTGGTACTTGAAATTTGAATAGTCCATGCTGTTAGCTAGTAGGCGATAGACAAATGAGTACATGGGAACATCTATGCAATATCATTTCTTCACACTGTACAGAATATAATGAATTAAACTGGGTATACCAGCTTAACTCTAGGATGAATTAGCAACTGCTTTATGGGCTGTCACAGCCTCTTCGAAAGGTTCCCAAAGAAACTGATTAGTGCATGGGTAGAAAGCTTTAATTATAATGCTGAAAGACTTGTAGTTTCAAGTACTTATTCTTGTTTACATTCTGACAGGGTCCCCTGCCACATCTGTTTCAAGCCAAAGTAAGTTACTAATGAGGTCGAGGGCATTGATAATGCTAGAAAGAGCCAGGTTCTGAGTATAATTATACATAAATTGCTCTGGATGCCTTGCAGCCTTGCCACTTCTCTCAAAGGTAAATACACAAATTCTTTTATTTGTATGCTCAAACTCTTAAACCTTTGAGCAATTTTATGTTCACATCATCTACATTGGTGTTAGGTATTAAAAGATACGAACAGCTTTCTTCTTGGAAAAATATACAAAACTGTATGTGAGAATGAGAAATATGCTGCTATAAGGAAAAGGTAAAGTCATTTGTCTATTTTATCATTACTTTTTACTTCATTTTGTGACTAGAAATATACATTGACATATTTTTAATGAACATCACACTTTCTCTATCATTCTATTTAAAAAAGATGCCTGCATATCCATGTTGATTAATACGAATGAAGCCTTGAGGTCACGTTTTATCTAAATTATTTAATTGGCATCCTCCTGTGTTTTTGAAACAAAATTCAGGTTGTGAAGCATGAAAATGTGTACAGTGCTCAACTCTAGATCTTGCTTCTGTGAGTATCATCATCAGTTGATGATTTTGCTTTGATATTAATTGGTAGTTTTCCGGCTTCTCTTCAATAGTCTTTTCCTAATACTAACTTGTATTTTGTCTTAGTTGATTGGGATGTCGATATCTATTTGAAAAGATACGTATAAGCCCTGCCCTATGCCCTATGCATAGTAGAATATGATCTTATTTGTGGTCATTGTGAAACTCTTTTGAAAGTAAAAGGTATGAAAATAATTACCATATGGTGAACATGGAAAGAGTGATGCTCCTTGTCCAACATATTATATCTCGTTCAATATCTTATACTTCTAATGCTACTTCAGGAAAAAGATTTTGTTTCTTGCCATGTATATGTGAACAATGTGGTGATGACTATGCTGGAAAAAAGTTCATTTCTTGTTTACAATGATGGTTTTATATTTATAAATGTTGTTTGGCACTACGTCAGTATTTTGTAAAAAGTTTGATATAGATGCTACCCTGGATGATTTTGCTTGTTATTTATTTGTTTCATTAATATGTAGTTAAATGCAAGAAACAAGTGTGCACCAGTAAAATGTTAATGCATGAAATCAACTTTAGGTTTATACGGATAGATTTGTTTTGTAATTTCATATTCAAACTTCTTTAGTTTTACCTAAATGAAACATATCATTGTTGACAACTTTTCCTAATGCGGAGTGTCCAGCTTTGAATGCTGTACTTTAAGATTTTCTACTAGCATATCATAGTAGTTATATATAATTAATGTGTATTTGTGTCAGTCATGGTTGTGAGCTATGTTTAGAGCCAACTATGGCTCTATAATTGTGTATGTTGTCCTCTTGTTAAGGACACTTCTTGTTGTATTATTTCCAGTTCTAAGGGTTTAAGTTGTGTTATTGTTTCTTTTCCTTTTTGTTTTAAGTTGATCAGTGCTGCATTGTGCATGTAATTATATATTCCCATACACTTCTCATTATGTTTCTTTTATTGTGGAAAACTTTTCGAGAAGTTATTTTCCTTTCATTAATATACGGCACTAATGGAGGCAATACGTGAGGATGTCTCAGTATTAACTTTGCTAGCTGAATTTCTATGCCTATTAGATATATGATTGTTAATTCATTTGCTCACGTAATTTCAACCAAGCCTATGGATCGATACAGGTGGCCTTATGTTAAGTTGTGGGCTCCGACCCATCTTGGGTGGACCCGGTATTAACTGAAGATGGAATTAGGAGATTAAGGGACGGGCGCCCTAAAGCCCAGTTTGCTATATTAGGCAAAGAGTGTTAACCCTAATTGTCTAGTTAGTATATATACTCTTGTACTTATAAACATTTAACACCTCAATAAAAGAAAACCCTAGTTGCCCCAAGTGGACGTAGGTTGTATCGTAACCGAACCACTATAAATCTCGTGTCTCGTTTATTGCTTTTGATTATTGTTCTTGTGATTGTGTTCATGTGTTTGAGCTCTTTGATCCTAACAACTGGTATCAGAGCCGATTCAGGCTCTTGTTTACTGTTAAAATCTTCCCCCCTATTTGAGCTCTTTGAAGATTCCGTACACACGATCTAGGGTTCCACCGCCGTCAACAACCACCGCCGCCGCCACTACCTAACCCCGATTAGGGTTAAGCCGCCGCCGCCGTCAACCGCCGCCGCCGCCGCCGTATTAGGTTTCCTGCGCCGTCGCTGCCGGAAATCTTCTCTGCCGCCGCCAGAAACAGCCGCTGCTGCTTCTTGTTGTTGATTTTCTTTGATTGGAGGTGCGTTATGAAACGAGTGCTTGCAGTTTTTTGAAACTGGTACCATAAAACAGTGCTCAATAGAACAACACTCAAGTTCAGGCAGCCGGTCAAAGTTGTGTTTGACATTGTTTTCAATTTTGACTCGATTGTTGAGCACTTAGTTTGGAATAATGGCCGATGCCGGGAGAACAAAGATTGATAAATTTGATGGACATGATTTTGGGTTTTGGAAGATGCAAATTGAGGATCTGCTGTGTCAAAAGGATATGATGGCAGCCTTGGATGAGGATAAACCGGCAGATATGACTGATAAAGATTGGAAGACTTTGGACAGGAAAGCAATTGTTGTTATCAGACTCTCACTGGCAAAGAATGATGCGTTCAATATTGTGAAGGAAACTACTACTCATGGTTTGATGAAAGCTTTATCGGATATGTACGAGAAGCCGTCTGGATCTAATAAGGTATTTCTAATCAGACAGTTAGTTAACACCAGATTGAAAGAAGGTGGTTCAGTTTCCTCTCATATCAAGTTTGATGATGAAAGTTGGTCAGGGACAGTTACTGCAGTTAGTAGTTCATGTGGGGTACTACTAAGCTTACCTTTGACGGGGTCCGTGATTTGATTTTTGGGGAAGACATTAGAAGGAGAAATTCTGGTGAATCATCTAGTTCTCTGCTGAGTACTGAAGGGAAGAGGTAGGGGAAAAGAAAGGGGTAGTAGTAGGGGTCGTTCAAAGTCTAGAAGAAGAAGTCAGTCAAAGCCTAGGAAAGACATCCAGTGTTAGAACTGCAAAGAACAAGGGCATTTCAGAATCCAATGCCCTAAACCATCTGCTTCTAAAGACAAAAAGGAAGTTAATCTGGTTGAAGATAATTCAAATGATGTTCTTATCTGTTGTGTTGAAGATTCTACAGAGTCATGGGTCATGGATTCAGGAGCATCATTTCATGCTACATCTAGCACGAAATCGATGAAGAATCTACGAACAGGTAATTTTGGTAATTTTGGATCATGCTCTTGATATCACAAGGATGGGGGACGTTGTGTTGAAGACTCCATTAGGCACCACATGGACCTTGAAAGATGTTCGGGTCATTCCAAGTTTCAGAAAGAAGTTAATTTCTATTGGGCAGTTGGATAGTGAAGGATATGATGTCATGTTTGGTGGGGGACAATGGAAGGTCGTGAAAGGAAATCTTGTGATTGCCAGAGATACAAAGAGGGGCACATTGTACATGGTTGAAGTTCCTGTAGATGGGGTAAATGCAGTGACACTGCCTGAGTCAATCTAATCTGTGGCACCAACGACTCGGTCACATGAGTGAAAAAGGCATGAAAATGCTTGTTTCTAGTGGAAAGCTTCCAGAGTTAAAGAAGGTCGAATCTGAATTTTGTGAGCCGTGTGTATTCGGGAAAAAGAAGGTATCTTTTGTGAAGACAGGAAAGCCACCGAAAGCTCAGAAATTGGAGCTTATTCACACGGATGTTTTTCGGACCTACTCCAGTTGCTTCATTGGGAGGTGCTTACTATTATGTCACTTTCATAGACGATTCGACACGTAAGGTATGGGTTTACTTTCTTAAAAATAAATCTGAAGTTTTTTGATGTTTTTAAGAAATGGAAAACTGCTGTTGAATTGGAAACTGATTTGAAGGTGAAATGCTTGAAGTCGGACAACGGAGGTGAATACATCAGCAAAGAGTTCCAGAACTATTGTGCAGAGAACGGTATTCGAATGATTTATACAGTCCGGGGCACTCCTCAACAAAATGGGGTCGCAGAACGTATGAACAGAACATTGAATGAAAGAGCCAGAAGTATGAGAATCAATTCAGGTCTTCCAAAGATGTTCTGGGCAGATGCAATTAATACTGCTGCCTATTTAATTAATCGGGGACCTTCTGTTCCGTTGGGTTTTAAGATACCAGAAGAAGAGTGGAAATGTGAAGCTGTTAAATTTGGGCATTTGAAAGTATTCGGGTGCAGTGCTTATAATCTAGTGAAAGATGGTGACAAGCTTGATGCTAAAACCACAAGTACACTTTCATTGGTTATGGGTTTGACAGTATGGGCTACAGGCTTTGGGATTCTGAAAGCAGAAAATTAGTCAGAAGTAAGCAAACAAACAAACAAACGAACAAACCCAGTATATCCCACTCAAGAGCAGGGTCTGGGGAGGGTAGGTGTAGGCGAGTCTTTCCTCTATCTTGTTAGGTAGAGAGGCTGCTTCCAAAGAGACCCCCAACTCGATAGCAAAAGCCATACTGATAGCAAGACAACATACAATAAATCATACAACACATAGCATACAGTATACAAAAAGCCATATCGATAGCAAGACATCATACAATAAATCATACAACACATAGCCTACAGTACACAATAAATCATACAACACATAGCATACATATATCCTAGGTGCATGTAGAATCACCGTTAAATGGCAGATATGGGCTACTTAGACATCAGGCCCCGCAACCAGACATCAAATACCCTTCCTGCCTATAGGTCGAACTAGAAGTCCTTAATTTTAATTCTACGCCTTCACTCAGTCCTATCCTCGATCATGTGCTCAGAGAGGTGCAAGTGTATCATATCTCGTCTAATTACCTTATCCCAAGTCAATCTAGGTCTTCCTCTACTCCTCCTACCCTCTAAGATGATGTTCTCTACTGCTCTAACCGGTGCCGTCATTGGTCTCCTCTTGACATGCTCAAACCATCTTAATCTTCCCTCTCGTATTTTATCTGCGATACAGGCCACTTCTAGCTTCCGTCGAAACACTTCGTTTCTTATCCGATCAAGTCTTGTGTGACCGCACATCCACCTCAGCATTCGCATTTCCGCTACCTCTATTTGTTTCTCGTGCGATTTCTTTATGGCCCAGCAGTCTGTTCCATATAACATAGCTGGACGTACTGCCACTCGATATAGCTTTCCCTTTAGTTTTGTTGGAAACCTCTTAGTCAGAAGTAAGCATGCTACTTTTAATGAGGCTGAGTTATACAAAAATAAAAACACAACCACTTCAGAGGTTCAGAAAGAGCAAGTTGAATTTGATGATGATGCTCAGAAACAACCAGATCCAGATCCAGTTAATGAACCAGAGACGGAAACTGAAGATAATACAGTTCTTGAGTTTGAAGATGGTGGTATGGGTGGAGATGAAGAGGCAGTGGAAGTTTCAGACAGTAAGAGTTCAGGTTCTGGAGATGAACAACATCCACAGACTCCAGACCAATCTTATTGGGTCAGGAGATCCACCAGAGTTTCTAAACAGCCTACCCGATACAGTCCTTCAGTTAATTGTCTTCTTTTAACTGAGGATGGTGAACCAGAAAGTTACTCAGAAGCAGTTGAATTGAAAGATTCGCTTCAGTGGGAGCATGCAATGCAGGATGAGATGAACTATTTGATGAAGAATAATACATGGGTCTTAACTAAGCTTCCGCCAGATAAAAGAGTTCTACAGAATAAATGGCTCTACAGAGTTAAGGAAGATCACAATGGTAACAAACGATACAAAGCAAGATGGTCGCTAAGGGGTTTTAACAGAAACACGGGGTTGACTACAGTGAGATATTTGCTCCTGTGGTAAAGATGATTACAATCAGATTGGTGCTTAGTATGGTTGCAGCAGAGAAGTTACATTTGGAGCAGTTAAGATGTGAAGACTGCGTTTCTGCATGGTGATCTTGATGAGACTATTTATATGTGGCATAACCAGAGGGTTTTCAGGTTAAAGGAAAAGAAAACTTGGTGTGTAAGCTACAGAAAAGTTTGTATGGTTTAAAACAGGCGCCCAGACAGTAGTATTTGAAGTTTGATGGCTTTATGGGCAGAAACGAGTATAGGAGATATGAGATGGATCACTGTTGCTACCTCAAGAAGTTTAAAAGTTTCTATATCATTTTTCTCCTTTATGTTGATGATATGTTGTTAGCAGGTTTAGATATTGCAGAGATTAACAAGTTGAAGAAACAGTTGTCTGCAGAGTTTGAAATGAAAGATTTGGGTCCAGCTAAGAAGATACTTGGTATGAGCATCACCTGAGATCACAAGAACGGTTCTCTGACTTTATCTCAGGAGAAGTACATTCAACAGATACTAGAGAAGTTCAGAATAAATGATGAGAAGACTACTACTCGAAGTACACCATTGGCTAGTCATATTAAGCTTTCTAAAGATCAGTCTCCAAAGACAGAGAAAGACAAGGCCGAAATGGCGAAGGTTCCTTATGCATCAGCTGTGGGCAGTCTTATGTATGCAATGGTATGCACGAGGCCCGATATTGCTCACGCAGTGGGAGTTGTCAGTAGGTATATGTCTAATCCGGGGAGAGAACACTGGGAAGCAGTTAAGTGGCTGCTTAGATATTTGAAGGGTACTTCAAAGATGGCATTATGTTTCAAGGGTAGAGATGCAATTCTCAAAGGTTATTCAGATGCTGATTTGGGTGGGTGTAATGAGACCTACAAGAGTACTACAGGGTATGTGTTCACTATGGGTGATACAGCAATTTGTTGGATGTCTAGGCTTCAAAAGAGCGTGGCACTTTCTACTACAGAGGCTGAGTACATGGCAGCTGCTTAGGCTAGTAAAGAGCTCGTTTGATTGAAGAATTTTCTGGGTGAGTTAGGTAGAAAACAGGCAAAGTATCTGTTGTACTGTGATAATGAAAGTGCTGTTAAACTAGCAAAGAATCCCTCTCATCATGGGAAGACGAAGCACATTCATATCAGATATCATTTCATCAGAGGGCTAATCAGTAAAGGTACTATTCAGTTGAACATCAAGGGGAACAAGAATCTAGCAGACATGTTTACTAAGTCTGTCACGCTGGATAAGCTGAAGCTTTGCAGGGCTTCAGCTGGCCTTCAGGAATAGTTGAGAAGGCGGGGGTAACTAGGAGGAGCTAAACCAGTTCGGGTTTATTTATAAGTACAAGACAATGCAGTTGAAGACATTTTACGCATCCAGGTGGAAGCAGGTGGAAGTGTTTGACGCATTCAAGTGGTGGGTTAGAGAAGATGTCTCGAAGCCCAAGTGGGAGATTGTTAAGTTGTGGGCTCCGACCCATCTTGGGTGGGCCCGGTATTAACTGAAGACAGAATTAGGAGATTAAGGGACGACCGTCCTAAAGCCCAGTTTGCTATATTAGGCAAAGAGTGTTAACCCTAATTGTTTAGTTAGTATAAATGTACTCTTGTACTTGTAAACATTTAACACCTCAATAAAAGAAAACCCTTGTTGCCCCAAGTGAACGTAGGTTACACACCGTAACCGAACCACTATAAATCTCGCGTCTCATTTATTGCTTTTGATTATTGTTCTTGTGATTGTGTTCGTGTGTTTGAGCTCTTTGATCCTAACACCTTATTCCATAGGAAGGTATTTTAATGACTCTCTTTCTATTTGATGTCCCAGAATGTTTATATATTGAATGGTTGACTTATTAAGATTACTCTTAGAGAATGAACCACTAATAATTGATGCTGAAAGACACCTTATACTGGAAATTGCGCATACTGATTTTGTTGTATGTCTCGCTTCTATATTTCAGGAATTAATTTATGGGCTCTAAAGGATATGAGTATATAGATTCTCATTGAAAGCTTACCGATGTCATGCATTCTGCTTTGATGCCTTTTCTATATTTTTTTGCAGCCCAACAATTTCTTTCTTTTCAGAGGTGTCAAACATGGTGATTGTCATGGCTCAACATGTAAGCAGTAATTAAATTATTCATAATTTGTGTATTTCAATTTTCTTGCATTGATTATTTGTTAGCTGCCTTAAAGCTAACTCCACTTGAATTAAAAAAATAATCATAAGAATAACCATAATCAAACTTAATAAATCCCTTTTTAGCAAAGCAATTAACAAGGTTTAGGGAGGGTGAGATGTAAGCTAACCTTACTTCTATCACACTATCACACTCAATACAAAGGTTGCTTCCAAAGAGACCTTTAGCTCTAGAGCATTATCATAATCAAATGATCAGAATATAACTAACACAAAGCTCAATCATCATATAGCATACCAGCAACAACAAATCATGTATCAAACCACAGACACAACACATAATGACCATAGGCAAACGAGATCACATATCATCCATACCGAATACATGTTAAGAAGTATACGTCAATTGAATCATATGATATCCTTGCATAATATACAATAGTGAAGAAGCTGCACATAGTGTCAGTAAGAAATGAAATGATATCAAGGAAAGTGATCGCATTCGAGGGCTACTAGAAGGATAATAAACCACACTAAGCCTCCAAATGTCCTAAATCTTAATCCTAGGTCTCCATCTACTTCTATTCTAAACTCTAACAAATTATGTCTAATCCTCTCCCAAGTCGGTTTGGATTACCTTTACTTCTCTTCACGTTCGTCATAAGAGTCTCGACTACTCTATTCGATATTGTCATCTGCCTTCTTTTGACATGAGTGGACCATCTTAATCTCCCTACTTTTATCTTATCATCTCTCCTAGCTACTCCTAATTTATCTCTAAAGACATCATTCCTTATCTGGTCTAATCTTGTTTACCCACACATCCACCTCAGCATTCGCATTTCTACTTCCTCCATCTTGTGTACTTGTGTTTTCTTGGTAGCCCATAAATCAATTCCGTACATCGGAGCTAGTCGTATTGGAACTTCATAGAATTTTCCCTTTAATCTTGCTTGAATTTTGCGTATAACGTCACTATTTATGTCCCCATCCCTGTCTACGTGCAATCCTAAATACTTAAATTTAGTCACTTGTGGCACCTCTTGGCCTTGAATGGTGATTTGAGTGTCTGTCATTTCCTACTCCATTAATGTTACCGTACTTGTACTCAGCCTTAGAACGATTGATATTTAGCCTTTTGGTTATGAATGCTTCTCACCTCTCTTCTAACAGGGTATTTAGACTTGGTTTGCTTTCGTCGAGTCATACAATATTATCCGTGAAAACCATGCACCCCCGGGTTATGTTGTGCAAAGACCTCAACAGATTATCTAGTACTATAGCCAATAGGAATGGGCTTGACATCGACCTTTGGTGGAGTCCTACATCGACATAGAAAGGATGTGTCTCCTATCAACACACGAACCCTGCTTTAGGTCCTATCATACATATCCTTTATTATGTTTATACATTTCCCAAATCAATTGATGAGTCACATTATCGTATGCATTTTCTAGATCAATGAACACCATATGTATGTTTGTTCTTGTCCTTGTATTTTTTCGTCCCTTCTCATGAGGTGTATCCCATCTATAGTTTACCTCCCTGGCATGAATTCAAAATTACTTGTCCGGACCCACGACGTAGCCCTTCCCATCTTTGTAAGTGATGTTTTCACCAAGGGTTATGTGATACACTTATAGTAACAATTATTTCTTTACATCCTTTGGGAAGTAATGTGATTGTTGCTGCATCCTGCATAGGCTCCCCTACCACTGAAGTTGTTATGGAAATAAGTCTGTTATTTCAACTTGATATCTTGTTCCTTGACTAAGATATAAGTCCATCTTTCTTTATATACTTAACTACCCCTATATCAACTTATTTCCTATGCTTCATAGATCTTGCTATCTTGAACATATCATGTCACGAATCAATAATCTAAGGTGTGTATAATGACTCAATACCAATCGAACCGCAATAGGAAGCCACAACAGGAAGTTGTTGGGAGTCGTTATGAATGTGGCAATTTAGAAGTGATTGGGAAGTTGACACGTGTCACCTTTAGCCACCCTAATACAATGCAGATCACATCCATTTTTTATTACAATTCGCAACGAGCCTATGGTCCTATAAGTGGAAACCTAGTTTCAAAACATTTGATTCACATCTCTTCCAATCTTTCACCCTAAATCTGGTATTTCAAGCCCGTTGATCGTTTTCAAACTTTCGATTCGCGACTAGCACCTTCAAGTTAGGTTTAAGTTTGATTTGGTTAATTAATTTGGTTTAAAAACGGGGTTTGAAGGTCATGACTAGGTTAGGCAGCGGGTAATGTGGTACTAGATCATGCATAGTCTGATCAACTATGCTTAAACTATTACTAGTCACCTAAATCTAATCTCACTGATGATTAACCATTTTACAATCCAATTTCTAGTTAAATATCTAAACGTTGCTCGATAGTTGATAAAATCAAGTATTATACTTATTCTCACGTATTCAAGACCCGACTAAACTCTAATAATTTTTAGAATATATTTTTTCAAAAAATTCTAAATACACCGTTATGAGATTTTTATTCTTATTTACATTTTGATATATATTGCATTCAAAATTTATTCGTGTCAGCTACATAAATTTTGTTTTTTTACATCATCGTAATGTTTTTTAAGATTCCGAAAATATTGTTGCGATGTATTTTTTTACCTAAGTTTTGATATATGTTTTATTTAAACCCGACATCCGAAAAAAGACAAATGAAAATGACAACAATAACAGTTTAATAGTATTTAAAGACAAGAAACAATAAAAGATAAAATAAAATAAACAGTTTAACCACCCTAAAGTTCCCAAAACTTGATAATATAATATTTTAAACAGCGTAATATGTTATCAATAATAAAAAGACGATTATCTAATTGGCGTTTATTTTTTAAAGGGCGATTCATGAAATATGGGTATAGGCAATTTATTTTTTAAAGGAGGATTTAGTTTTCAATCATTATTTAATATAATGGAGTTCTCTAATAAAATGGAGAGTGAGAAACAAACAAATGAGATTTTGCATAGATTTATTTATAACTAAAACATCATTTTTGGAATATTTTTTAAACTGCACCTATTTGGATGATTTATAACTAAAACATCTTTTTTAGGCAGTAAACTAATTTTCCTGGTGGAAGGAATTGGGCTTTAAATCATAACGCAAGGCTGCAGTAGATAGGTTATTGGGCTAAGACCAGGTTAGGCCCAATCATCCCTCAACCGACTGGAAATCCAAATCGCAAACATTTTAGGTTTTCATTTTTCAGCCCTTTATAAAAAAAAGTCTGAAAGAACTTGCACGTAAACCCTAAAACGGAAAGCTAGGGCTTTCAGGCGTTACCGTGCAAACATTGCCCACTTGCTACTCTGTAGTGTGGCTTCTCAGGTAATTTGTTTTCCAGTTACGATTTACTCCAATCTGTTGTTTTTTTTTCTGTCTTACTCCTCGAACTGATGATCTTATCGGTCTACTGCATTGCATTTTAGCTCGATGATATTCATATAGTCGATGCTTCAAATGTTGCTGTTGTATAAAGCTGTTATCATTCACAATTTACGTAGCACAAGATCAATACTAAATAAAAATGCGGATTTCTGTTGGAATTTGGATCGAGTTAAGTCAATTGTCATCAACACAGCATATTGGTTTTTCAGTACCAAATTTGTGTGTGAAGGTGACGATATAATTTTTTTTTTCTTATCATGCCATTTCCCTCGCTAAATTAAGCACTTTATTTGTCTTTTAATTTTAGTGAGACGGTATGATTGGGATTTACATATGGAATAGTGTACACCAACTCAAATGGTCATCCATCTTGCATATTTCTTCTTCTTTTTTGTTGTTGTAAAACTTGTTTGATGCTTTAAAGAATATGGTTAAGTAATGTGCATTCTTTAAATCCTCACAAAGGGTTTCACTTAAAATCTCAAATACCACATGTTAAGCTTGGAATCATTGTTCTGCTAGATTTGTGTTGTTATTTTGGGTAAAGTTTTGTCATCTATAAAGCAAATAGGTTCATACTTGTGCCAACTTTGTGTCGGAAGATGACTAAGTAAACAAAGGTTTCAAGTCGCTATACTGATGATGAAATTCTTTTCTCATTTGTGTGCTTGCATCTTTGACATCTTACTATAATTGTTTCTGAACAAATTATTTGCATCCTTCCAAGTTTAACTTTGTCATCTATAAAGCAAATAGGCTCATACTTTTGCCATCTTTGTGTCGGAAGATGACTAAATCAACAAAGGTTTCAAGTCACTTTACTCGTGAAGAAGTTTTTTTCTCATTTGTATGCTTGCACCTTTGACATTTAATCCTAACCGTTTGTTGCACTGCTCATTTGCACTATAACATGTTTGGTCATGTTGGAATAAATACTGTCAAGTTATGTTCAAGTTTTATTACATTCATGGAGTGTTATATTCTGTTTAGTGTTTTCTTAACCAGGATTATTATGATCTCTATCCCTTGTCTATATATTATGGGTCATCTTATATCAAATGTTGAAGTATGACAGCTATATAGGAAATCCTTCATATACGTGTCAACTTTATTCATTAGCTGATTAAAACAATCATAGTAGTCATTTATCACTAATGCAGGAGTGAACTTTCTCATTTCTATATTGCATCTCTAACACCGGATCATCTTCCTCCAATTTTTTGTGTCAAAACCCTTGATCGTAATTATGTATTTGTTTGGCTTTTCTCTTTTGATGTAAGCTTTATTTTGAAGAATCAAGTTAGATTGTTCATTACAAAAGGTGGATATGAGTTATTCAGGTGTCATTTACTATTCTCAAGCAGAATAAGAAGTGTATTATTTTATAAAAAACGTAATGTCATCTGTTTTAATTTGTGGTAATCTTGTAAATGCTGTTTGTATTAATTTGTTATAATCTTGTAATTGTATTGTATTTTAGAATGTACTTAATTTATTGCAAATTTTCTGGTTGAGATTAACTCATGTAGAAGTTGTACTTCTGCTATGTTTGACAAGCCTTTTTATAACGTTCTTGTGAATCATGTATAATTGGATATTTGGATTGGTAATTTAGTTATGGGTAAATGTCGAGACAAATAAATCTTGATCGATAAAAGCACTAGCTAAAATAAATATAAGATCAAAGAACACCCAACTGATATGAATACAAGATCAAATCAAAATGTGAACTAAAATAAATATAAGATCAAAGAACACCCAACTTATATCTTTGCGGTGTTTAGATTCAGCTAGTGAAAATTGAACATTTTTCAGACTTAATTCCTTACGTACCAACACTTTGTAAGCAATTTAACCATGATCAGCCATTTTAGAATTAAAATTCAAGACGAATGGATATGATTACATGAACATAATTTGCAAAAATTAGAGCATCAGCAAGCATCACCATTTCATAGAGTTTTCTCTCTTGCTACTAAATGAAAAAAGTCAAATAATAACAACAGAACCCACGAAGTCGTATTCTTATTGCTTTAAATCTACTTAAAAACTAAATTTCATGGAAGTGTGTTTTGATGGTGACAAAGGAGTGAGCCCTAATAGGGTTATTTAAGTAAATCTTGAAATCTAGTGATTTCCTCTTCAACACGAGGGGATTTTAAATTCAATTAGTTATAAGATTTTGATGGATTTCAATCTAACTTCAATTTCTTCACTAACTAACCAGACACCTTAATGAATGGAATTCATATTCCAATTCTAATTCCATCAAATTTTGTTGAAATCGTGTACACCAAACGCCCTCTAAGATATGCACTCAAGCAACTCTACGTAATACCACCTCAATGACGACTAATCTATGTTGACAATTGCTATAAGTAAATGAAGGCGTGTTTTGATATCTTGAACAAAAATGGTAAGAGCCATATAAAATTTTCAAGCGTTTACTCCTTCAATTAATTATATTTCTGCATATCTTACTTCTAATAAATAAAAATAACTTTGCTGATGTGGCAGTCTCTTAACCCTTTTGATCCATCAATTTCCCGCCTAAATGTCTACCATGTTTATTTTAAGTATGCAGTAAGAATCCTCTTTAAATGGGTAAGCAAGTGATTTTTGAAAATCTTGATTAACAAATTTGAAAATGTAAATTTTTAGTAAGTAACCAGTTTCAAGGATCTAAGTAATTTTTATTTAATAAAGTTTATTAAGGTATTTTTTTTCTAAAACCCGCTTTCTATATGTACAAATTTTACATAATTAAACTTATGTTTTGTTTTTTTATTTTTCCAATACAGGATATAAAGTTTCAAGGCATTGTTATAAAATGTATATTTCGAAAACATTCAAAAAATGAAAATTGTTCAAATACAAATATGTCAATAGTAAGCAAAAGGTTTGTTTCGATAATAACACAATGTTGACAAAATGCTTAACTTCGTCGGATCTGTACATGGTTTTGATTTTATCAACTTTTTCACCATTTTAGATAATTAAGTTTTTGAATGTGAAACAATTTGTATATTTTTTATATTATACTCATTCTTTATTACGTAATATGGTTTATAGATATTATCCGTTATGTTACGTTATTAGTGATTTATAATTACTGTATGTACGTTTTTTAACTGTTAAACTCATGTATTACATGAGTAAATAACCTAGTTATATTAAAAATTAAATATTAGATATCAAATGAGCGCTTAGGGTTTTTAAAGAATTGATTTAACACCAGATTTGAAAATAAGACAATAAATATGATATCTTTTAAAGGGATTTATTTAAAGTAACAAGAATAAATCACAACATTAAACATAGCTTTGAGAAGTCAAGGCAATGAAAGTTTACTTCTGTTTTGAGTATATAATTTAAAACTAGGTATGTAAGCCGCGCGTTGCCGCGGTGTGTGATGTGTTTCTGTTGTTTTTTACTCTGAAGATTTCACTTGACATAGGTAAAGCTGGTCTATGAATAATAAAGGTACCTACCGATTACATTCATGTATAAAAAGTTAGCATTAGCGGGTAAAGTAGTTTGGTACCTATCGCTGCTGGCATTTACAAAGGAGACTCAAAAGAGCAGTTTAGTACCTATTACATTTGCAGATTACAAAAGACATAGACCCGCCTAAACAAAGTTACTACTAACGCTAGTGGCATTTACAAAAGGTAGCGTTGGGCATTGTTGTTAGCAAAAGTTTCTTCCGGTTGCATGGTTACTGTTCTTTGGCCTTGAGCTTCTGCCTTAGATCTGCAGCTGCAATGCGAATATTTGTTTAGAACCTTTTTTTATTAGATAACTTGTTGTTGTTTTTAAGTAGTACCTTCTTGGTATTTCCTTTTGGGTGTTTTTGCTGATGGTGTTGATGGGATTGCGGCTGATGATGTGCATGTGTTTGTTTTTGTTGGTGAACTTGTAGCTGCTGCAACTTCTTTTGGGGGTTCATAAACTTTGTTGACATCTAGCGTTTGCCCATACCCATCGTTCTTAGCTTGTAGTTCAAAGATGTAAGGCTTTCCTTTCAGAGACTCGATTTCGTTGGGAAGTATCAGTGGGTTACTGTCTGGTTGTGCAGTTTTAAGGTTGTAGCAATTGGTGCCTATCAAGGAAGTTGCTATGTTGTCGAAGAACACTGCTGTTGCGCTGGCTGTATCATCGGTGATGGTGGCAACGAATCGGTATCTGTAAGCAGGAAGGGAAGTTGATTAGTTTGATGTTATGCATAGAATAATGCTGAGTTTGCTTTTTCTTAGGTACTGGCTTACTTGTATGAAAAGTCATCAACATTTCCATGTGCGTCTACACATTTGATGCATGAGAAGCCTTCTCCACACTTGAAGAGTTTACTACCACATTTTAGACATGTTTCATAGCACCAAGACTTGTCATTTCCGCATTCGATGTGTGTTATCCTTGCTAAGCATTTGTAAGTGGCTTCCTGTAAACAGATTCGTTATCAATGTCATAGAGATGGATGTGAATAATTTTTTTAGGTTGTATTATTTCTATCGATTGACAAACGTAAATATTTAGCGACAAAAGGGTAATGATGTATAAAAGCGGATGGTTAACTTTTTATTATAACAATCATGTAAGTTAAAAGTAATATTATCAAAGAATCGTTGGCCATTAGTTTTTTCTTTAACTAAAGTTGAAACCATTAATACAGGGGTTCAAAAGAGGAAACCTGCAACGACTATCTATCCTATAACCAAATCATCAGTTCAGTACATGCTCTAAATTCAAAAATCAATAAAAAAATCTGTTAAAAAAATTCAGCAGTAATAACTTAAAAATTCAGTAGCAATAACTTAATCCTAACAATCAAAGCAAAGAAATTGCTTGCATTCATACAGGGGTTCAAAAGTGGAAACCTGCAACGACTACCTATAAAATCTGTTTAAAAAATCAGCAGCAACAACTTAATTTTAACAATATTCGTATGTTTGATGGATTCGCTTCAGTTAAATAATTAAAACTTTACAAAATCTAATAACAATAGACGTATCATATTAAGTATATGTCAACCATGTGTATTACCTTTTTGTTATTTGGTAGCTCATTCAAGACACCTGAGAGTGGTGTAAGATCTGACATATCTGCTTCATATGTATCTGGAGCTGATGGCGCATCGGTGGTGGGAAGATGTTTGAATCTGTTGTGGAGTTAACAAATTGTTTTTAGAAAATGTAAATGTTAGTCTTGCTATTACAAAGATGTACAATATATTAAACCTATAATATAAAACCTATATTAATAGTTAACTTACATAGCGTACCTTTCAATCAGGGCAAAAAGCTCACTTATGCAAGGGTTAACAAAAGTCTCTGTTGCGGACGTCGAACCTAGCTGCAACTCATTATAGTATGAGACTTTCAATGATGTCATCGCGACCACCACAGGTTCGGTGTCTTGTTCGCATGCTCTTTGGTTGAATGCTGTTGCAATTTCTTCCCATAGTGCAACCTCAATGATTTTCCCACTGCGTATACGTATGTAGTGTTACATTAGTTTAATTGTTAGTATCTGATAGTTTAGTTATTGAAAGCATACCTTTCATGTTGTAACTTCACACATAAGAGCTTTTTCCCTGTCTTGTTTGGTTTAAGGTTCGCACTGATGAAACGGCCTATGAAATCTATGGTAGACAAAGTGACACTTAGATAATGGAAAAATGGTTGTTAAACATGTTTGTAAGTTGGACGAACCTGTCAGTTGTTTGTTTTTTTCCAGCAAGCGTTGTTTCAAAGCTGAATACGGTGCAAAGTCAAAGTAGTATGCCTCTATTTTGTCATTATCAACAGGAGTGAACGTGGCTGAGTTTCCAAAAACTATCATTGTATCCTTATTTACCAGCTTTCCCGTCGTCCTGGCTTCAACACAGACAAATCCTGTTATGCTGTAGCATGCTCTGTGTCTGATAAAGAGGTCGTAGTGCGGGCCAGTTTGAGCATCGCTCATCGCTTCTATTGCATCACCCTGTTTGACAGTTTATGCCAGTGCATATTTAGTAATAGTTTCTGTTATGAATATGTAAAATGAAGCAACACAGTGACAAATTATTACATTTTACCTAAATACTCCAAAAGAAATTATTAATCCGTTTCCGTACATAGCATTCACACTCACATACTGATAAAATAATAAAAATAAACAGAAGAAGATATAATGGGTAGAGAGGCTTTGGATGTTAATGTATAAAGCTGATTCAAATCTTTGGTGAGCAGAGTACTAAATATTAAATAATACCCTAAATCCCATCTCACCACTCCACCTTTTCTACAGATTAATATGAAAAACCACAAAGTTCATATAGACTTTAACACAGCTTTATTCAGACACTGTATTTTTAAGGTATAAAAATCGACAAATTTATAGAATATCACAAACATAATTTGTAACTGCAATTTATTTTATAAGTAAAAGAAATGTTTAAAATGTAAAACACTAAGACACTGTATTTTTAAGGTATAAAAATCAACAAATTTATAAAATATCACAAACATAATTTGTAACTGCAATTTGTTTTATAAGTAAAAGAAATGTTTAAAATGTAAAACACTAAGTAAGGATGAAAATTGAGATTCTTCATGTTCCATGTTTATGAATACGACTAACTTACATGTTCGTCAAGCAGCAACAAATGAACTTCTGGGCGTTTGTATGTTTTCCATTTTCTGATCACCCTGGCTTCAAGTGTATGTGTTTGGCATTTGGGTTTTAGTGATGAAATGGTTTGGCTTGCCATGTTAATTTTCCAGTTTTGAGTTAATCTCTGCCAAGAAATCTGAGTACACAATGTTTTTTGTTACATTAGGTAAGCTGTCATCATTAGGTTTAATATAAACTTTTAAAGCTTGTGGTGAAGTTGCTCTTGACAATGCTACATATAGTTGGCCATGGCCAAATGTCACACCCCAACCTTGACGGCGGAATCGTCGAGGCGTGAGAGTTACGATTGTTCACAGCCACATAACGCTATTGCCTGAAACATGTTAAAATAAAAGGTCAACATATTGTTGGTGAGCATTCTATAGTTTTAAATACATAAGTATATAAAAGATGGCAATTCAAGTTGTAAATTAGTGAATAAAGTGATTAGGGATGTTATGAACAATGCAACAATCAAACCTCGACAATGTTTTACAAGTATCAAAAGACGTTAATATTCTATTAACGTTAAAAGTATATACGATCAGCTAAGTGTACTTGAATCAACCAAGTAGGCTTGTCTTACCCATAGATCTATGACTTCGCTGGGCTAGCAATAGTTAATGATTGTACATATAATGCCATAACATGGTAACCACAAAAGTTCAACTAACCACAACTCACAAGTAAATTGCCATAAGTTTACAAGATTCAACGTGTTTACAAGTGCAACGTTTATACGGTAACATGTTTCACCCAAAAGTGTGAAAATGATAAAATGGGTATAGAAATAGTCACTTGACGTATAGGGGTGTAAGGTGATAATAAGGATTTAACGACGTTCCAACGAATTCTTTTACAAGGTACCTAAACGTATTGTAAGATTAAAGTTCGATAATAAGATTAATAATTAGACGTGAACTAGGGTTTCAGTTGGAATTGTGGGGTTTTATCGAGTAAATAAATTTATAAAGTAATTATTCGCATTTTGATTCATTAAAAGAATTTTATATGTGAGTTTAAGTATTTTAGGAATGAATTCAAATATAAAAATTTATAAGGTTTAACATATATATAAAACCTTATAATTATTTAAAATTAATTGGAATAACATTTTGATTAATAACAATTTATTAATCTATCATTTAGTTAGTATATCTTATAAGAGAATAATATTTTAGAATAATTTGTGAAATTATAAAATATATAATTTCTACAATTATCCTGATAAAACTTTGATTATTATTATTTGAGACAAATAATTATTTATTATTTGAAACAAATAATAATTAGTACTAAAATAGGAAAATAATCCAATTGTAATGTTTTGTTAAGATAAACAACTTTTTGAAGTCTATTTTATAAATTATTTAACTAATTTTATTATTTGTTTTAATAAAATAAAATAAAATATTACGATATTATAAGAAATAAAATTTTAGAAATTGGTTTGTTGTAAAGAAAATTGTTTAAAGTTTATAAACCTATTTTTATAATTTTTAAGATTTTTTTCTGAATTTTTAGAGGTTTAAAGGCCTAATTAAAAAAATAAAGGGGGTGCCCGGGGTCGAACCCGGGACCTCCTGTTTCAACACACACACGCTTAACCGGTGGGCTAAGGGCCTCAGCCGCGGTAAAACCCCGTTTCAATTCCTTTTAAGCACAAACCCCAGCATATACATACGCATGTTTCATGTTTCCTAGCATTCATACTAACTAATTAACATCCTAACAACATCAAACAATAATCAATTCCATAAAATCCCCAAAATTTTCAAATTAGGGTTCATGTTCATCAAGTTTCATAATCAATCAATCAAAAGTGTTGTTTTCTTGCATAATCAACTTTAAACAACATACATACAATCTAACTAACATGTGAACAACATCAAAACATCAAGATTTCAGCTTATTGAACACTAATTTCGCAGCAGGGTTCGGCCAAGTCAAGAAACCCACAAAAACATCAAAACTAACCTTCAATTCGCGTGTATACTTGTTAATGAAGATCCAAATCGCGTTCTAGCACTTGAAATCGATCAAAATCATGAAGATTTGAGGGTTTTAGATTGAAAAACGCAGAGAAGGGAGGGAGAGGCTGCAGGTCGATGGAATGGGGAAAAGGGTGGGGTTTGGGGTGTTTTATTTTAACAAATTTACATTTATACCCCCTCTAAACTTGCATTTTGTTATTTTTATAAAAATTAAGTTTTTAACTATTTGTAATGTGTTTTTAACTTAATAATATTAACATATAAACTAATGGTAACTCTTAGATATTTTATTTTATAAAAACACAAGACATACGAAATAACACGCGCGTTTCTGCATTACGCGATAAAATTCCCGAATAGTCTTTAAATCGCGTAAACACATAAGCATAACACAATAATCATCTAATCAAGTAGATTATTATTAAATTAACATTATTAATTATTATTTAGGTCACCAACGTCAAACGACAACTAGTGTGTGCTTACGACGCGTGTATGTAAAACTTAACGGAACTAACGGAGTTTGGTAACGGAAAATCACCGGATGTCACATTCTCCCCTACTTTAAGAAATTTCCTAAATAAAAGGTCAACATAACGGAAAATCGTTGGTAACGGAAAATCGTCGAGGCGTGAGAGTTACGATTGTTCACAGCCACATAACGCTATTGCCTGAAACATGTTAAAAATAAAAGGTCAACATATTGTTGGTGAGCATCCTATAGTTTTAAATACATAAGTATATAAAAGATGGCAATTCAAGTTGTAAATTAGTGAATAAAGTGATTAGGGATGTTATGAACAATGCAACAATCAAACCTCGACAATGTTTTACAAGTATCAAAAGACGTTAATATTCTATTAACGTTAAAAGTATATACGATCAGCTAAGTGCACTTGAATCAACCAAGTAGGCTTGTCTTACCCATAGATCTATGACTTCGCTGGGCTAGCAATAGTTAATGATTGTACATATAATGCCATAACATGGTAACCACAAAAGTTCAACTAACCACAACTCACAAGTAAATTGCCATAAGTTTACAAGATTCAACGTGTTTACAAGTGCAACGTTTATACGGTAACATCTTGTATTAACGTTCATTGTTAATCAACGTAAAAGCTTATAATGATAACTAGGAGCCACACACTTTAGACACTCTTTTTACCTCTAATGGCTCTGTCATTGCACATAAAGTAAACACTAAAGCGGTCAGCTTAATAGAGGATGAATTTTCTTCTTTTGATACCTTATCGAAACCTAAAAGTTCTTCAGAATGTATCTCAGGAAATGAAAACACAAACTGTATCAAGAAAGAAAAAGAGAATCACTATGATCTATCTGTGGCTTCATGCTCACCTTCTGATTCACTTGAGAATGTGAGGATCAAATGTAGTCCAAGCGTCCTCATCTTGTCATCTCAGCCTCCTCGTAAACAAATTTCGGGACGAAACTTCTTAAAGTAGGGGAGAATGTGACATCCGGTGATTTTCCGTTACCAAACTCCGTTAGTTTCGTTAAGTTTTACATACACGCGTCGTAAGCACACACTAGTTGTCGTTTCATTTGAGAAAATTACAATCCATAAAAATGAAATTATCATCAAGGTATAGAATTATGCCTATCTTGATGATTGAGTTCCATAATAACAAGAAAACAATTGAGGATTAACATTTGCCACCAAAGTACGGGTTTCAATCCTATTTTGGTGAGATCATGTCATTTGTGAAGTACAAGTTACAATGAGAATAATTGAAGTCAATCCTCAGGATGAGGAAATCACCCTAATCCAGAGAATGAAATTTCATAAAACACACAATTGGAAACCACTTATCGAAACGAATAGAGAATCATCAAAGTAAGGGAATCATCCCTGTTTTGATGAGTTAGAATTGTTTAGGAGGTACGAGTGTTCTTAGTCATAGACTGACTTACAAACTCTTGCATCTCTCACGGTACAGACAGTTTAAGGTTCGACTTAACAATGAAGAGAAAAGAATATCACTTAGAAATTCAGAAAATTTCAAGTTACACTAATGTAACCAAAAGGAAAATCATGCTTACAAAATTTAAGATCAAAGTTCGAAGTAACAGGATTTGTTATGATGGTGTTCAAATCTTGAATGGTTTAAATCGGAAAAACGAAATCAAGGACAGAAATTATTCAACACCACAATAAGATGTGAACATTCGATTCACAATCGAAGGGAATACATGGACTTCTCAAGATATGAGGTCAGCCATAACTTATTTGAAGACACGCGTACTTAAGTGATCAATTATCACAAGGGTTTCGAGTCAAGTAACGGATTCAATGATCGAATCAGATCACCATTTACACTTTGCCTAGACAAAGTATCCCGAGATGTAGGAATTTCATCTATAGCATTGCATGTTCTTAGTTATAGGTCACCTCCTTAAAAGGACTTAAGAACCATAAGTAACGGTTTAAAGTTTTAAAGACCATACGGTTTAGATTCCCAATATCTTTGGGTATATTAAGAGTCATGTTCACGTTGATCAAGGTATAGAAATAGTTACATGAAACGCTTGAGTTCAATATCGTTACACGTTACATGTTGAGCGTTTAAACGTAAGAGTTGAAATGTAGGATGGGCTCAATATTAACAGGAATATTATTTAGGTTAAGAATGAGAAGGTATTTAAACTTTGGTGATAAACCAGTTCAAGGATTCAAGGATTTTCAAGATACAAAAGGATGGTTCCATTTGGTAACGCATTACCATTTGGAATCGTTGACACGTCAAGGTAAATTGACTCATTTGCCTTAGAGATTTGTGTATTTTGACCATAGTTTATCACTCATCCCAGAAATCCCCAGGTAAGCATAACAGGTCTCACAATGAGATTTATACGATATGCTTGCCTTAGCCCGAAGGCCTTTTGCCAGGAAATCCAGAATACAGGTGTCTATGTATCACACAAATTTCTTTGGTTTATGAAATCAAGACCTTGATGAGATTGATATAGTATAGACATAGAGTCTAAGGATCCAGATCATAAGTAATAGTATACGATTCCACGTGTCGTCGAGAATAAGATTGAGAGGTTTTATGTTCGGGGAGAGTCAAAGATAAGTTTAGGGAGACAAGTAACTAAGTTTAGGCAATCCTATGCTAAGACATCAAATTGCACATAAGAAGGCATAGTATTATGTAACATGCAAACCATGTATTTACAAGATAAAAATACTATAAGGTGCATGCATAAGCTATAGTCTAGGTCACCATTTCTAATAACCTAAATCCCTACAGTTATGGGCTCTGATACCAATCTGTGACACCTCCCGCAGGAAGGTGTACGAGAGCCGCAAATGGATATTGTCCTCTTTGCCCGCAGGCTCAAGGATTTAAAACTCGTCCATTTGGGGAAGGTATCCAGCCCCTTATAAAGAAGCTTTCGTTCGCCTCCCCAACCGATGTGGGATGAGTAATAGCCCTCCCCTGTGGGAGTATTTGCAGGCATGTGTCCGTGTGACACCCCCCGCAGGAAGGTGTACGAGAGCCGCAAATGGATATTGTCCTCTTTGCCTGCAGGCTCAAGGATTTAAAACGCGTCCATTTGGGGAAGGTATCCAGCCCCTTATAAAGAAGCTTTCGTTCGCCTCCCCAACCGATGTAAACTTTGGGGAAGGTATCCAGCCCCTTATAAGGATTTAAAACGCGTCCATGGATACCTTCCTCAAATGGACGCGTTTTAAATCCTTGAGCCTGCGGGCAAAGAGGACAATATCCATTTGCGGCTCTCGTACACCTTCCTGCGGGGGGTGTCACACCAAAGACTGGTTCTGGAAGGTAAACTCCTATTTTGTTTAAAGATTGACCTTGGCTTTTGTTAATTGTCATTGCATAACATAGTTTAACAGGAAATTGTTTTCTTTTAAAGACAAATGGCAGTTGTGGGTCATTATGGGTCAAGATGATCCTTGGAATGTAAACTTTGTGCCCAACAGCAGTCCCAGTAATGACTTGTGCCTCTAACAGCCGTGGAAGAAGCTGGGTTATGATTAAACGGGTACCATTACAAAGACCAGCACTTTGGTTAATGTTTCTTAGTAAAAGAATTGGTGCTCCGACTTTAAGGCTGAGCTTATGTGGGGGCAAACCACTAAAGTTCAATTGGTTCAGATACTCAGCCGGATAGAGGAGATCAATATCGACACCAGAAGTCGAGTGAGGAATGATGGAATCCGTGCTTAATCGTATGGCGCACTGACCAGGCGTGACACTAAGAATCATTGAGTTGACTTCGTCGGCTGTAGCATTTTTTGGACACACAATTGCTTTCTCAGACATGTTGCTGGCAGTGGGGTTATCGAGGCTATCTTTGTCATATATGAAATTGACAAGATCACGTAGAGAGTTTTTAGAGTGGGGAATCATGTGATTTGTCGGGATTTCGATGAATTTAGTGTCAAGAGGATTGTCTTTGGCTGGAATGCCAATTGCACCGTCGCCCACTTCAACTAACCATGATGCAAAGGAGACTGTTTCAGCTATGTCAGATGTAGCGCAAGCCGCATTTTTTAGACGCATGTTTTCAGTTAATTTGACAACCTTAAAGTGATCCCATATGGGGGACCTTGGCAAGGAGGCTTCAAGGATTTTTTGTTTACCTGCCTTGCGTTTTATCGGAAGTGTTTGCCTGAAGTCGCCTCCAAGCAAAACGGACTTGCCACCGAAAGGGCTGTGATTGTTATCTAGTATATCTTTCAAAGTCCGGTCCAATGCCTCAAAACACTTTCGATCGCTCATTGGGGCTTCATCCCAGATCACTAATGATGTCTGTATCAACAGACTGGCCAGGTGTGTGTTCTTCTTAATATAACACAAGCTTTCGTTGGTTATATCGAGAGGTAATTTGAAGCGTGAATGTGCTGTTCTACCAGCAGGTAGAAGCAGGGAGGCTATGCCGGATGCAGCAACTGCAAGGACTATTTTTCCTTCAGATCGTAACGCGTTAATGATAGTTGACCAGAGGTAAGTCTTGCCTGTCCCACCATGGCCATAAACAAACATTAGAAGCTGTTTGTCAGCTTTTACAGACGTAATCACTGACTCATATATCGAAAGTTGGGTCCCTTTGAGGCTGGCTTTTTGTTTTTCATGTTCAACAGCAAGCTGGTGTCGGTCAAAGTTTTTTTCTTCCATCAAGAGCCTGTTTTTAAGCTGTTGCAACAATTCTGGTCGTGGAGTGGGTAAGCCAAAGTCGTTTAGGGAAGACGGAGATGAGTTGGAGTTCAACAACAATTCAAGCTCATATAGGACATATTGTTGAGCATCAGCGTCATCAATATGAGCATCCCTACTGTTGCGAAACACACCTAGGTTACGGGCTATGTCATCTGACATGCGTTTCCATTGCTGATGCCATAGGGTAACTGGGTTGGTGATCTCACAGTAAAGTAACATGTGTGCAAACAGAGACCTAAGTTCAGAAGCAGTTGCCCAACATGCAGCCTCTTCGAATGCACAAGACCATTCATCATCGTCTTCTAACAACCCCAGTTTCTCACACGCGGAACAGAAAGTAGGAAAAGTAACACCGTTAACTGTTCTTATGTCAAAAAAACTTGTACAGCCGGTTTGGTGGCCTAACAGCATACGCAAGTAGAAAGCTTCTCCACATGTGGGGTGGATGTATATGAGCCTGCCTACAGTTTGAACGCCTTTACGAAGGCGACGAAACCAAGTTTTTTTGTGTTGATCCCATCTATACTCGTTGAGGAAGTCAACGTAACGTAAGTGTCGGCCACTCTCATCTGATTGATTTGTTGACAACCATTGTGTAAGTGTTATCCTTTGTCCATCTTGGTTGTCTATAATTTCTTGCAAATGCTGAGTGTCTCTGAATTGGACATTTTGCATATTTTCCAAGTGGACTGCCAACACTTGGACAGCTGGATTCCTGTGGTGAATCGGAAAATCCAAGATTCTCCATGACGCCTCATGAGGACAAATAAAACGGCCGTCGACATAATTACTAACCTCATCGATGTAAGGTTCAGAAATTGTCGCACAATCATGTTGAAATGTAGATGACTTGGTAATACTGAATTTGATCTTGTCTGTACCTTTTGAAATGTACTTGAACAGGTATTTGATTACCATGTTCCACCCACAATATTCAACATTAATGTGTGCTTGGAATCGGAGGCAAAGATTACGGTTATAAGGAACAACAAAAGAATTGTCTAACTGGATGTCACCTTTCTTAACAGAGATGGATGTGGGTCGTCTTTTGTAATGTGCATACCCATTTTTGTCAAATATTGTATTTTGTTGATATGGTTTTGGGAACAGCTTAGAGCAGCTGCCGTCAACCATACACGGGGAGCTCAACCTGGCGAGGCCACATGGTCCATGCATCATGGAGTCGGACACAATCCTGTACAGTTTAGGTGAGTCAGTTGGGTCAGGTATTTCAGCAGATATGTACTGATCAAGCTGTTCCGGTGACTTAATGCGAAAGGTTTCGGCAACCCATAAAAGTAGATGGCAATGTGGGAGGCCTCTCTTTTGGAATTCGATGGTGTATAATTCTCCAACGACGGTTCCGAATGGGCAATCATTTTTCAAGTAGTCAACAAAAGCCTTTACTTTTAGGCGGAAAATTTGAGCAATTATATCAGGCCTATCTTGAGGTTTAAGAGGTGAACGTGAAGAGAAAAACCTCTTTATCTCGGGCCAGTTGACATTACATGTAAAGGTTATAAAATACTGTGGGTTTCCGTGAACACGACATATTGCCAATGCATCTTGATAGTGTTTGTACATATATCGTGGTCCACCAGTAAAAGATGAAGGCAGGATGACACGTTTCCCTATTGAACTACCTACATGATCACCCCTAAGGACGGCGTCATGGATTCCTTGTAAAATCTCAGTCCTGAATTTATTCTGATTTGCTTTTACAAAACCTAGGCGACTCTGTTCAATACATATGTACGCATCAACTAAGAATTGCTGGAACAAACGGCCAGCGCGCAATAGCACAGGGAATGAAGGTTGACGGTCGTGAATTAAGAAGCTGTAGTACATGTTCATTGTGAGTTTCTTACTATCATCTGGATCGTCGCAAGTAAGCTGAAGATCTAGGGACCATCCGGCCTCACCGTATAAGAATAACAACGGATATTGTAGTGTCATATACAACGGATGAAGTTTGCTTATACGTTGAGGGTGGCCATCCTTTGAATGGATAACGATATCGAAGTCTGTAGAAGTCGACGAACAATCATAGACGATGGTCCCAATGGTGCCAGAAGAAGGAAGGTCATATGAATGGCTATTCATAGAATGGTATAACCTGATCGAGAAGTCTGGAATTTCTGTATGGCAACATAATTCTTTTGCAGAGCGGAACAGCTTTACAACAATGTTGTTCTCTGCTAAGAAAGACATTAGGAGCTCAATGATATCACGACGAAGATCAGAATGGGTGTTAGAAGCGAACAAACTAAGCCTGTTTGAAAGTTCATTCTTGGTGTCATACACATACATTTGAAGAAAGCGTGGTTTCTCATTTGGTAGAGGGCATAGCGTGCCAATCCAGTGGCAAACTTGCCCTTCGACTCTGAAAACATAAGGAGATGACCCGTCATTAATGGAAGAATCCACATTTGCGCCAAACGAAGTCATGGAGAAAATAGAATTATAGACTCGAATATTATGAAGGAAATCAGGTTGTAGATAAAGTTGTTGAATAGCAAGAGGAGGATCTTGAAAGAGGCGTAAACGTACACGACCCTCCTTGCAACACTGGTTATACCTGGGTCTTTGTTTGCGCGAGACATTGGTGGCACGCTCTGCAGACCAAAAGGTTGCACCACAGAACTGACATTCATAATCAGAATCTCCACAATCATCATATGCAGGTGCAGGAGTGAATACAGAACTCGCACGATTATGAATTTCATTATCATGCAATGGGAATCTATGAACCCTATGTCGGGTTCGCCTAACAGATATAGTACCGACTGTAAGAGCGTCGGTTGGAACGCCCGGACATGATCCAGAAGAAGAAGGTAAATCCTGTATGTTTTTCGATCTACGAAGACGTGGCATAAATTTGACTGGTTTTAGACTACCATAAAAATATAGTTAAAGATCACAAACGGTTGCTAACGAAGGGAGAACCCATCACTAAGAAGAGAACAATGATCAAAAGAGGACATCTATCACCTAAACCGAAGAACATATACGAACACATTTTATAACTGTTGTACCACACACGTAGAGAGCAGCTGTAAATAAGTCTACATATTAAGTAGAAAGAAACGAAGGAATAAAATTATAGCACATCATAATATTATTTAGAAGCAGAATCGATAACTAAAAGACGTGTGAAGCCCAAAATTGAAAACTACCAGTAATTATTAATTATAAAGGTAAAGAAGTACACAAGATGCAGGAAACGGGAGAACATACTACATATAATAATATTATCCGGAGACAGAAACAATAAGTAAAAGAGGTACTAAGCCCAAAAGTTGAAAACTACATGTAATTATTAATTATTAAGGTTAAGAAGTACAGCAGATGCCATAAAGATGAGAGCAGCATTTGAAGTCTATTATAGAAGCCTTAAAAAAGAAAAGAAGAAATCAAACCTGTGAGGCACCAAGGTTGTTAACGTCCGACAATATCCGTGATCCCTGCAACATTGAAGAGAGAATTACAACCGTGCGAGTAAGTTGGAATCCGTAGCAGAAGGTCTTTTAAAATACAAAAACGGTTTTTTTCATTTTTAGAAAGCAAATGATTTGTTGGGATGTCCATATATTATGAGCATGCTTATGAAAGTAGGTTCATTGTGATGTTTAAGCTTTTTAAACTTTGTTGAGAAATAAAGTTATTTGTTATAATAGTTGTTTTTAGTTCTAAAAGAGATAACTCTTATTGAAAGGACTGACTCACATAAATTTATTATGACGTAAGACCAATCAATGAATAGTATAAGTAGAGTTGAATTCTTGAAATTCAGACAACAAATCTTGAGAAAACTTTCGGTGTGTGATGGTAGTGACATTAAATACTTTAAACAATTTGTAGACCCAAAAAGGAAAAAAAATGCAGGTCAGGTAAGTTTGATCTTAAAGGTTGAATGTAAAAAAACTTTAAGAGCTGGCATTTCAACCTAATCATTCCCAGTCAGCAATATGTTGTGTACATATACATGTCTTTTAAAAAAAACGTGCAGCTAATCATACTTGTTTTTCATTTAAAGAAAGCAGATGATATGGTGGGAAGTCCATATATTATGAGTATGCTTATTAAAGTAAGGTTTTTAAACTTTGTTTAGAAATAAATATGATACAAGTAACTTTGATCTTAAAGTTCTAATGGCCATTTAAGGAACCGATGAGTTTGGAGAATAACAAATGGCCATTATCAGATCTGACATATCCTTTAGTTTTCAAAACATTTAAAAGGTTGTCATACCATTGCCATGAAATCTTTAACAATTTCAAGGTCCGAAAAGGGAAAAAAAATGCAGTTCAATCAAGTTTGATTTTAAAAGTCGAATGTAAAAAATTTAATTAACGAACAGGAGCAAAAAGAACATATAGTCGAGAAAAGTGTTAACCAAATGCAACGGATCACCATAAGTATGATATGTTTGCATGTTTGTACAACTTCAAGATCAGTGAATTTCAAAGTAGTATTACAATTTCTATTTTAGGTGAGCAAAAAGAACATATAGTCGACAAAAGTGTTAACTGATGTAATATTACAAATTAGCACTGTGGTTTATCAAAAGGCACACAAAGTAGTATTACAATTTCTATTTTAGGTGATCAAACAGAAACCACTAAAAATTTAAGTAAGATCAGTGAATTAAGAATCCATCAGAGGTCACATATTACAAATTAGCACTATGGTTTATAGAAATTAGCATAAACATATTGAAGCCATATATATTTCTGTGTACACAATTAGTGAATGCAAAGTTTATCAACGTATCCCAAACCCCGTAACGAAGCAAGTCTATAGCAAGAGCATGAACACTCAATTTTTCCTAAAAACTTGACAACTTTACTTAAAAGAAAAGAACTACAACCTAACCCATGAATTTAAAGATCTGAACCAAAAGATGAAGAAATCAAACCTTATGAGAGGAACACCCAATTTTTCCTAAAAATCAAGCAGGTCCACGGCAACAGCAATTGAAAGGTTAGGAGACCAGATGAGAAAGCAAATGTAGCCATATGTTGTTGTTGGTGAAGCATGAGTATGGTGTTTGCTTGATTTGGTAGGTGGGAGGAAGTATGGGGGGCGATAGAAAAGGGATGGTGGTGGTATGGGGTGAGGTGAGAAGATGACTGAGAAAAATATCTAGGGTTAAAATATCTAGGGTTAAAAATATCTAGGGTTAATGTTATGCAAGTTACTATAGCTAAAGTTTATATTTTAATATATATAATAATAATTCACCTTTTTATTTAATTAATTAATTAAGAAAATGCAAACCTTCTCTCCTCTCCTCTCCTCTTATATAAGTGGGTTTAATCCCGCCATCCATTTCCGAGAACCCTAACTTTTTTCTGTCAAAAATTCAGATCGATTGAAAAATTAGGCTCGTGAAATTGTTGTGAAAATGCCTGTGAATCTGACATCTAACGGGATTCCGGCGATTCTTTCGGGAGACATGAACTCGAAGCCGTTGGTACAGGTATTAGACGTCAAACTCATCGGCTCTTCACAGGAAAGGTACCGCCTACTTCTCTCTGATTCCGTATCCACACAGCAAGCTATGATCGCCACTCAGCTTAATGATCGAGTCAAAACCGGCGCCGTTCGTAAAGGATCCGTTGTTCAGCTCATTGAGTACATTTGCAGCACGATTCAAAATCGCAAGTGCGTTCGTTTTCCCTTCAAACGCTTCATTTTCGTTTATTTTAGATTATCGTTTTAGATTGATTGATTGATTGATTGATTGATGAACAGGATGGACACTTGATAATGTGTTTATCAAATTACTCTTCTTAGATCACTGACAGAGTTAATAATGTGCATTGAGATTTGAGATTGTACTACTACTAGTCATGGATTAACATATTCAATGTATGAAGCCCCAAGTTAGAAGTTCACATTGTGATTTGCTGTGATACAAAACATTGCATCTCTATGTAAACGTATGCATATGTGTGCTTGTTGCTCTCTGTTATGTTTGTCAACATTAATAGAAATTGAGAGCTTAGCTGATTAACCATTTAGATCCAAGCCATTTCTCTAACTCACTTATCTGCATGCATCTATGTATTGACACATTACTGATCACCTAGTAATTAAGTAAATTAAGCATATATACTTTATTTTCCATTCATATCATGAATCGGCACTATTTATAAATATTTATTATGTGTGATTTTCTTATGCTCAAATGCAATTGTAAGTTCTTGATAGTCCTGATAGTTTGCAATAAGTGTAGTTTGATAAATGTTAGTTACATGTGTTTGTCAAAATGATATAGTCTTAGAAGTTTGAAATATAATTATTTGCTGTCGCTATACCCATCAGTTAACTAATCTACCCAAAGGGTCCTATCTCTGTTTTGGGTCAGACTACGCTTTATCCTCAAATTCATATTAACGCTTTGACAGCAAACCATTTAGTGTCAACTATATTTAAAAAGAACAAAGGTAAAGTTAACATGTGTTTGCAAGGTTGAATTAACTTTAAGATATTTAGCTATGTATTTGATAATCTTTTGAGGTGTTTGATCCTTAAAGGACGGTCCTCCAGTAAGTTGACCACTTTATAATAAGAATAGAATGAACATACAATGAAGTTGAACTTTCATTGTTCTTGTTGACTTTTTGTTGTTCCAATGAGGTTCTTCAATGCCCTTTTTAGGATCAGCTTCAACTATTTGTGTTGAAGTGGGCATTTTCAGGTGATGCATAAGCAGATAAGCGCAATTGCACGTTAACACTAGCGTGTGCAGTTTCAGTTGGTCCTGGGTTTTAGCAGCAGGTTCATGGCTGGTGTTATGTAATTACTAAGATAATTGATCATTTATTATCCACCTAGAGTACAAAACTGCTCTTTTACCAAGATGTGATTTAATGCTAAGCATTATTTCATAATGATTGTTATTGTTCTTCATTGTTCTAATTGATGCTATATATGAAACTTTACATCTTTTTTATGATTCTTTTTAATGTAAAAGCAACTTACCCACCCATAGTTGCAACTTGCTAGAGTATGAACATATTAAGCAATCAGAAATAGATCTTGATTATGTCTTGGCAGAAGGATAACTTCTACCGTTCTACTTATTTAGAAGTGTCAACTTGACATTAAATGTGTACTAAACATACAAGGGTGTTAAAATCTTTTGTACCAAAGGGTTAAAGTAGTGAATAATACTCTGCTATCCATTCTTTGCAGGATTATCGTTGTTCTAAACATGGAAACAATTATACCTGAATGTGAAGTTATCGGCAATCCAAAGATGCATGCTGAATCTAACACTATGGCTAACAATCCAGTTTCTAATGGCGTATCACAGTACACAACTAAACCTTCTACTAATCGTTCAATTCCGACTAATTTGAGCAACAACGTTCAGACTTTCCAACCAACTGTTCAACCCGCATACCAACCCCCACCTGTTTACAAATCTCATGGTTCAATCATGAAAAATGAGGCCCCAGCCCGCATCATCCCTATTGCTGCCCTCAACCCGTACCAAGGCAGATGGGCTGTTAAAGCCAGAGTAACTGCAAAAGGTGATCTCCGCCGTTACAACAACGCCAAGGGAGATGGAAAAGTCTTCTCGTTTGACCTTCTTGACTCAGATGGAGGTGAAATACGAGTGACTTGTTTCAATGCAGTTGTTGACCGTTTTTATGACACCATTGAAGTGGGTAAAGTTTACATAGTTTCAAAAGGCAGTTTAAAACCTGCTAAAAAAAACTTCAACCATCTGAATAATGAGTGGGAGATTTTCCTCGAGTCATCATCCACCGTTGATCTTTGCCCAGATGAGGATTCGTCAATCCCACAACAACAATTTTCATTTAAACCTATTATTGAGATTGAAGCAACTGAAAACAATTCAATCATAGATGTCATTGGTGTTGTTACGTCTGTCAAACCTTGTGTGCCTGTACAAAGGAAAAACGGAATGGAAACTCAAAAACGAGACATAAATCTAAAAGATCAATCGGGTCGAAGTGTCGAACTAACACTTTGGGGGGAGTTCTGTAATCGGGAAGGTCAAAAGCTTCAAGAACTGGTCAATTCTGGTCTTGCCCCAGTTTTAGCTGTGAAAGCTGGGAAAGTGAACGATTTTTCTGGTAAATCTGTAGGGACAATTTCATCAACTCAGTTATTCATAGATCCAGATTCCCCTGAGGCCGTTAATCTTAGAACTTGGTTTGACAGAGGAGGTAGAAATCTTGATTCTCAATCCATCTCTCGTGATTTTCAAGGCGGATCAAAAAACGAGATATGGAAAACCATATCTCAGATAAAAGATGAAGGGCTTGGTAGATCAGATAAAGCAGATTGGGTGACTGTAAAAGCAACCATCAGTTTCATCAAAACTGACAACTTTTGTTACACCGCCTGTCCGTTGACGTTTGGAGACAAACAATGCAACAAAAAAGTAACAAAATCAGGGAACTCAAAATGGCAATGTGACCGGTGCAATCAAGAATTTGAGGAGTGTGATTACAGATATTTGCTTCAATGTCAAGTTCAAGATCACACAGGGCTAACATGGGTGACCGCTTTTCAAGAAGCGGGTGAAGAAATCTTGGGGTGTTCTGCAAAAGAGCTGTACATGATGAAACAAGAAGCACAAGAGCAAGGTGATGATGATCGATTTGGAAATGTTATCAAAAGCAGGCTTTTTGGTGAGGTGCTTATGAAGCTGAAAATCAAAGAGGAAACATACGGTGAGGAACAAAGGGTTAAACTAACAGTTGTCAAGGTGGACAAGGTGAATTACTCTTCTCACACCAAGTTTCTGTTGGGTCTAATCCCCCTTAGAATCAATTGATCTGCAAATTAAGTCTTTAGATAGACATGACTGCATTTGAAATATTTACCTCTATTGGAACTTACTAGTTATGATAATTGATATAAATTGTTGCATACTTAATAGAGTGAGCATGAATTAGGACAATGTACACCTCATTCGGTTCCGGTTACTAGTTGAACCTTTTTTGAGCTTGGTCCCTCTTAGGCAAAATTTTATCACATCTCATTTAACAGATCATGCTCTTAGAGTGGGATTCTTGTGAATATTTTTGTTTGTTTGTATAAAGGCATATGTGATTCTCTATTTTATTTATAGAGAGAGATGTTTAAAACCTAATTACTTTGAAGTAAAAGAACCAAATATAATAAACACTTATACGTTTTTTAATGATAATAAAATAGTTTTGAAGTGCCCTCCTCTCCTTAGTCCTTACTATATAGAATATATACTTTTGCAGTATTCACATAAAGTAGTGTTTTTATGATTCTCGTATTGCGCAACTCAACGCGTCCTACGTGTATGTGTACTACTTAGATCTATCCACAAGTAAACATAGCATTTTAAAAATAAGGTCTATAAACAAAACTTCCAAATTAATTCACCACTCTCGTTATCCTTCTAGCCAAATCTTTCATACAACTACAAAAATAGAAACTTGTTATTATTTTCAAATACAAGGGAGAGTATCAAAAGATTCGAAAACCTCTAATCACCCCACCACCACAATAAGCCAATTAACCCCCTCGATGTTATGCTACAGCATGGTGGTGGTGGCCATCGCAACCATCGTTTAGGAATCTACCATCTCAACATCATCCGGTTGTGCATCATCAGATATCATCGCCACCTACAACAACAAGCTCGATCAGCTCTCCCGCCCTTGACCAAATCCTGAGACTCCAGACAGCAGTACCATCTCTTTGACACAATGGCACTCTCTAGCGGTGGCTCTCCACAGTATGCTTGATATCAAGTTTCAAGTACAAGAAAGGGGCAGAAGACAACCAATTGGCTTATCGGTTTTCGAAGAAGGTGAACAAGTGAAATGACTGCCTACATGTGACCATTGTTTTCATGCTTCATGTGTAGATGATATGTGGTTGTACTCTCACATTCACGGCCCACTTTGTCGTGCTCCGGTGGTGTAATGTAGAACTTAGAGGGGGTCAAGCTCCGAGAAATAGAATTAAGAAACACAAGACTTTTAACAATTTTCTTCTCTTCTTTCATTCATGAAATCAAAATACTTAAATACTAAACATTACGGTGAGTTGGAAACGTGAATGCATGAAATACCAATGAACATGGAACACTACCTTCCTACTTGCATGTAACTAATAAGGAAAAAATACAACTACCGCTAATCCACCATCTAATGTGTAGCCACTACCCATTGACTGGGTCATGGGTCACTCCAGACGTCATCTTGGTAATCGGGTCCTGGGTCTGGGCGGGTTGTGGAGCCGGTCGGGTCATAGGTATTGGATCCGGAATCGCATCATGTAACCACCGCCACTCTCACCAGGAAGCTCCTCCGTATAATAGAAGTTTGTTATTGTGAATATATATCTAGCTATATGACGTAAGATTTTTAGGATAAAACTGAAAGAATTTATTGATCAATGCTATCTTCTGTCTGTAGGTCTACACATGGGTTTGTGGCTTTGTAATCTTTCTACTCTAATAAAAAAGTAATTTGGGAGTGTCACGTGGCAACACCAAAATCACTCTCCCAAAACTTTTTCCGTCTCTCTCTCATCTTAAATAATTACATTAATTATCAATAATATTATTTAACATTTTTTTACATTTAACAAATTAAAAAAGATCTATTCATTAATGTTATTTCTAAATAAACAATCTTTCTACTCTAATAAAAGAGGAACTTAGAGTGCCACGTGGCAACACCATATTCACTCTCCCAAAACTTTTCCCGTCTCTCTCCCATCTTAAATAATTACCTTAATTACTAATAATATTATTTAACATTTTTTTACATTTAATAAATTAAAAAAGATCTTTATTAATGTTATTTCTAAATAAACAATTTTAATATAAAATAATAAAATTTTATAAAGCATAAAACGTTTTTAAAAATACAAAATATATTAAAAGTGGTTTTTTAAAACCAAAAATAATTAATTTGGGAGATATAATAAGAAATTTTTTAAAAATAGCATTTTTACAATGTTTGTTTTAGAACATAATGTTTATTTTTTTGAAAAAAAATTAAAAACAAAATTTTAAAAAGTTGATATCGCTGTTTTATTAGTTATAATCATTTCTTATACGTAATTTCAATCATGTCATATTTTAGAATATCATTTTATAATTAATAAATTTTATTATATTAGTATTTTATTTATTCAACTCGTGTAATGTATGGGTTTACTAAAGCTGGTATTGTCATATTCCAATATCTTAGGAGGATCTTCGATAAATGTTTTTCATATGTAAATTATAGTCATGTGACATCTATTAAGTTTGTCATTATTGGGTGTGGTGCTTTTGAGGCATTAGTTATTTCCCATGAACTAATATATTTGGATAGAGCTATGTGTTCAAAAGGTCACGGGTTCGATCCTGAGGGGGGAAGGGTTTACCCATAATATGTGGGGTTCCCGCCCGAAGGCTTTCACACCTGGTTCGATTGCCTGGGGGCTCTGTAGCGTGGGCCCGGTTAAAACAACATAGTCTACACCCCCGCTCGGCTCGAACTTGTGTGGTGTGGGTTATCATGGTAAAAGGATTTCCGTTGAGACACTCGCCCATAAAAAAAAAAGTTATTTCCCATGAACTTCTAAAAATGAGTAGGTGTGGATCCTATGTATATATATATATATATATATATATATATATATATATATATATATATATATATATATATATATATATATATATATATATATATATATATATATATATATATATATATATATATATATATATATATATATATATATATATATATATGGATATATTAGTGAGAGAGAAAATGAATAGTTAAAGAAGGTGATGTGATAATTTTTTAAGTTTTCTTATTTGAGTGATTTTTAAAGACTTTAAAAAGTACGTGTTTTTCTAACATATCAGTCACCGGACGTATATTTAGTTGTTTTTAAGGATTCCATGTTGGTGACGTTAAATATACTGATCGAACTTTCTGCGGCACTTTATTTCACATTTTCCAACCATGATGAGCATGAGAAGTATGTACTCTTTATACCCTTACTAGGTTAGCTCCCGTGTATTACACTGATTGAATTAATAAAATATTAAATAATTAGTACTAAATTTTATGCATTATTAAATCATTTCTGAAGATAAAATATGATTATAGTTACGTACAAATAACCACTTTAAGTAAATAAACAATTATGTATTTTTCTTAAACTTTTATTTTATCAAAAATTATGATTTTTAAATATTTTGTTTTAAGAAAAATGATAAAAAAATTCATCTTTTTAAAAAAAATTATGTATTTTTCTTAAACTTTTATTTTATCAAAAATTATGATTTTTAAATAAACAATTATGTATTTTTCTTAAACCTTTATTTTATCAGCTTATAACGCTTTTTAAAAACAAAACGATTTAAAATATTTTATTTAAAAATGTTTGATGTTTTAGAAACTTCAAATTATACAAAATTTTAGTTTTTCTATTATTTAGATTTTAATTAAAAGATCTGATTTCTAATTTCCTTAATAAAATCTTTTTTAAAAAAATTAGACAATAGAGAGAAATATAGCAATTAATAACATTCATTTTTAATAAGAGAGAGAAATTCATATAAGTATTTAAATTACTATAATACTTTTTTGGAGGAAAATTAATATGTGGATGTCTAAAAGAATGACAAGTGTCAAAAAATGGGATAAGAGAATGAAAAGTGCACAAAAAAAACTTTATTTTATTAGATACTATAGATGTTTCTCTAACTCTTATCATATAGAGTTCTTATAAGTAATTAAAGGAAAAAAATTTATTCAATTTTGTTATAATCATCAGATCATAAATCTATTGATGTATGAGATCGTAGTATAGAGATAAAGTGATTTTAATAAACAAATCCTCCACACCCCATAAACGAGAATGGCTTATCTTTATCAAACCTAGGAGAGAGTAGGGGTGTTATATTACATAAAAGTATACAACGCTTATAGTGGATTCAAATAAGTTTTTGACTTCTGAAAGATGCATTCCAGAATGTTTGCAATTCTTTTAAAAGGTGAAACGGTAAAAAACCGGCTTAAAACTGAACCGGTCAAAAGCCACTTAACCCGGGAAAAGAAACGATCAAAGCCTGGTCGACGATCGGTTCATTCAAACCAGTTTTGATTTGAAACGGGTACTTAGGGGCTGTTTGATAAAACTGACTGGGTAAGATCTGACTGAGTCAGAAGCTGACCCAGTAAGAAGTTCTTACTGAGTCTGCATCTGACTGAAACTTGGCTGTTTGATTTTGTATCTGACTGACTCTACTGAATGAAAAAAATAACCTTTATATACACTTTTTATAAATTTCTCTGTTAAATTTCTCTGCTAATTAAGTGTGAAATGATAAATTATTATTATTATTATTATTATTATTATTATTATTATTATTATTATTATATTATTATTATTATTATTATTATTATTATTATTATTATTATTATTATTATTATTATTATTATTATTATTATTATTATTATTATTATTATTATTATTATTATTATTATTATTATTAAACCACAACCACCATTTAAAACCCCTTTTCCTCTCTTCTTCCCCCCCCCCCACACACAAACACAGACTCACGCACACTCACACACACACACACACAACAACAACCACCATGAAACTCGCCGATCGAGAGCGCCGGGAGGAGGGGATGAAGCCGACCGAGAGCTCATGGGGAGGGGAGGTGGCTGATCGAGAGCGCCGGAAGGAGGGGTGGCCGTCGGTGGTCGCGCCGGTGGGGCAGTGTGCGGTGGTTCTGCGGCTGCCGGTCGGTGGTCGCGCAGGTGGGGCGGTGGGAGGGGTGGCCGTCGGTGGGTCAGCCGGTCAGCAATTGAGATTTGAAGGTCCGGGTCGGCAGCTGAGACCCGGTCAGCCAGGCTCGAAGCCGAAATCAAACGAGCTGACCGCTGACCGAGTCAGCGGGTCAGCCCAGTCAACTGGGTCAGCACCAAAACAAACAACCCCTTAGTCGTGCAAAATCTACTGTACTGGATTTATGATTCGTTATAAGCAGGCCCAGCGGTGGGCTTTTTTAAATTGGGCCATTTCTACTATAGTTTATGACTTTATGGGGCTATGAAATATGGATATATTTGAAGAAGGCCAGAATAAACTGTTTTTTAAGTTGTATTCATTCTGAAAGGATATTCGTGAATAGGGATTAGATTATTAAATTATTTTGTTTCTTAGAGTAATAAACTGTTTTCTAGATGTTTAGGATTTTGTAACCACCAGCTAATAATTTTAAAGAAATAAAATTAGAACCTGTAAACTTTATTAAAAATAACCTTTTTTTATTGAAAGTAAAAGTAAAATCCAGATTAAAGCCGAATAGTACCAAGTGTATGTGATAGTGTCTGGTTCTGTTTAGAAGGAAAAAAAAGACTACTACATTAAGTAAGGGACTCGGTTTATGCAATCAGATAATTATACAACCTGATTAATTAAACTATCTATTTTAAGGGGTTATATTAATATAGTGACACAAGTGTGAGTCATTTTGAAAACAAAATGATGGAGTGGAAAGTGGAAAGTCAAGCGAGGACAAGAGAAAGAATCGCACGTGGAGGCATTAAAAGCAAAGAGACATAGAAGCCAGGTGGTCACGTGCGCTTCCAAGTCCCATACAACCTTCTCATGAGCTAGCATATGTTGTACGTACGGTCCTTAATTATTCTAATTTTATTTAAGGTACAGATATGCAAACACTCCACCTTATAAATTGACACCTCTTATATGCGCATATGTCACCGTACACGTAGTATAGGATCAAAAACACTGAAAAAAGAGTAAAATTCAGGGAGCTTTGGTAGTGTAAATTTTCGGATCGATAGTGTAAATTTTCGGTCCGGTGATGGAAATTTTTTAATAAATATAGAGCCCGCCCCCTGTAAAATAGTTTACTTCACCCTCGCTCCCCTTAATTTTTGGTTCAAGCTTCGCCACTGCAATTATCTGCATTGGAGATTAAAAAAAAAAAAGATGTGCTTTATTTGCTAGCTAGGATAAATAATGCTACATGAATTTATGTATGTGTTTTTATATTTATACACATAAATAAACACATGTTTATAGGATAAGTATCATTATAAAAGAATAATATTGGGATGACATTTTGTTTATTCCTTTTTCTATATGTTCCATTATTTTGTTGCTACTAACCTAATGATTTGATTCATCTTTAGTTTCTCAAATTACCCACATGTACAACAAAACCATATATGTCCTTGATGTGATGAACCATACAATATCAAAGCCTCTTAGAAATAAGGGGTACGTGTTTGGAGGACCATGAATGCCAACCCTGACGAATCGGAATGAGAGACCCACAGATGCTGAGTTATGACTTATGTGTGTGAGTGTGACCTTCGGTGTTTTTTCGCTTGCTTGTTTGTGGGTCAAAAACAGGTACTTGCCCTGTCTATTTTTAATTATTTTTTATATTTTCTTTTTAGTTTAGTTATTTTTGTTTCTTACAACTTTTAACATTTATAAACTTTATAAAAAACTATTACATTTTATAAATTTTGTAGAGTATAGTAACTTTATTTAAGAACTTGTAAGTTGTTAGAAAATTTTTATAGAATTTGTAAAACTTGTCAATATTAAATCTTGATAAAATTTAAGATTATATGAATTCGTATATCTTTAAGAACTTATAAACTTTATTTAACAAAATTTAAACTCCAAGCTTGATGTTGGATAGAGCCTTCATCCTCCGATCTCGATGGACAAATGAATGTTGGCCAACAAAAAGTTGATAAAAGTAATAGGTGATACAGGATATGCTTGTATTATAACGCATGATAATATTATTGTGGAGGACGATGAATTTTAAGAGTGGTTTTATTTATTTTTTCTATTCCACACTAATACATTTTATTGTATTTTATAATTTTTAAAGTAAATTGTTATTTTCGTCCACGTGGTTTGATTAAAATTATCACTTTCATCCAATAGTTTATTTTCTCGTATCTGGATCCCTATCGTTTACAAATTTTGTCATATTCATCCAATCCGTTAACTTCATCCAACATTCTCCGTTAAATGAGGGGTATATTGATCATTTTACATATATGTTTATTTTTTTATTCTTTTAAACCTGATTTTATGTATCCCTTTAAATAAATTGTTATTTTAGTCTCTGTGGCTTGAGTATTTTACCAATTCAGTCCAAAAATAACCACCACCTCGTCATAAAACACCATATCACTACCACCGGTGATGGAACCACCACACCACCACCACGTCACCACCCTCCCTCCATCACAAGAACCACCAAACCATCACCACCACCCTATCATAAAACCGCCAACACCACACCAGACCATCGCCGCCTCCACGTACTAGATCTCCGTCATCACCCCCACAAACTAGATCACCGCTACCATGTAGACCCTAGAAACCAACCGTTAATCTCAAACTTGTTACAAACCATTTGAAAACGCATATGGAACCCTTAAAACGAGTATTGTAGAGGTAATAGCAGGGTTTGATGTGCGTTTTCAAAGCGGTATTGTTACAAGTTTAATATTGACTATCGAATTTTAGGGTTTACATGGTAGCAATGATCCGATGTGCGTGATGGTGGGGCGGTCTGGTGTGGTGCAGGTGGCTCTATGATGGGGTGGTGGCGGTGGTTTGGTGGCTCTTGTGATGGGTGGTGGTGTGGTGGTTTTTTTGGACTGAATTGGCAAACATACCTAAACCAAAGGAACTAAAATAGCAATGTATTTAAAGGGGGTGTATTAAATCATGTTTTAAAAAAAAGAAAAATTATATGTAAAACGACTAATATACCCCTCATTTAATGGAAAATTTTGGACTGAGTTAAATGACTTGATGAATATGACAATATTTTTAAACGATGGGTACCCAGATGCGAAAAATAAACTATTGGATGAAAGTGATAATTTTCAACAAACGAGGGTGTTGGGTTGAGGGCCACGTGGAGGAGCAGGTGTCGGACCACCACCGCCACCGCAACCACCACAGCCACCGCAGCCCCCCATCACGACCACCACCACCGCAAATCACCGTAACATCAGCAACCCCCATCACCACCACCACCGCAGCCCCCCGTCACCACCACCACCACCGCAGCCCCCCATCACCACCACAATGCAGCCCCCCATCACCGCCACCACCTCAGCCTCCCATCACCGCCACCACCGCAGCCTCCCATCACCTCCACCACCGCAACCTCCCATCACCATCACCAGCGCAGCCCCCCATCACCATCACCAGCGCAGCCCCCCATCACCATCACCACCGCTGCCCCCCATCACCACCACCACCGCAGCCCCCCATCACCACCACCAACGCAGCCCCCCAACCACCACCACCAACGTAGCCCCCTACCACCACCACCACCGTAGCCCCCCCCACACACCACCACCACCGCAAACAGTCACCACCACCGCCGTCCCTCCATCACGACGTTGCCCGTACCATACAAACCCACTTCAGAGCCTTCCTCGTACGGATCTAGGGTTTGAAATTTGGTTGATTGTGGGTTGAATTGGGGATTCAGTGGGTTGAATTGGGGTTTGAGGATGTGAAAGATGTGGTTTTTATTTTTATATTTAATTCTTAGGGGCATTTTAGTCTTTTTATAGAAGAATTAACGGAAAAACTAATGGTGTTAGGGTTTTGGATACAAATGGATATAAAAATAAAACGTTAGGGGGCTGATAGCAATTTTGAAACCGCAGGGATGGAAGTAGTTAAAATGAACAAATGTTAGGGATGCAAATGGTAATTTACTCTAAACTTTATAATATTCCCATTGTTGGCGATGAAGATTTTTGTTACTTATCACACTATAAGCCATATTTTTCACTAAAGAAATAAAAAAAAAGTACATACAAATATTTATATGGGGCCTGCTAAAGTGTAACACCCGGACCTCCAAAGAGTCCGTTTAAGTTAATTAAACATGCGGAAATTTGGTCCCAGAAAATTTCATTAACAGTTAACTCCCAAATTATGTGTTTCGTGTCAACCGACACTCAAAAATGAAGTTTAACAATCCATTTACATAAACACATAATAAGAAGTTTCAAAATAATGTTAACGCGTTAAATTCTACAAAAGAATCGCGTATGCAAATCCCGTTCGATCCTTGTATACCCTGTCGATCACTTTAGCCTTCCGGTCCCGTAACACCTGAAAACACACGTTTAGACGTCCATTAGTTCATAGGAACTAAGTAAGTACACTCTAACATTCATTTCGGGTCTTTACGGGGGTTTAAACGGACTCGGAACGCGTTAAAACGACAATCGACAAAAACTGGGAACAGGGCCCACCGTAACTTACGGTAGCCACCGTAAGTTACGGTGGCCCCAGCTCATGTTACGGTGGTATTTTTCTGCTGTACGATAGCATCAGTTCACCCAGAACCTACCGTAACTTACGGTAGCCACCGTAAGTTACGGTGGTACCTGCAGCATAGTCCATATTTTGACCCGTTAAAGGTTGTTTCGCGTTCCCGAGCCACCCCTTTCGATCCCGATTGTTCCAAACACCTAGAAATAACATATTTCATCATATATGTGATTCCCACGGAGTTTCAACGAGTCTAACCCGACTCTTGGCAATATACCAAATTTTTTTTTTTATTATTTTGGTATTTATTTCCTTATTTAGCCCATTTATGGTTCGTTTGTTTCTTTAGAGCTTTTGACCGTCCCGACTACCATGGGACCGATCTATTATCACACATTGCATATGTTTGGTGAGTTCTTAGACCCAACCCATCCCATTTGCTTATCATAACGCAAATTTCCTTTTTATACCGAATTTGACCCTTATAGGGTCAAATCCCATTTTAATGAGCGGTTTGCCATTCTTTCGCGAACGACCGCTTTCCTTGGCGTTACCCAACGTTCACACACATTGCAAATCGTAGGGATAACCCTTTACCCTAGTGTTCACACACGATGTGAATCACTTTAATTCGGGTTTGTCCTTTTCCCCATTTCCATGGGACGGTCACGCACGTCGTGACTCGTTCTGTTCCACAACCATGTGGTATAACACTAAAGTGTTATTTTCCTTTATGTTCACGCACGTCGTGAATCATTTGTCATAGAAGCTCACATACGGTGCAAGTCAACTATTTATCCTCTTTAAACGTGGTTTTCATTTTGTTTGAGCTTATGAGCACATGGTCACACACATTGTGACTCATGCCTTTACTTTGTTATGCTCAATTTAAAGAATGTCTTACCTTGAGTCCGGAAGGTTTAAGTGGTCAATCAAACGTGTTCCTTGCCGGTTCCCTTGGATCCGCTTGCCACACCACTTCCTATTACCATTTTAAGGACCCATTTAACATATAACATTCATTTAATCACACATATGGTCTATTTGACCATTTATCACCTTTAACCTACAATCTAGGCTTTCACATTGCACATTTCTTGCAATCAAGTAGTTCATTCATGTTTTTCATCTCATTGGAGCATTTAATCAAACACCTTATGTGCATAACTTAACATATTGGTTATTAACTAGCTTTTAAACATCATCAAGCTAGTTTTACACCCAAATCACATAACACACATGTGATTCATCAATTTCAACCAAAGGTTATGCACCTAATCACATTTCTACAAGAATGAACATGGATTCTACAACTAGCAACTAGTTTACATGAAGAATCCTTAGTTTAACCTTCTAGTAACTAAACCCATTTCCATGGTTCATGTAAACCTTCAATTAAGGAGCAATTACACATCTAGTTACCATAATACACACATACACATGATCATCTAGCACTATAACACTAGGGTTTCATGTTTAAACCACCAATTTCTACACCCATCATGTGGGTGACGATTTTACACCTCAAGAACATCAAATAACACTTACTTGTAGCTCTTGATGAGATGAAGAATGATTTCTAGGGTTCAATTTCGGATCTTGCACTTGAATCACCAACAAATTTGAGAATGAGATGACAAAAACCCTTTTCTCCTCTTCTCTTGTATGTGTAAACGTGGGTGAGGGAGAATGGTCACCAAATGTATGGCAAGCCATACATATCATGTGTAGGTTTCATCAATTGGCAAGATCCACCCCTCTAGTATCATTTTTCATGTTTCCACCACTATTAACTAACTAGTAAATCTTCTAGTTAAGTCTTAAATATTTACAATATTTAACACATGATACATTAATTGTATTTTAATTACATAATACGAAATTCGGGTCGTTACATAAAGGGACGCCCTCCAGGATATCTGGACGCCCTGCTTACGGGCCGTAAGGCCCTTCACGGGCCGTATGGTCTGTCGCAAGTCAAATCGGTCATTCAGAAACGTAATTCAAAAACGTAACGGCCCGTGAATATGATCACGGTCGTATTTATTTACGGCCCGTGAATTTCTTCACGGCCCGTATGGAATTCGTCTTACGGGCCGTGAACTTACTTACGGGTCCTAGTTTCACTTTTAATAATTTGACGAGATATATTATTCCTCGTTTTTCGTGTAATTTTGTATTTATTACGTTATTTGATATGACGTAATATTCCTCGATAGTCGTGTAAATTTGTATTTATTACATTATTTGATATGACGTAATATTCCTCGATATTCGTGTTAATTATGTGACGAGATGCAATATTCCATTTCAACTACTATATAAACGTTAATTTATAAATTCATTTCATAATTCAACGATATAAATTCATTTCATTTCAACTACTACATAAACGCAATATTCCATTTCAAGTACTATATAAACGTTAATATCTAGCGTTACGATATCTTTCTGGGATAACAACTATTTATTCGGTTCGGAATCTAACTATTACCCTCAGGAGGGTTACAGTTATTACGATGAGGCTGCTTCAAACTATCCAGGACAGTTCGCGTCCAATTACGGCGGGAATGACGACGGCGATGACGGGGGTGATAACGGTGGCGATAGCAGCGGGGATAATGACGGTTCTGGTTCCGGTAAAAAGGGTTTATACGACACGAATCAGGTTATAAGATATATCATATTTAATTTTACTTTTATTTTACTATCATTTAGTAATAACTAACTAAAAATATTAAATTGATTAGGTTTTCTCATCTCGTGAAGAATTAGTTGATTGGGCAACTAACGTGGGGCGAGATAATGGGTTCGTTATTGTCACCAAACGTTCAAAAAGAAATTCGAATGGTTTGGTGGTTAAAATTTGGTTGAAATGCGATCGGGGTGGTGTATATAAGGGAGCATCCACTCTAAGAAAAAGTGGCACGAAAAAAACAAACTGTCAATTTGAATTGCAGGGTAAGTACCAGATGCAGAGAGATGGGTGGATTATAGTTGTTGTGGATGATACTCATAACCATGAACCTGCTGAACACCTGGAAGGACATGCATACGCAATGAGGCTCACCGAAAATGAGCTTTCTACTGTAAAAAATCTGACCGAGCAAAATATTGACCCTCGAAACATTCTAGGCACGTTGAGGGAACAAAATCCCAATAACGTGTCTGGGTTACGAACCGTATATAATGCTCGGGCAAAAATAAAAAAGTTCACCAGAATTGGTGAAACCCCAATGCAGGTTTTTTTTTCTATACTACAACAACATCAATATTTTTACACCCCTCACATTGAGGAACCGACAAATACCGTCGACGGGGTTTTTTTTTATACATCCCACATCTCACACATTATGTCGTGCTTACCCACACGTGCTGATGATTGACACAACATACAAAACTAACTTGTATAAAATGCCTTTTGTTCAAATGGTTGGTGTGACATCCACCCTTCATGGCCCGTAACCCCCAAAACATTTCAATTTTCCAGTTTTTTTAAATATAATTTTAATATATTTAAACGAAAAATACACAAAAATAAAATACGGATTTGAATACGTACCGTAGTAAGGGGTCGGATGTATGAAAATGATGAAAATACGGAGGTCGTGACGGAGTAAATCGTATGTGTGTTTTGGGGGCGTAAATGAACAAATGGGCCGTGAGGTCCTATATATTATCGGACCTCACGGTCGTGAAGGTTCTCACGACCCGTTACCAATTTATCATACGGCCCGTGACTGTTGACACGGCCCGTTACGCTTTGTAGTTTTTAAAAACAGACCGTTTACACTACACGGCCGTATGGGGACATTGTCACGGCCCGTAAAGACCCTCACGGGCCGTATAAAACTTTTTTAAGTCTATAAATTCAGCCGCTTGACACAAACAATTCACACAAATTTACTCAATACCCAAAACATGAGTGCTACAAGTGATCAAAATCCGTGGACGGATGAAGAGGAGGTGACTTTAGTAAGATCTTGTATCGAAAATTCAGGTACTATCCCGCCAAATTCAATATTTTGGAACCGGGTTTCAACTCGTTTTCATCAAATTCTCGAACGTGAAGAATATCGCACCACTCGTGAACTTAGCAACAAGTGGTCTGACTTGAGAAGGAAGGTCACGACATTTCACTAGCTCTACAAAGACGTTTACAACAATCGAAATATGTTATGGAATGATACGGATATTATGACAAGAACTCAAGAAAGATATCGGGAGAAATTTGGAATTTCCTTCAACCATTTTGCGGCTTGGATCTTTTATAAAGATCAAGAAGATTAAAAATTATGTGTTTTATTTTTGTGTGATAATAACGGTTTATCGTTTTTGAAAAAGTGTACTAATAAACGTTTATGTTTTAATAAAATATTTCATTACTGTTCTACATTACACGTCTAGAGTACAGTTTGTTTGCCATAAATCTTCGGAATCTAAAGCAAGCATCCTGTAAGCTAACCTCTTGCCACTCTAAAGATCTATTTTGAACCAACCTACGCAATAACATACAAATTACAACTCCCGAATCTCGACCAATATGACCGGCGTTAGGGGGCCAAACGGTTTCACCCGATATCACCTGTTCTTCGATTTCTTCTTGTCCGGAGTGCTGCCAATATTGTATACGTGACAGAAAATGTAAAAAGTACGATTCGAATTGTACGAAAATCGTTCACGCATTACGATGAATGCACCATGAATCATCACACGTATTTGGTCGGCATTCGTATAGAGAATATATACGAACTTGTAGTGAGTCCATAGAAATCTTAAAAAGATACCAATTTTCTTCGTCATCAGTCATTGGTACGTAAACCTACAAAACAATTTAATTCACGGTTATAAATTTATGATTTTTATTGTAAAACATGAAAACAGTATTACCGTATCAACTTCCCATAACGCGGGATATAGACAGTCACTCCCGTCTCCATATTCGTTACCATTAACGGACCCCGAGTATATTAAGTTAAACCACTCAAATGGGAGAATCGTCCAACGATCACTACCCGGCAACTCTTCGGTTCTACGTATTTCTTCGTATCTCCATATTGTGAGTCTATTTGTCCACGCCCGAACATGCTATAAAACAACAACTTTTTAATTGTTAGAATTTTAAAATAAAATAAAATACATAAAAAAACTTTAAATCATACCTCTGTACCTAAAGACACGTTTCCGAGTAATTCACGCCAAAATTGTAACGAAATATCGGAATGACCCATGTAATACACTCTACATGTTTGGGAGTCACCGTTACGTATAAAGTGAATAATATTCTGAGACCAGTTCCTCCCGTTCTGCCAATTATGGTTATCTATTGGATCGGGAATACTTTCCATAATATCTCGTGAGTTTGAAGATGACTCATTTTGACGTCTTCTCCTACCTCCACGAGAAGACATTTTAACTGTTTCGTTTCTCACTAACCATATAACAAGTCATATATATAACGGTTTATATAGAATCTTAAATCGAATCAAGGAATAATACGTCGCGTCACATAATTATAAAATTTAAAAATGCACGCAAAACGAGGAAAGTAAATTCTCAGAAGGACAACTACGGCCTGTGAAGGATCTCACGGGCCGTTATTGAGGTAGTTAACGGGCCGTGTGTGAGGACGTTTACGGCCCGTTTATTCCTTCACGGGCCGTGATTAAATGCAGTTGTGAGAATTAAATTTCGATCCCCTCACGGCCCGTAAGGCCCTTCACGGGCCGTGAAGAAAGTCAAAGGGCGTTTCTTTAACACCTGACAGGGTGTCTGATTAGTTGGAGCCTATTTATATATATGTTTGTGTATGTGCAGTCCCAACATAGTAGGTGGTAAGGATCTGTTAAGATTTTAAAATTTGTGTAACCAACAGACATGTGAGCTAGCAACCTACAAATGTTCCTTCTCCCATCAAACTGTATCCTTTCAGTTATATGGATGGGATTTTGTCTTGTATTTTAAAAGAACTTCTAACTTTCTAAAATTCATAATTTGTTATGATATTAATTCAACGGATAATCATAACTCATAAAATGCCAGTTCTTATATATATAGAGCATTGTGAGACTATAGATATATATGTCTTGAATCATCATTTATAACTTTAAATCAACATTTTATAATCCATTTGTCATGAATTATTTCAGAATTATTAAATTCCATCATTTTCATATAATTACATGCAATTATTAGTTATTGATTAAAAGATAAAGTATAATTATGTTTTGACACTTGCATGTTATATAGATAGAGAGAGAGAGAGCTAATTAAACTATGCATAGCTGGTTTTTTGGGTTGACATGAGGATGCAAGACAAGTATTAATGATCCTGGGCTATGGGCTTGCTTCAGCCATGGAATGTGGATGGGTTGGTACCATACATGAATTTATATTGTGGGGTCTATTTTGTTATTTTCTCTAGACATTAATCTTTAAACTTATGCCAGTATCGCCTTCAAACTAGCTAGTTGTATCTAGTTGAATCTAATAATTGAACATTTATATATGTATATACATACATACATACATACATACTTGTCCATTATTCACATTATATATAGTTAAGGTGTAAAAGTTAAAACCACGTACCAATTATAATATTTAGAATTCTAGCTTCAAGTTTTGCAAAAGGCACGTATGTTTTGGCACATATATAAAACAGAAAAGTAAGTTTGTACTTTTGAGAATGGTGGATTTGATTTGACAAATTAAAGAAGCATGCATGATGGATGTGAAAAAAAGTAAAAGAAATGGCCGGGGCATGGAAAAACATTTAAAATTAGAAGGGATCGAAATGGTTGATTGGTGTGTGCGTTATATATATTGATGCACAATGAGTGCAAAAGTTGGAAAATCTACTTTAGAATTTTGATTAGGTGCAAAAGTAGAGTTTTGCATGTGCGCCATCATGCATCCTTATGCTTTATTTTGACTTCACCAGGATTAATCTTCATTGGACCCTCATTTCAATTGTCCCTCCGGCCTTAGTTCCAAAGTAAATACGATATCAACTTAACCTTTGTTTTGTTTTATATGTATAACTTTATTCTATTTTTCATTTTTTATAAACATTACCGGCCTCCTTTCAAATAAAATCCCATACTTTGTCACTTCTAAACAGTATTCGCTTCCCATCCAACCACCAATCTACACCCTGCTATCACACCACCTTTGAGATTCATTTACACTTTTGTAAAAAAAACATGGAGGAGATCATGTTATATGCGTCTTTAAAGTCGCACGCTAAGGACGATTTCATATGTATAAAAATCCAATTCTTGTGAGAAATTAATTAATAGAACTAGGTATGATATATATATATATGCATCTATAGAATCTTCCTGTGGCGTTGATGATATGTAAAAACGATCATCCTTAGACCGAGCATTTACATCCCATTCATTATATTAAACATATCCATATAATTTTAGGATCCATATATGATTTTAATTTAACGTAATTTAGCACTTTATTTCATTACTTAATTAACGCATGGACTAGCTCCTTATTTCATATATTTAACAAACCACTATTCATCAATTATATCTATTATTTCATTTAGTTTTTGTGAGTGAAAAAAAAGGATGATGACAAGAAAATGAAATGAGAACATTATTTATTTATTAGGTTAAATATAATTAAGATATATGATGTGTGAAGTTTTAAAATGATATATCAATTTTATGGATATATGTATTTTTTAGTTAAATTATAAGATTAAAGATAAATAATAAGATATGAATATTTTAAGCCAACAGACATGTGAATGTTTTTACTGTAAATTAAATTCTCTAATTGAACTCAACTTTTAAATAAATAAATCAGTTGTACGTAGTGTAACTACTGTCGATACGATTCCTTTGATTATCCTACCATCATGCATTTAGGATCAATTAAAACGCGTTTACACTTATTTATGGGTACATATAAAAGTATACTACTTAAAATTAATTAAATCAACCGATGGTTGAAAGTAATTATTATTGTGTTTATGATAAGATAAAAGAGAAATAATGAAAAAGGGGCATGTTTTTCAAAATTAAATAGTAAGCCGTACCTCCATTATTCAATTGACACGTAAATCGATAATTATGGCCTTAATTTTAAAATCGATTATTAAACGCACGGGGTAAATATTTTACCCTCACTTGTTTTAAAGACATTTGACGACGGCAGCCATTGAATTGAATTAGTGTTTAATGAGATGAAGAAGAATTAATGGAATCATATCATGCAATATTAATGTTTATTTATAAAATTTGAAAACGATGATCGAAGGATGAAAAAGTGACATTAATTAATTAAATTAAATCCTAATCTTCCTTAAATCTGTTGTTTCAAACACTGGCAGTTCTTGTGTGTAAGCACCAGTTCCCACGCCACCAACAATCTCCAATTCAAACAGATCATCTTCATCATCTTCATCTTCATCATCGTCTTCAATATTAACCATAAAGATTTTGTAATGCTTCGTGTAGTTCTTCTCCGCGAACCATCTTCTCTGATCATAATTGGGTATGGAGTCTGAATGAGTACGTTGATGGGTGGAATTTCGATCGAGAATATTAAGAGTATCATCGTTCTCAGGATAAAACCTGACGGACCTTTTTACATGCGTAGTGCTACCTGCATGGTGTTTTTTGCTCATACAAGACGTCGACCTCGAGAACGAAGTGCAGGTCATGGTGGCCTGATCTTGTAGTTTAATGGAGCGTGATTTCTTCAAGGATCTGAAATTCTGCATGGACTCTTTGATTTTGGCTTTCTTGGAAGAAGAAGAAGCGAAGAGTGAGTAGATGAAGGCGGAAATCCTTGTAGCTGGTGACATGGGCTGTTTAACCTTCTTAAGATCGCCATAGATCTTCATAGCTCTTAGCTTCGTGGACTTGATGAACTTTACACCTTCACGCTTATTCGAACTCGACGTCTTCTGAGTATCGTCTAGAAAAACCGCCTTTCGAGAAATGGTGAAGGAGTTGGGTAAGGATCTGTAAGTTGAGGGAGACGAAGCCGATGAGGCTGTGAACATGGTGGTTCCACTGCTACTTGAATCCGAACTGAGCTTTGTAGCACAAGTACTCTTTGCAGGAGAAACTACATAACCGTTGTTACGGTTTCTGCTGCTGCTGCTGCTGCTGCTGTTGTTGTTTTGAGTCTGATCGATCCACTTGTCGATGATGATGGCTCGTCGGAGACTGGGCATCTGTTGTTGTTGTTGTTGTTGTTGGTTGTTGTTTATGTAATGCGCATGGAGTACTTTAGCACTCCGTTTTGGTTCAGAAGCGAAGAACATAAGATCGTGATCGTGTTGTTGTTGTTGTTGTTGTTGTTGTTGTTGTTGTTGTTGTTGCAGGTGGTGTAAGGTGTGATCTCCGTCTGTTGTTTCGTCAATGGAGCGGAGGATGGAGTCGAGGAGAGAGGAGGAGAACGACGGAGTTTTCCTCCGATGCGGTGGTGGTGGTGGTTGGTACCTGCAACTTCTGTCGGACATATTCATCTTTGGATTAAATTTACAGAATAGAAGATCGAGTGTGAGAAGGGGATGAAAAGCAATTAAATTAAGATAATAAAATAGAAGGGATTAATTATAATATGATCGAGATGAGGGTGAATGAGAAGGAGAATTAAGGAGGTATATAACAGGAGGCAGGGATAGTGGGAGATAAAAGCAGACAATAACAAGCGTGGGGGTGGAGACGGTCATGGTGATGGTGATGGTGATGGTGGTTCTTAGCAGCATCATATCATATCATATCATATATTCATATCATATCAATATATCATATCAAAAGTCGAAACTGTTTGTTAAGAGACAAAAATTGCTGTCACTATTTAACAATATAACCCTGATTCTCTTGTTTACTCTTTATTCTTGTCCCAACTCTACTACCACTCTTTACCCTATTTATTATTTCGATTAATGTTTTAAAATTTTAAAATAACTGAGGAGTAAGAGGATATTTGATTCCGGCTGATCTGACTGACTGTCTGACTCGGTCGATCGCTCAGTCTATTTAATGTGTTTGAAATCAGATCTGACCAACTTCTTATATTCTGATCCAAACCTAGACTTTAACAACTCTGATCAAGACCAAAAGGGGCGACCCCTGAACACCATGCGACCCCCTCCTCCGCCAAACCCCCACCCGTCGCTTCTCCTCCCTCCATCGCTTCCCCTCTTCGGCAGTCTCCCTACCACGCGACCCCTGCTCCACCAATTCGATTTGATGTTATCGGCAATCATTGGTGACTACCGACTGTTGATTTCATTTCTCCCTTGCTTTACAGTAAGTTTCAAGGTAACATTTGTTTTCAGCGTACATTCGATGTGTTTATTTGGATTATGTTTGATTTATGTTTAACTTGTATTTTGTATGACATTTTGAATTTTAAGCTATTATATTATTTTTAAAAATTTGACTATTTTTATTGATTACACAACACCAGTTAGATTCAAACTCGTCAGAAGTACGGGGCAATATGATTATTTTTATCATTTAGCAGAGTCAGTTAGATACTGAATCAAACAGTTAAGTTTCAGTCAAATGCAGACTCAGTTACAATTTCTAACTGTGTCAGCTTCTGACTCAATCAGATCCTACTGAGTCAGCGATAATCAAACCAACCCTAAGTCGTTTTCCCCCTCATTCCTCTCAACTTTCTATCTCCTTTACATACACATCAAATTACTTTTTAAATACCCTTATCAACTCTTATTAACAATAAAGATAACCCTCCCTAACCGCTAAGGGTGTGCATGAATATCTGAATCTAAAACCGAATATGAAGTATTTAAAATCACAAACATCCAAAATTATCTAAAATTTTTAGATTCAGATAGTGTCTTTGACGAATTTCAAATATTTTGAAAATCTGAATTATCCAACGTTATGTGTGTTCTCATTTCATGGTGTACTTTGTAGAACAATATCAGCGTATGAGGAAGCTATATGCATTTAAATATTCTCATATTAGTTGGTTTAAAAGTCCATTGACAACTATTTAGTTTCTTGTTTTAAAAGATACGTACGTGATCGAGAGAGGGTAAGGGAAACTCACCCGAGTGGGAACACCATCCCTCAATGCCGATGTGTTTTCCGTACCCTTGAATCAGTGAATAATCCTCGAGATTCATTGGCCTCTTTCTTTTCTACTTTTTTCTGTTGCCAGGTGGTCTTTTGACTCTTACTTATTTTAAAAAATTAAATTTTAAAATATATATATATATATATATATTATTCTAAACTAATTTTTGGTTAATTATTTTTACTTTTCTCTACTATCTGAACTATCTAATATCTAAAACAACATGAATCCGTTGGATATTCAGATTTATGACTCGTCAAGTTTTACTTTTTGAGGAACTGTTGTCTTGTAATTTTTGAAGTATTTATGTTTGTTTATTATTTTTTATGTATTTGTTAAAAGTAACTATAAAATATGAAACATAATTACAAGTTTAAGAAACTAAATGAATTTAAAAAAATAGGTAAACATGGAAAAACTGAGACAACGTCCTACAAGATAATGAAAAGTTTAAGAAAAATGAAAAAAACTTTATGTGCCATGGTGTCATCCGAGTAAAAACGGAAAGACTCCCTATGATCTTAATAATTTAGTTTTAAAGGATTGAACTATATGCTTTAAGTGTTGTAATTAGTTAAACTCTTTAAAATATGTAAATTGTATATTTTTTCCTCTTCATATGTATTATAATATGACACAGATGAAGTATAATATGGTATAGATGATTTAAGATATAATATGGGATTAAAGATTTATATAATTTGTTATTATGTGGTACGCATCGTTTTCTTCTTTATGTTTTCAGTTTATACTAAATTTGAAAATTAACTTTATTATTACTATGAATGTGTGTTTTAATAATAACACTATGACTCAACACACTAAAAAGGAATAACAGGGATAAAAAAGATTAATAATATAATGGATTAGGATTTGAAACTAAGTCATAGGGTTATTACATGTTCAAAAAGTATCAACCTTTGTTTACTCCATTTTTGGCATGCAATTAACAAAGTCTTTTCGCACTTTTTAAAGTAAAGGGGAGAACCTACTTGTACCGGGCCTATTAAAAAAATAAAAAATAAAAAATAAAAATACTAAAAGTAGATGTTATCTTGGGAACTATCATTGTATTTAATTAATGTAATGGTTTAGATTTGTGCTCTTATTTACTATAGATATACTTAGGTATATTATATGAAATTAAATTAGTTTATAAAAAAATCAAGAATTGTCTCATTTGTTCTCATATGACACATCAATGTTATTTCACAGTTCTTATTTTTCTTGTTTTTTACATTCTTGAGAGGCATCTTGTCATTCTTCTTAGTTTTCCTAGTGTGCATGTGTATGATGTACAATCAATAGTAAACCAAAAACTCGGTTTGGTAAAAAACGGTGACTTTTTTTGACCAGCGACTAAAAAACTCAAAAGTGGGGCCGGGGTGGTCTTTCCAGATTGAGAATTTGTTTCTCAAGTTGGGCGACCCTTTCCTCGATACAACTCCTTATGCCCTAATGTAGACAATTATTGGTTATTGGTACCAGAACTTTCACAAAAAAAAAAATACATTTATAAACATAAAAAAATGCTTTTTTAAACGTATACTAGACTACATCAATTAAATCCACCTAATATCTCATTACTAGTTTTAGTAAACCCGTGTATTACACGGGTTAAAAAATAAAATATCAAATAAGAAAATGTTTTATTATTTATAAAATTATATTTTAAGATAAAACATAATTGAAATCATATACAAGTACAAACTATAAATAATAAAATAATGATATCAACTTCTTAGTTTTTTTTTATTTTTTAATTTTTTTCTAAAAGAAAAATAAAATAAATTTTTTAAGGCAAACATTTTAAAAAATATAAAATTTTAAAAAATTACGATAACTCCAAATTTTATTTATTTTTTGTATATAAAAAATTTACTTACAAACATCAATTTTAAAATAATTTATACTTTTTAAAAAGTTTGATGTTTTAGAAGTAAGTTTTATTTTATAAAAATATATTTACTTAGAAAAATAACTAATAAAAATATACTTTTTTTAATTTATTATTAGTAATTAATTAATGAGAATTTAATAAGAGAGAGAAGCGGAAAAATTTTAGTGAGGTGAAATATGGTGATGACACATGTCCAATCTTTGGTGATGTGAAATGTGATGATAACACATGTCCAACCTAGTTACCCTTTTATTAGAGTATGAAGATGAGGATCGAACCCTCATTTCTTAAAACATTCCTAAATCATCACTCATCCCTCATCCTCAGCTTCATCACTATATTTTAACAATACAACATAAAAAAATTCACTCCATCTTATTTTCTGTCCTCATGCCCAAACTTTATATTTTCAAGGGAAGAGCATACTCATCCCCCATATTTGGGGCGCTAATATTTATTTTTTTTGAGTAGATATAGGTGAAAAAGATAGAAAATATAATTAAAAAAATAAAAAAGTATTATGTAATTGTATAGAAATATATATGAGCAATGGTTTCGAAACCGGACCGGACCGGCCGGTCCGACCGGTCCGACCGGGACCCGGTGCCTTTGCCGGTTCGGTTCGTTGGTTTTAGACCGTTTTCAAAATAACCGGCCGGTTCGCGCGGTTGACCGGTCCGACCGGAACCGGCGAACCGGGTTGAACCGGTTTTTGGATTTTTTTTATTTTAATAGAAAAATATTATTGGATATGGATTAAGGAACACTGGTTCGTTAATTTGGGTTATGTTTAATTGAATGATATGTATTTTGGATGTTGTTTTGGATTAAGGAACACCGGTTCGTTAATATTATACCTTATACATACACACTAAATATTTGGATTTTTTTTATATTTTTTTAAATATTTATGACGTCATCCGGTTCGTAATCCGGTCCGACCGGTGAACCTTTAGGCCGTCCGGTTCGCTTTCCGGTCCAGTTTTGAAAACATTGTATATGAGGAATGAAATGTGAAAAGCTTTAAAAAAATAAGAAATAAATTTAAAAAGTGATGTAAATTTTGATAATTTGTATAAGATAAGGATGATGAACTATGAATGCTATTAAGATAGAGGGGCACCCACACTGCCAAGCCAAAGCCCTTTCGTAATTAAAGCAATTGCTTAAAGATAACTCTTAAAACCCCTTTTAGGTTTAAAAAGTTTCTTGCAAATTATGATTAATATTAATTGGATTAGAAAGTGTGTGGGTCATGGCAAAAGTGTGTTGCAATAAAGTTGTAAGGTAGGCATTGGCAATGGTACTTCTGTAGATGCCAGCGAGTGGCAAGTAGAAAACTTATCATGAAATGGGGTGGTGTGGCCAAAGGCCAAACATTAGCATCTACCATACAAAGGCTCCAACACAAAAGGTATCTTTCTCGATCTCCCGTCAAGTCCTCCTTCATGGATCTATATTCTAACTTTATTTATATAACTTGGAATATATATGTTAAAACTTAAAATGGTGTCTTTATATGAAGAAACTAAGAATGTTTTGAGTAAACGTTTCAAGAATGATGGGAAAATCTACAAAACGTGGATACATTTGTTTTTTCAAAACAAAAAACTCATAAGAAATAAAAAAGACTCCCTAACTTTTCCTTTGCAAGATGAAAAAAAATAAAAAGTCTCTAGGAAATATGAGATAGTAATGAGTGATGGGTCCACTATTTTTAGGTAGCATGTCACATATTAGTTTTTTTTTTTTTAAATAAACTCACACATCTATTAAACATATTTTTAAATTTACATATGTCTACAATCAAACTTTAATCCTCAATCATTTGAGAGAGTTTATTAATATACAAGGATTTTGCTTTGATATGAAGAAAATTAAACAAAAATTATCAATTAAAATAACAAGGGTTAGAAATACAAAAGTTATCAAGTAAAATACATTTTCAAGTTATCAAGTGAAAAACATTTTGGTGTGGCGTTAACCTATTTTAAATTCCTATTGTTTGATATATAAGTACAAAAATATTAATATTCTGAAAACAAACACTTAGGAGAATGTAATCACTTAAATACGACAGATGCTTCAAAATTACCAACACCAACTAAAAACATATTGATTTATAACGGAAACATTTAATTTAGTTTGGTGGTACATATCATTGCATTTCATGTGCAGATGCCTTAAAGGTCAAAGGATTGAATCTCCCTTTCCTTGTCATCCTCCAAAGTACAGTAAATATAAATTCCATATGCAGAATTTGTAGTGGAAAAAGTTGTATTTATTAATGTGGCCCGTATGAAGCATCAATGGACCTATACTATATATCGTTCCCAAAATTTGTTTAATTCTAGTTTTGTAGGTAAACTTTCTTAAATCTTTATCTTTAACACTTTAAATGAATAGTCTAATTCACAATAGCTTCCCCATTCATATTCATACACTTAGATTCGAGGAAAAATATCTATAAAACTCTCTTTTCATTCTTACATTCCATCTCCCATCATCATTTCCCATCCCTAAACTTTTAGGAAAACTAAATTGAATCCCTAGATTCAAGAACACATTATTCAATCCACACAATTATTTTATATACTTATTGTGAGTTTTTGTGAGTAGAAGAAAATAAAAAATAATTAGAAACAAATCAACAAGAATTATTAAATTATATATGGAGATAGATATGAGGAATGTATTGTGGGAGCTTTTTAGATATATACCCTTATAAACATCCCTTAAATGCATATATACCCAAGCAAAAACTTTAATTGCATATATACCCAATTTATTATTATGACAATATTACCCTTCCAAAAAAAATTAATAAACACTTACACATGGGTATATATGCCATTAAAGAGTTTTAGAGGGTGGAAATATGTTTTTAATTCATTTGTCAATTATAAGATTTGTAAGGAGAAATTTGCCAATTATGAAGTTTTAGTAAAAATAAGGTCAAATTAGTCATTACATAAACTACTTTAATTGAAAATGAATAAATTTGCCAATTATGAGTTTTTGTAAGGGGATATATGCATTTAAATTTTTTACTTGGGTATATATGTCATTAAAGATTTTTAGAGGGGGAAATATATTTTTTACCCTTTTAGAAAATAACCAAATTTTAGGGAAATGAAAATATTAGTTAATCATAGGGACGGAGATGGGGAAGTCATTGTGAATGCTCTAAGAGCTTTTCACACCCATCTTCTATCTCCATCTCCATCTTCATATTTTAGTAAAAACTATCAAAATACACACTTCATCCCATTCTTATATTTTTAGGGAAAAACCAACCTCATCCCTCAAATATTTGGGCTCGTTATTCATCTCTCATATGTTGTTTTAATATTTTTCATAAGTGGATGTAAGTAGAAAAAAGAAAAATAATATAAAAGAATAAAATAGTAATCGAGATATGGGTATATATGGGGAAGAGTATGTGAAAGGTTTAAAAAAAGTTACACAAAACTACAAAGTAGTATTTCAGTTTATAAATTATAGAAACGAAGATGAGACTTTAAATGCTCTAATACACGAATCATCAAGTACACTTAAAAAATCAAATCAAATCAAATCAAACAAACTGTTATATCTTTTCAATTAGAGTAAATTTTGGTTTTGGTCCCTGAGGTTTAATCATTTTAACCATTTCAATCCAAAAAGAAATCTTTGATCATATCATGCCCTGTGGTTTCATTTTTGTAACGGTTTTGGTCCCTGGCACTAACTCTGTTAGTTTTTACAGTTAAATATGAGGGTACCTTGGTCATTTTACATTTAAAGTACTAGTTATGTAAATTTTACTAGATTAGGATCATTTTTGTAATTTTTTAAAATAACAAAAAAGAAAAAAAGAAAACTTGAATATAATCTAACCAACCACCACTGCCTGCGCCACCTTCACCGCATGTGCCACCTCCTGCGCCTGCGCCACCGCCTAGGGTTTGGGGGGAATTCGGTGGCGGTGTTTGATGGGGGGTATTTCAAGGGGTTTGTCGAAGGTGACTGTGGCTTTGATTGTGAGGAATTTGGTGGTGGTGGGTCTAGGGATTGGGGGTTGTGGGGTTAGGGAGAAGGGTGAAGATCAGAGGAGAAAGGAAGCCGTCATTGGAGATGAATAGTGAAGTTGTGGAGCAGGCGGTCGAACATCAATCACAAAAACCAAAACCTTCATCAATCATCATTTCCAACATGTAATCGGAGAAACTCACACCCACCGTCACCACCACCGCCACCACCGCCACCGCTAGAGACGATAGTCTTCACGTTGTCTTCCTCCCTCACTTCACCTCCAGCCACATCATCCCACTAGTCCACGCCGCTGCGGCGTCCGCTCCACCGTCATCACCACCGTCCACAACGCGACCATCTTCCAATCCTCTGTCCACCGCGACGCTGCCACCGGCCACCCCATCTCCATCGTCACCCTCAACTTCCCCTCGTCGGAGGTCGGATTACCCGCCGGAATCAAAAGCCTCAGCTCCGCCCCCACATTAGAAACAACAACAAAAGTATACAAAGGTATGATGATGCTTCAATCACCAACGGAACAATTCATTCGTGATCTTTCACCTGATTGCATCTTCTCCGATATGTTCTTCCCGTGGACAGTGGATGTTGCCGATGAGCTCAACATCCCGAGGCTCTTGTTCGACCCTTCGTGTTTTCTTCATCACTGCGTCTCACATAGCTTGAGGGTTTATAAGCCTCACATAGCTTGAGGGTTTATAAGCCTCACATAGCTTGAGGATTTATAAGCCTCACAAAGCTTGTGGGTTTATAAGCCTCACGAGAATGAGAATGTGATGTGGCTGGAGGTGAAGTGAGGGAGAAAGGTACAAAAATAACAATTATGATAAAAAATTACAATAATTACCCAAATCTAGTATAATTTACATAACTAGTACTTCAAATGTAAAATGACCAAGATACCCTCACATTTAACTGTAAAATCTAACAGAGTTAGTGTCAGGGACCAAAACCGTTACAAAAATGAAACCACAGGACATGATATGATTAAAGATTTCTTTTTGGACTGAAATGGTTAAAATGGTTAAATCTCGGGGAACAAAATCGAAATTTACTCTTTCAATTATTTGCGCTTCAAATAAACAATACTCGGCCCAATTGCCCAAACAAGCCCTTTGGTTTGGGTGGCCTGCGTTTTATCAAACATAAATTAACGATAACGACCCACGTTTGCGGCCCATCTTGAGAATATGGGCCATTAATAACCCACAAGCAGACAAGCACAAACAAAGCATTTCTTACATTGATTGTATCAGAATTAGAAACTAATCACGGTTTACTGATATGCTAAAAGAATACTAGAACATACATATTGAGAAAGTATTAATATTGAGATCATCCCCAACTGTTTGTCGCTTAATTTGTCTTAAAGAAAGTGATACAACATGCATGGTGATGGCGGTATTTATTTCACCTTCAAGAAAATTTCAATGAGTCCATCTCAGCCAAACTGTACTTGTTTTATCTATCGAAATCATATCAGTGAGGTTCATCACATATCACAACATACAACAGTACGGCCGATGGTGTTTTTCGGTTGCAAAACCCGACGGAAGACCAAGAATTTGCTCCAAAATCAGCATGAATATATATCAAATTCTCACATCTCTAATTAAACTTAACTTTGAAGTAAATAAATTAATCCAGTTGTAGTACAACTACTGTTGATACGATTCCTTTGATCACCCTACCAGCATGCAGCCATAATTTGAACATAAGAAAGACCAACACATATACATATGCAATGTGATGGCAACATGCCATCTTGTATGTGTTTTTTTTTTTGTTTATTAAATTTATTTATTACAAGTACTGTTTTTGTATCCTTGCTCGGTTTTCTTCCCACCAAAGTCTGGCATGCACCTCTCCAAACTTTTCTCGACTGCATAACAATTTCTATGGTAATTAATGACATCTAGACACATAAATACATAATGTTGTTTATTTGAGAATATATGTGATTTGTACCATACTTTTTTGTAGCATACGTACACCACCAACTTAAACCATCCCTTTTACATTTTAAAAATTTTATCATGGTGTTAGGAGAAAATGTCCAAACCAAGGTTTTGGTGGTGTAATAAATAAATGATGTAAAGGGTACAAGTCACCTCAATTTAATTTAAAAAAAAGTTGTTAATGTTGCAAACCTGAATCGTACACGCTTGAGCTCCCTCGAGCCACTTGGAAGAACTTTGATGGTTATGTACACCCCAGGTTCATCTTGTTCCACCCGTTCATTATCAACATCACCCATTTTACTAATTGAAAGCTCTTCGTTGCAATCTACCTCTCTTGACCAGTTAGTGTTTATGGAGGCGCCTAACGATGATGTTTCTGTTTTTGTGCCACTAATTCTTAGTAGCTTTGGGGTAACGGCAAGCCCAATGGAGTCACTGTTGGACGTCATCGAGGTTGAGCCTTGATGATCAAGTTGTATGGTGTAGGGTTGTCTTTCTTTTAGCAACGTTCGTGGCAATGGAATGTCCTCAAGAGATTCAATCTTTAAACACTATCACATAAGAAAGAATCAAGATTATTGATAGTTAAGTCACCGCAATGTGTTCTTTTATAAAATGAACACAATGATTAAATAACATCATTTTATATTTGTAATATGTAAAACATAATAATAAATTTATTTAATATATAAAAAACAGTAATAAAATTAAATTAAAATAATATAAAACGTACAACCGTAATAACTTGAAAATATTCAACATGATAGAACAAAAAATATTAGATACAACAACGTGACTTTGATTACCAAAATGTTGTTCTTTTAGAAATAATAAAAAGAACAATGTTAAACTCATAATATTTTCTAAGCTTATATTTTTTTTATTTAAATCTAATGCGTAGGTTTTTATAAGTGAAAAGAATATTATTATTAGATTAACTTTTTCACGTGTTTAAAATAAGGTTTACTAGTCAAGAATAAGTTATGTGAGCTGATAATCCTATACAAGTATTTGAGTTTTTTTTAGCCTAGCTCGGGCTCGTTTTAAATTATTGTCAAGTTGCGCTCAAACTCAACCGAAATCATATATAATGACGAGAGCTTGAGCTCAACTGGGTTTATATCGTCCTAAACATAAAGAAAAATGTGGTTTAATTGTTTTTGTTTTTCTAAATGCGCAATATTGATGCGATTCAATCAACAAACATACCCTTGAGTTGGGAGCCAGTTGATCCTCAGATTTGGGAGGCGTTGGAAGGGGAAATGCTTGACGGTTTAACCTCCGTACATTGTAAAGTTCCATTACCTTGTCAAAATTCTCCTGCCACCATCTTTGTGCTTGCCACTTGCTGAACATTTCACGCCTGTAAAAAGTAAAAACAAACCAAATCATCATACAATTAATTATATATTCAATTTATTATCAAAGGCCACAGTGGAATCCCTTGGAGCCAAATTACATATATTTTCATAGCATGGCAAGCAAACTTTGGGCCCACAACTCATTGGAGAGTGGATACTATCTTCGATGTTGAAATTTTAATGTCCATGATATATCCTCTTGACAGAAATTGGAATTACAAAAACACCAATCCGGCCATATGTTGTTATAATTCGTCTATTTTATGTCCTAATTAAAATACCAAGGGAAATAGATCAACTTCCAAATACTCAAAAAGTTTCCATTTTGTGACAAGAGAGTAACATTATGGTAAAAACCTTTATTGCCAACAAAACAAATTCTTAGACCTAGACCTGACCCCGTTCCCAATGCATGCGGATAGGCCTCATTGGGAGTATTAGTTATTTTACTAATTTTTTTATTAAATTTAAATCAATTGATATTACTTAAAGAATAATGAAATCCCTAAAAAAAAAACAATGGTGTAGATATGATATGTAGTTAGAATTTCTCAATTTGGTTTCTCTTAGTAACTGAGATTAATAAGGAGTTGTTTAGTATTCTTTTAATGGAATTAATGATTCCTTTAAAAGATTATCTTTGAATCGGTTAAAATGTGTTTAATTCAAGGAGTCTTTTTAATGGATAAGTTTCCGCTTAATCATTTAACACAAGGTTGTCAAACAACCTCAAAATTTCTCACTTAATTTAATGTGTATCTTTTTTTTTTTTTACGGCGTGTTAGTGGTTAGCTGTTAATATATCAATACTAATGTTTAAACCATGACCTTGAGCGTGTCTAGCATGTATACTTCAAAATTGTTAACCCTTTTATTTAATTTACTTGTCCAACTATTAACCCTTTTATTTAATTTACTTGTCCAGCTAAGCATTTTTTGGCCACATCACAGGCATACTCAAGCTTCGTTTGACGGCTTATCATTGGGGTTAATGGTGATATAATTCTTTTTGAATATTATAAATAGGATATTTTAGTTATAAAAAATGAAAAATAAAAAGTTTAGAATAGAAGTATGAACAGATCTACTATTAAAATAGAAGATAAAGAAAAATAACAATAATAATATACCTTACAGCGATAAATTTTATATTTTATGTTATTATTATTTCTAATTTGTTCTATTTATAAAGTAAGAGTTGCTAATTTATACTTTATGTTATTATTATTTCTAATATGTTCTATTTATAACAAATGTTGTAGTAGTTCTTAGGAGTTATGTAATTAATTACACAACGAAATATGTTTAGAGAGAAAACGAATTTATAGTTTCACTATTTTTAAAATTTAAAATAACAGGCGATGTATTATAATATAATCAAGATCACTCACATTTCTCATAACCGAACTTTAAAATGCTGAAGGATGCACATTTTCAGCCGCGGTAGACATTTTGATATTGTTAAAAGCACGTCTAAAAACAAGTGTATATATGTATATTTGTTTTTTATATATCTAAATAAATTTCAAGAATTCGTTGATAAAAGCGAACACTTTTAATTGGATGGTAACTCGAATGTTCTTAAAGGATGATGCAAAAGATAATTTAATAATGAGAAGCTACAATTATTGACAAACTTGGAGTCGTTGTAGTTATAGCCATTTATATAAGATGTTTGGTACACCTATCAGAATATGAAATTGCCACAAAATATTTAAAACACTAAAGTTATATTTTAGTCATTCTCATTGTTATATATAAAATCATCAATTTAAAAGAAACCCCTAAAACCCACATCGAATCAATTACAAATTTTACAAATTATTTATTTTATTATTGTTCAAAATATATTTAAGTAAATTTCAACATCACTAGTTTAGGTCTTTTTATATTTTTTAATCTAAACCTCAATAATGAAGATGATAATATGTAACTTGTTTAAGTTATATATACATGAACTATGATTTTTGCAATATCTAATTATGAACATGTTAGAGTGCAATATCACATATGTTTGCCCACGAAGAGGTTCATCTAAACAAAGTAGTAAAAAAACGATATTAACATCTTGAAAAACGATATGATTAAAATTCTTTTACAAATAAAGCAATGGAGCATCAATGATCAAGCATTCCAAAAATATGATCATTATCAAGCATGGTTTCTTAGAGAATTTGAATTTATAACTACTAGACTTTTTAATACTTCATTTTACATTTAAAAACTAATTAAATGGTGACTATACTTGCCTCTAGCCTATCGCTATCTCAACCATCATATTTTGACTTTATGGGCTTGGTGTCTTTCTAACTTATTATATTTTTATATCTAAACTTATATTATATGTTATAAACTTGAGATTTAGTTAACACTTAATACTTGCGTAGAGACCTAATTAACTTGAGAATAGAACAAAACCAAATAAGTAATAACCGAAATAAAAATCGCAAATGAAACCAATATTATGTTATGTATCGAAATCATTAAAAAATATGATATTTGTCTCACATCGATTGTATGGACAATTAATATAAGGTTTATAGACAAATAGATTTTCTCTCGCTCATCAATCTAACCTTTTAAGTTGAGTTCTGTAACATATTAAAAATAGATAATAAAAAAAATTACCTGAACCGTATTCGTTTAAGATCGTTACCACCGCGCGGCAGCGAAATAAAGGTAATGAGGACTCCCGGTTCAACCTGAGCAACCCACTCTTTGGGTTCAATCTCTTCGGTCAATACTACAGGCTCACATCTCCGGCCGGTGGCCGATGCCTCACCACCTCCGCCGCTACCGATTGATATGGCTTTCAGCCTCGCTTCCATTTCCTTCCCCCACACCCTGCCGGAGCTACCATTTCGCCGCCGGAAGCGCTCTGATGAAAACACCGACGCCGATGAGCATGACTCCGCATCGTTACTCCTCTCTAACTGCTGCTGTTGACTCGTCATCATCGTCGGTCTAGCACAAGGACTGCAACTCCGATACGCTCCAGATGCTTTTATTGCCATCTCCTTAATCTATCAGAAAAAATATGATCAATCAATCGATCATCGGAATATTAAGACATATTCACACGATGTATATTTAAAAAACTTACCTGAGAAGTTAGCGTTTTCATTGATTGTTTACCGGCAGGCGTCTCACCATATCGATTTGATTCGTCGTGATCATCAGGCTGCTTCGAACGAGGCACGCAAGTTGGCATTTCAACCAATTCAACGAAATTCTATGATCGATCGATCGAACGATTGAGAAGAATTTAAAGCGCAAACAGAGGAATCGAGAACTGAAATTTCAGTGAGAATTCAGAAGGAAGAAACGATGATAGGTGAAATGGTACCTGGAGGAATGAATGATAATATGTGTGCTGTGCTGCCTTGGTGCTCAGCCACTTTTATTGTTTCCCTTAATTTCCGCCTTTAATTAGATTCCCTCTTAATTCATTTACCAATTAAAACATCAAAATTCTTAATAAGAATTTTTTTTTTTTTTTTGTGTGCGCGCGCTTTAAACCCGTTATATAAATTAAAAAATAGGGCCTTCTTTGCGTTAGAGACACATGGGTTTGGAGCAAACCCGATATCAACTAGCATTGATAGATTATAATAGGATTTAAATTTTTAATCTTCTGTGATTCTACATATGTAATCTTACTACTCTAATAAAAAGGTATCTGAGATGACACGTGTCAACACCATAATTATTCTCACTAAAATTTTCCCTCCTCTTTCTCCTATTAAATAATTACCTTAATTACTAATAATACTATTTAACACTTTTTTAGATTTAATAAATTAATAAAGAGATCTATTTATTAATATTATTTCTAAATAAATAATTTTTTTATAAAATAATAAATTTATTTAAAGCATAAGACTTTTTTAAAAAATACAAAATATTTAAAATTGGTATTTTTAAAAAGTTATTTTTTTAAAAACAAAAATAATTAAATTTAAGGGTTATAATAAGAAAATTTTTAAAAATGACATTTTTATATGGTTTGTTTTAGAACAAAACTTTTATTTTTTTTTTTGAAAAAAAATAAAGTTTTAAAAAGTTGATAATACAGTCATTTCTAATACATAATTTCAATGATATTATATCTTAAAATATTATTTTATAATTAATAAATTTTGTTATATTAATTTTTTATTTATTCAACCTGTGTAACACACGGGTTACTATAACTAGTTTTATATATAATTATATTAGATATTAGATATGAAATTTGTCTAGTTGACATGTCATTGATTTTACATTCGTGAATTAATTTAATGAATTGTTATATTTTTGGTTTGCATCATGGTGTTTAAGTATTTCTTTTGATAAGTCATTGACATACATTTTACTTAATAACATATTATATAATGACATTATTTAATAACATATTATTTAAAATGTTCATGACATTTAACTTAGTAACATGTTATTTAATGACATACATGCACGTTAACTCTTTCACATTTTGTGAGTTTGGATGGATAGATAGATTACTAATGTACGCATATAGGAGAAGATAGGCAGAGTTATAGCACTTATTGTAATTTCAATGATTTTATGGGCATTGATGTGTTGATGTTCTATCTAAGTTTTAAATACTTATAATTATGTTTTTAATTTAATTTTCATATCGAATACAATCATTTTGTTATGTGTTTGAAATGTAAGCTAAATATACATTATTTGAGAATGATACAAAAGATAGCAAGACTATTTGAAAATGAAAAAAAATTTAAGCAAAATTTGGGGATGCATTAAGTTGCGGTCTTTTGCTGAGACCATCTAAGAAGATCGTAAGACGGAGAGTTTGACCGATGTAGTGAAGATAAGCCGTAACCTGCGACCTATAGGTCGTACGTTACGGTCTAACACGATATTTTAAGGATTATTTTAAAATTTAAATTCTATTTAACCCCCTATCATTAGGGTTTCAAGAGAGACTTTTCCTGTGTGATTTTTGGGCGTTTTCAATGTGATTTTGAAAGTTTCTTTCACCACTGTTTCACCTAAATCAAGCATCAACAACCTTCAATCAATCCTTGAAGATCCAATCATACTGATGCGTGACTAAATCATTCGTGATTGTTTTCAGGTGATGAATTCTTACTAAGTGAGATGGTTAGTATGTTTAGACTAAGGTTCTGTATTGAACCCTTGATGATTGAATGTAATTAAAATGCTTTGTTTGATTTAACTTGTTTATAAATAAACAAAGTTGTTTACCTTACAATTAGTTTTCGGTTTCCTTACATCATTAGCTTATTGAGAAATGTAGATAATATGATATAAGTAAATTGGTAACATTGTAAACAAAATTTATAAAAAACTATTCATTTCTTATCACTTTAATAAAAAATCATAATTTTGAGTTGTGTTTGTGGAAACTCTAGCTTAACATAATAATTTAAAACTCGAAAGTGATTGCTTCCTCGTTAATTATTAAAATATCTTTAAAATTTTATTGCTTTTATAATTGTGTTTTTACAAAACATCCAAAGTCTTAAGTTTTGCTTTCAAGTTTCACGTACGTGATCTAGTTTTAGTTTAGCTAAGCATTTTCCAGTAATTTCATGTGGATACGATACTACTTACCCTAATATAATAAAGGTAGCTAAGACCGGTTAATTAAACTATTTTTTATCAAGTTTAGGCATGTTGGTGACTACCCAAAAGTCATGTCCTAAATCAATGTTAAACCAATGATGTAAGGTTTTTAATTGATTCGATCCCTAGACTTTCAATCTTGATATTAAGTTTTATTCGACCAAATAAGAGATGTATTATGAATAGTAAGTTAGTTTAAGGTTTATACTTAAAGGATGATGCTACCAAGGCAACCAAAGAGCTTTCAGCATACATGCATGAAATGCATAGTAGAAGTTACATCGGAAGATTTTATATATTTCATAAAAATATTCTAAGTGTAAAATCTTCCGAAGCCAAAGACCGAATCTTCTAAAACCAAAGATGAAGTCTTTCGAAGCTTCAAAGACAAAGTCTTCCGAAACCAAAAGACTGAGGACTAATTTCTTTCGAATACAGAGAAAACACGCTTTCTCTGATCAACTTTTGTATAAACCTGACTCACTTTCCGTTGCCACTCTAAAAATTCACCAACTTGTATAAGTCGGTGAAAAGATCAATGCTTTAGTAAACTGTAGATTATGGTTTGTAGTCTGTAACTTTTTATTTTGTACATTTTGTCATTTTTTGTAATAGATTAGGATGTGAGATATGACATGTCATAGTCACAAGTCAAAAGACAATCTGCCTTTTGACTGTAAATTGAACTTGTTATCTAGATTAGTTTTTCCAGCTGTCTTTCAAAGTACAGACGGTTGTAGGATGTAGTATAAAATATCTTAGGTTCTTGTATTTATCTTTATGATTTGTAACATTTGTAATAGAACTTGAGAATAATATATAACATTCTTAAAAACCATACTTATCTTGTTCTTATTATTTGTTCCATCTCATTACATACTTGTGTTCTAATGTCTTTTATATAACTCATTTTTCTATTTGATATGTTAAATGCTCTAACACTTTTTTCATTGTGAGACTGATTGTATTGATCAAACCGGTTCTGCAGTTAATCTTTTTTACCTTTTTAGCATTTCAATTTCAACTTTAAATTTTCCAATTAAACATATTCATAAAATTCAGGAATTACAATCAAATTACGTTGTTGGTTACTTAATTATTGGTATAGACTTTTATCATGGAAGATTTTATTTTTAAACCCAAACATAAATGTATATTTATTTAAACTGATTTAAAAGTAAGGTTGCGTGTATTTTTATCGCAAAAAGAATATTTAATTTAAAATTTTAATTTAGAGTTAATTACACGATTGGTCCCTATGGTTTGCTCATATTGTAATATTGGTCCCAACTTTTAAAAAATTACAGGTTTGGTCTGTAACATCTCGTATTTTACGATAATTAAAAATAATAATAATAATAATAACAATAAAGATAATAATAATAAATAATAATAATAATAATAATGATAATAATAATAATAATAATAAAGATAATAATAATAGTAATAATAATAAAGATAATAATAACAATAATAAAGATAATAATAATAATAATAATAATAATAATAAAAATAATAATAATAAGAATAATAATAATAATAATAATAATAATAATAACTTAGAATTAAAGTGCAGGGGGTTGTTTTGTCATTTTAAAAACTTTAAATAAAAGTTTAATACATAAAATAATAACATGTGAAAGTTGAGGGACCAAAACTGTAAAACCCAAACCAACCCCCCTTTCCCGCTCGTTTTTCCGGTCACCGGACCGGCGGTCTCTGGCGAGCCACCGGCGAGCCAAAACACCACGATTAACGCGGTTTTGACCAAATCAAATACTCCCGACATAACCACGCGTAAATTTCGAACTTGTTCCCCGCTTTAATTTGAAAAATAGTGCGATCTAAACCAACCCACGATTCCATCCGTGTTCTTCGGCACCTTTCCAACCCGATCGATCGCACTAATACTTTAATAATCAAATTAAATCCGCACTATCCATCGTTTAATCATTTAAAACCTTCCATTGAGTTCAATTACATCTAAAAACGCACAAAACACTCCATCGATCATCATCTTCCTCGTCGACCTGCAACTGGGTCGAACACCACCCTCCGACTTTCCTAACTCGAATTAAACAGAGGGTTTTTCATCTTTGAGTTCATTCGAAGCTTCCTGTAAATTTAATTTGAGTTTTGTGATCGTTAGCACCCGAATCAAGTACAACCGTGGCCGCGACCTATTCTTCACTGATCTTGACGATTCTAAACTCCAAATCAGGTAATTAAAGGGATCATCTTGTTTGTTTAATCATAGGAAACAAAAACCCTATGGTTGTATTCGTTAACAACATCAAATTGATGTTCAATTTGGGATCAATCGGATTCTAGGGTTCTTGAGAAAAGGGGGCGATTGTTAACTCAGTTTATAAAGGTTTGGAACCATTTTACATCGTGGCTGTAAGCCTGGTCTATTGGTTCCGTGTTCCCCCTGTTATGTTGAAGGTCCCGGGTTCGAAACCCGGCCACCTCACATTTTTTTTACTAGTTTTTCACCCAGAATTTAATCATAGAAAATTTTTAATAAATATAAAATAATTTTTATAAACTTTAAATATTTTTTTAAACATCAAATAAATTTCTGAAAATTTATTTCTTATAATATCTTAACATTTTATTCTATTTTATTAAAACAAATAATATAGCTAGTTAAATAATTTATAAAATAGACTTTAAAATTTGTGTATCTTAACAAAACATTACAATTGAATTATTTTCTTATTTTAGCTTATTAAATTCTTATTCAAATAATAAATAATAAAACATTTGATCCAAATGTTATTTTTAAATGTATATCTAACCTTTATATTTAAATTGTTATTGGACTTGAAACAATAAATCTTTATAAATAGTATTTGACATTATATTAATTAAGGTTTTGTCATTATAACTGTAGAAATTATATAATTTATAATTTCACGAGTTATTTACAAATATTATATTTTTATACGAAATGTACTAACTAAAGGTTTAGATTAATAATTTATTATTAATCAAAACGTTATTCCTATTAATGTTAAATAATCATAAAGCTTGATTAATAGTGAATCATATCAATAGTTTATACTCATATCAATAGTTTATACTTAAAGTCAACTCTAAAATAATTACTTATATAATTCTTTTAATGAACTAAAAATGTAAATAATTACATTATAAACTTATTACCTATTATAAAACCTTAAAACTATTGAAAGCCAAACTATTAATTGAACGTTAATTATATTATTAACCTTAAACTTGTAATATACATTTAGGTGCTTGTAAAAGAATCCGTTGGAGCATCGTTAATTCTTATAATCCTCTTATATACTTATACGTCATTGTGAGTATTTTCATACCCCTTTTTCTTATTTTCACACTTTGGGGTGAAACATGTTAACTTATATCATTGCACTTATAAACTTATTCGAGACTTGTAAACTTATGGCAATTTACTTGTGAGTTGTGGTTAGTTGAACTTTTGTGGTTACCATGTTATGGCGTTATATGTACAATCATTAACTATTGCTAGCCCAGCGAAGTCATAGATCTATGGGACAGACAACCTATTTGGTGGCCCTAGTGTCGTATTCTTGAGCACTATGGGGATCAAATACACTTAGCTGATCGTATATACTTTTAACGTCAATAAAATATTAACGTCGTTTGATACTTATAAAACTTTGTCGAGGTTTGATTGTTGCATTGTTCATAACATCCTTAATCACTTTATTCACTAATTTACAACTTGAATTGCCATCTTTTATATATTCTATGTATTGAAAACTATGGAATGCTCACCAACATTTTTATGTTGACCTTTTATTTTTAACATGTTTCAGGTTACTCTTTGAAGCTTATCACACTTAGGACTGGACTTAGAGAAATAAACGAATGATCTGGATACTTTTATACTTGTATTCTGGATGTATCTTTGTTTGAACATTTACTTGTATTGTTACAATTGAATCTTGATTAGTATATTTGGAACTAATAATAGCGTTATGTGGTTGTGAACAATCGTAACTCTCACACCTCGACGTTTCCACCGTCTAGGTTGGGGTGTGACATGGTCCTTACTGTTTGTCAAACCGTAACACGATTGGTCCTTAACACTAAACTCGGTTAAAAATTCTAGTTAAATGGGTGTAAAATACTTTTCTACCTATAACTAAAAGACAAAATATAGAAGGAACTCTTTTTATTTGATTATATATATGTGCGTGTACGAGTGTGTGTGTGTGTGTATATGTGTATATATATATTGACTTGAAGAAACCTGTACACACAGTCACACCAGGACATTATCGATGTCGGAATCACCGCCGGAAACATCGCTGCCAGAACCACCACGTCCCCCCAATTCCATCGCCATCTCCACCACCCTTCATCGCCCTCCATCGACACCACACCATCATCATAATCTTCCTAACTCCAAGCAGGACACCAACGCCTTTACCTCCCCCTACGGGCCCCCTACGGACACCACACCACACTATATCGATCCCTGTCGTTACACATAAACGTGGTAGCTAACCCCCGACAGTTGATCCACACTGCAAGGCACATGGTCTGCTCATTAATACGGATCCATCATCATACAATAAACCCACATAAGTGAAGTCCAACATAGTGTTTGTAAGACTTTTCATCATCATACGGGCTCGAGGTGACATTACTTTAGTTCCACTTTTGATTAGTTTTATCTTCCACTTTAATATATAATACTTTACTTACTAATTATGCAACATATCAAGTACAGTTTATCATGTTACATAACTATAATAGGGAAGACAAAATAACATAACACTGTATAACCGACCCTCCGTGAGACAACGGGGGTCCGAGGGCGGTAGCCCCTGATAGCGGGGTTCTAGGGGCAGCAACCCCTAGTGGGGTCCAAGGGGCAACGCCCCTGGCTGGGGCCGGACTGATAGGTAAGCGCGCAAAATTTTTATTTTAAGGACTTTACATAGCATATTTTGTTATAGGAAAATTTATTTTCTTGTTAAACCCTCTTGAAATCTTTACCTTGAAAACCTTAGGTTTACTATGCATAATAGCCCCAAAAACATGGAAAACCTTTTGAATAAGGGGATCTAGAACTCACCTGATCAAATTATATAGTTTCACGACTAAGCTTCCTAGGCTAGATTCGCACTACACAGCCTGCACATCAGTCAACACTCAAATAGGTCATTTCTATGCAATTTCACTGCTAGTTTCGCTGGCAGTTTCGCTGGCAGATTCGCTGGCAGTTTCACTGGTAGGAACGCTGGTAGTTTCGCTACCAGTTTCGCCCAATAGCCTCGCATGACAGTTTCGCTGCCAGGTGCGCCAAACTTTCGTTGGAATTTCCTAGGTTCGCAGGTTCTACTGGTCAACTAAGGCACTAGCGAAATTACCAGCAAAACTGTATAGTTTCGCTGGGAATTCTCTTAATTTTGCTGGATGAGCCCACAGTTTCGCTGATCGGGCTCACAGTTTCGCGGGACGAATAAAAATGACGGACTAGCCCGTTTTTAACCCAAAATCTTAACTTTTTACGTCCAAATCCTTGGTTTATCATTCATGAAACTATATCTAACCTTTTTACATATTTTTATACGTAAAAATGTGACCTGTATATGATTCTTTGAAACTTTTGAACCTAAAACCCTAGAATTCTGGATATGTTCTACATAAGTGTTTAGAGGACGATTCTTACCTTGATTTGTTGCTCCTTTCTCGTGGTTTGAACTCCAACTTGCAGGTCTTCTATCCCTTCAACAATAGAAGTTGGGGGGCTAAGGTTGCAAATGAGGATGGTGGAGGCTGGTCATGCATGTTTAAAGGCTGGTTATAGGCCCTTAAACCCATCAAAGTTTAGCCCATTATGGTTAATTTAGTCCATAACCCACCTTTCCTTATTTATATTAATTAACCCTTAATAAAGTCCATTATTATTAAATGACTTGCTTCGGAAATTTCAGGGCGTTACAGTGATGGAGAGGGTGTTTGGTTGTAGTATTGTCGGTGGTGGATGACGGTGGTGGTGGTTTACCGATGGTGGTGGTGGTCGGTTGAGGGTGATGGTGGTGGGTTGATGTGACATCCGTCACCAACAGCTCCGTTAATTAACGCTGAGCTCGTTAACTCTCCTAGTGTACTTACTTTTGTTGCGTAATTAATCCGTTCTAATCTTAAAATTTTTATTTTATTCGTCTTGCACGTTGATCCTAATATTACATTAATAATAAATAATAAAATTAACCACTAATAGTATAATTAATTAATTTATTATTTTCTTTTATGTTAACTTTTAATAATGTTTATTATTATTATTATTACAAAAATTATTATTACTAATATTGTGACAATTAGTATTATAATTATTACTAATATTATTATTAATATTGTTATTATTATTATAATTAAAGTAGAGGGTTTAATTTGTAATTTAACTAAACTCAAGGGAATAATTAATTAAAAGTTCGGGGGCCAAACTGCAAATAACAAAATTATATATAAACAACCCAACCCGTCGACCCTCCCCCGAATAACCCTAAAACCGCCGTGAATTCTTTCCCCTACGCGATCAAAGTCGTCTCCGACCAAGTCACCGCCGCCGACCGCTTTTCCGTGAAATTCAAGTCACCGGGAACACTCTGTCGGTCACCGTCAACCTTCCGTAACGCATACCGTAGGTACGTGCTCGGTTTTCATTCCGGTTTTGTTTCGTTTTGTTGCGTTACGTGCCGTCTTCTCGGTTGAGTTCGGTTTGGCTGGTTTGCGGTGATGCTCGGTGTTGTGCGACGCGTTGTGAGTATGTATATATACATGTATTATATGTGATTATGTTGTGTGTGTTTTGGTGTATGGGCGTGCATATATATATGCGTATATATTGTGTGTGTATGAATATGTATATATGTGGGTGATTAAATGCATAAGTATATCGTGTGTGTGTGTGTGTCATGCGGCTGTAAGTGTGTGTGTAAAGGGGGTGTGCGTGTGTTTTAGTGTGTGTGATGCGTGTAACTGTGTGTGATAATATGTATGTGTAGGAACCGTGTGTATGGTCATATGGGTGTGTGAATGTGTATGTGAAAGTGTGTGCATAGTGTGGGTGTTCATGTGTGAATGTGTGTGTACGTAAGTGAGTGTGTGGGTTGGTAATGGAGTAAAAAAAAAGAAAGTTTATGGATGTAAGGTTATATATGTGCATGTGCATATTCATAAATATATGTATGTATGGTGGAGTGTATGTGTGTGTTTGTATTTTAAGACATATATGTTGTGTGGTGTACTCATATAAAACGTAGGTATGTATATATATATATCAAGTATATATTTATATATGTTGTATATTTGGGAATGTATGGGTGGATATATAAAGAATGAGTATGTGAGAAGTATAAATATAAAGTTTGTGTATGTGATCAAATTTTATACATATAATTGTGTGAGTTGTATTTGAGCATATAGTCATGTGTTGCGTTGGAAGTGACTCGCGCGATAAACCCGGATCAATAAGAGACATAAGAAATTTTATAACAATTATTAAACATCTATATAAATAGAGGTATATGCTAATGGTGTACTCAAATTAATTATATATACATATATTTCTCTTCTCGTGTTTAAGTCCTCGAGTAATTTACCTACTATAATTAATATATATGTTAATAAAGAAGGGAAATGAACAGTGTGAACAGTGTCTGTGGGTATTATCTCCACCACCGACTCCGCACCGCCCTCCTACCGTTGTCGCCTTCTCTTTCTTCGCCTCCAACGCCGTCGCCTCCTCCGTCGTGGCCTCCGCTCCGCCACCGCCAATCCGATTCCGATTCAGGTGTCGTAGAACCTCTCGCTTGCTGTCGGAATCACCAACACCCACCTCCACCATCGTGCTGCTCAGCCTCCGGCGTCCATCCTCTGCTCTCCGCCCTCCGACCACCGGTGATGGGGGAGATCCAACCCCCAATTGGACGCGAGATTCCGAAACTACGACTGAGACCAAGAAGCGAGCTCCTAGAGGCTTCTCCAAGCCCCGACCAGTTTCGCCGGAGATGAAGGACTTCCTCGGCGGTAGAACGGAGATCCCACGCATCCAAGTCCTCAAGGTTATTTGGGCTCACATCAAAGAAAATGGCCTGCAGGTAACGCCGCCTCTTCACTCTCACACTTTGTATTCTTATCTCACACTTGAAAACTTTATGTCCTGTTTCAGTAATAATTATTCATGTATGTTGTAGTTTACCTTTGAATTTCATACTCTTTTCAACTGCTCATATCAAACCCTAGCTTCTCTATTATACAGTGTACTCATGAACTATGGTTAGATATATTTTCATGAAAATCCACAATATTAACTTCTAATTACAGTAGGAAAAATTGCTGTTTTGAAGTTTTGTATTGTATTACATACAGTTTTCAACTGTGCTTATGAAACCCTAGCAGTATGCTCTTCAAGTATGGTTAGATTTTTGTAAAAATACTTAATAATATTAAGTTGGAATTTTAGTAATGATTTGATGTATTTCCAAGTTTTCTTCTGTTATAAGTTAAGATGTTGATTTTGTGTGTTCAGGATCCAACAAACGAGAGGGTTATTGTCTGTGATGAGAAGCTGAAGAAGATATTTGGAGGCAAGGATCAAGTTGGGTTTCTTGAGATTGCAGGGCTAATCAGTCCTCACTTCAAGAAAGTGGAAAACTAGGTTTAATGTTGCTATGTTGAGCAGGAGATTCGCCGGAGAGGATGACGGTTCTCCGGTGATGGCGAGGAATTTGCCGCCGTGGCCGTGGAATTCGGGGCTGAAGCAGCAGCATAGTGTCGAGTATTGGTTGATGGCTTCGTTGTTCTGTGAGAATTGTACTGATGGTAGTGAGGCGGTTAGGGTTTTGAATCCGGAGGCAGCGGATGTGTTCTTCGTGTCGTTTTTTTCTTCGTTGAGTTTTAATACGCATGGGAGGAATATGACGGACCCGGATACTGCGATCGATAGACAATTGCAGGTAAAAATCAGTCGAGAACTTTAATTGTATCAGTGTAGCTATGTATCATGCTATTTGATCGTATAGGGTGAACCATTGACTAGATTTCGTGCGCGTTATGGCTATCATAAGCAATATAGTCGAACTTCATTTAGTAGAACAATGTTAGTGATTCACTTTTGATTTACATCGCCTTTGCATTTGAAAAGTAGTTCATTTGACCTGTTCATGTGATATCAGAAACTGCAGCCATTCTTGAGGGAATATCAGCTAAAGAACCCTTTAATGTCCTATCTGATTGTCTAATTACCCTATATGTTAATAGAGCAACTGAATGAACAATGATATACACATTTTTATGCGTCTTGTACAATAATTTGTTGCCTCTATATATTACCGCTGATGAAGCGGTGGATTCCCTGGGTTCTTCGCATGCTGTTTTACACACAGAGAGAGAGAGGTTTAAGGGTTTGGAGGTGGTGGTCTGCTGGTAGTGAATGCAAGTAGTGGTTTTCTAAGGAGATTCATGGCTGGTGTGGTAGAAGGTAGTGATGCATGGCGGTGGATGATGGAGATGAAGGGTCAATCGGTGGGCTAGGGCAGTGGAGATGGTGTTTGAAACCGATTATGAAGTAAGATGATAACGGTGGTATGGATGAGTTTTGTGGTGGTGCAAAAAGCCTCGCCTCACCCCTATAATTTTAGTTTGGTACTAAACAAAATCTTACTTGAACTTGTTTTATATTTTTTTCAATCGGTTGGCTTCTGTTTTTATTTTAATTGACTTTATAATGAGCAATCTCTGTAGCGAATTTGGATTTTGGAATTTGGGTTAATTTGAATATCTTTTGAGTGAATAAAAGATTGAAAATGGGTTTTGGTAGGTGGGTTTTGGTAAGTGAGGGTGGAGCAACAGTAAAGATGGTTCTTAGAGCTTCCAAGATGGATGATTGATTTATTTTATGAGGATTGAATGTTTAGGGACTTGCATATAAATATAAGCATAGGAGCGATTGTGTTTACACTTACGCCACATTTACAATTTATTTAACCCACATTAGTGAGAAGGTCTTTAGATTTGTTACTTCTATGTTTTCTACATGTAAAGTCAGCCTAATTATTCGAATTTTATGTTTGTTTGGGACTTTTGTAGCCAGTTGCGGTTGAAGTATAATGCTATGATAATGAGTTTGATTTTATCTACCTGGATTAGAATAAAGTCTATATAGTCTGCATCTTGGCTGGGCAAGGTGGGATACACTTGCAGCCATGGCAGGTTTATCATTTGTTATTCCATTCATCACATATTTGAGCCTTATTATTGTTCACTTACATTATTACTAACATGATTATAAATATCACTATCATCCTATATATTAATAGAGCAATGAAAGGAATAGTGATTTACATTTTGTTGTACCTCACGTGATTTGTTTTGGCATGCTATAGGGAAATGCCTTATCAGGCATGCTCACATGGCGGCTACAGCGCGCAATGAAATCAAATGTACCTAACAGAACGATGGGTTGTTGTTGATTTTGTCATCTGGGTACTTCTACCTACATCGATGATGATGGGTTGTTCATCTGAGACGTTATATCGGGCCGATGACGGTGAGTGTGAGCTCATCTAAGACATGGTGTCATGGAATTGTTTGTCAATTACCATGACGTTGATTGTTATTGTTTTTCATTATGCTAAGGTATTAAGCACTACTTGGTTGTTAGTTTTCTTTGGCGTTAGGGCTGCGAGTTTGAGAAGTGTTGCTTGATTGTTTTTTCCTTTTGTTTAATTGGCACCAAGTAGACATCATGGCTGCCATTTTTCCATGCGTCCTTGCTTTCATGGTGGTTCACATCAGGGCTCTGACCGTTGGCAGCAAGTTGGACAAAAAACACAAAGGATCAGGTCAGATTGTTATTCATGCCCCTTTAATATTTGATTTTGAAACCATTCTACTATTATAATAGTTAAACAATAAAAGACTAACTTATGCCTTTGTAATATACTCGCTGAAGTTCAATTAAATCTAGCTAAATGATGTAATAATATAAATGCTCAATGTCATAAAGAAGTTGTTCTTAAATGGTAGATTAATTATATCTTCAATAAGTAATTGGACTTTCTGTTTAGTATCATATTTCTTGAATTTTTTTGCAGGATTTAAGAAGAGGGAGAAACTAAAACAAACATACCCAGTGTATCCCGCTGGAGAGCAGGGTCTGGAGGGAGAAACTGAATTTTTTAATTTAAAATGGGAAGGATCAAAAAGAATTTGTGTCAAGGTGCATTATAAAGCTTTTAAACATAAAATATCTAATAAGGAAACCTGAAGTTAAATACATATTCATAATTATTGTCTAAATGATTTTATTTAGATTTGTTTAATGTACTGCTACTCAGGTTTTAAAATGTGAAAAACGTAAGTGCAAGTGCTCAAGTGGGATTAAAGAGTTTGACTTTTCTCCTTTACCTTCTTGGTTAAGGTGAGTTGCTATTGCATCAAACTCATGTTGACCATCTTCAAGGTCCTGGTAGCTCAAGTATAGGCCACTTGGTCATGCATTACTTTTGTAGCAAAAGTAGAATCAGATTTCTGTTTGGATACGGTTTCTTTGTCATATTGGTAATGGATAACAAACCAAACCATGTGGCGTGTAATCAACCCTGATTGATCAAACTATGAGAATACTGTTGATGAAAAATCAATCATTGATTTAGCATTTGAAGCCTCCTATCAAGGTCTCATTCTTTTTTAGTTATTCTTATTCACATTCGGTTTTTTAAACAATAGTTTATACATGCCGGTAGTCATCTTAGTCATATTGGTTATTTATGCTTGAATCCTTAGTCATATTGGTTATTCACATTCGGTTTTTTAAACAATAGTTTATACACACAGGGTCTTATCTTTGTGGTTGATAGCAATGATAGGGACAGAGTTGTTGAGCCAAGAGATGAATTGCACAGGATGTTGAATGAGGTAGGTTTGCATTTCTTGAAATTTGCATATTCTTGCCTTTCATCAAATGCAGGTAAACTAAAACCTTGGTTTTATTTATCTTCATAATCTATATTTTATACAAGGGAAAAGGTTTACCTGCTTGTCATTTTACTCCTTCCTGATGTTTGCGTACATGGTTTGCAGCCATAATGAGAAGCCGGATCTGAGCCAATGGTTGAAACTAGGGTTGTACCGGTAATTATCGGTTTTAAAATACTCGCGCAGCGCGCGAGGTAGAATAACACTAGTTCTATAAATAACTACAAATAAAAATATATATATATACCTTTTGAGTGAGTAACGCGCTAAAACCCGAACCGACCCGAAACCGACCGAACGTAATTTCTCTCATCGAACGTGTTTAAAGTTTTATTTATAATATTTATAGGCGTTTGATCATACATTGCTCACACCATTTGGAAGCGTTTTTGCTCGCTTTATTTTCTAATCATTTCAAGGTGAGTTTCACGACCCCATTTTTTATTACAATTTTATAAATCTTTGGGGGAAAAGTATGCTCACTCTTTCTAGCAGTGAACTCAATTTATTTTGGATTAACGTGTTACTGTTTGCAAGCAATATCTTACGCATGAGTTTCTGTGTGGTTCTTTAATCACAACTATTTAACTCCGGTGTTGGAGCCAACGGACAGGTATTGATAGTACTATTGGGTTGACACCCCCACCCATGTATGTTAGTATACTAGTTGAGACTGACTGTGGTTATTGTGACACCTCGCAATATCAAGCAAAGAACATTGTGGTTACTGTCACATTAGTGTGACAGTTCAGATGATACAGATGGATTTAATTTACAAAGTTTTAGAAACATTCAAGATATTCTCAAATCAGAAAGGAAACCTAAGATACTTCTTGTTGAAGATCATGTGGTGAATGTGATGGTGTGTAGCATCTGTCACCAATAGACCGTCAAATCGGCATTAAACTCGTTAACTCATCGTGTGTATTAACGATCCTTACGTATGTTCATAGTCTAATTATTGTTTTAACCGAATTATCTACGTGTTCTCGTTTCGTATGTGTGTGAACTATCCTTACGTATTTATTATATATATATATATATATATATATATATATATATATATATATATATCGTATTAGTTGAATTTAACGTATCCACATTCGTATTAGTAATAATAATAATAATCATAATAATAATAATAATGATGATGATGATAATAATAATAATAATAATAATAATAATAATAATAATAATAATAATAATAATAATAATAATAAAGTCCAGGGGGCAATTCTGTCATTTTTGGAAACTATAAAAACAAGTTATAACATGAAATAATAATAATTAAACCACAGGGACCATTTCTGTAATTTCAAAATTTTCAAAACCAACCCCCCCGCCCATTTCCCTTCGTGTTTCCGGCCAGCACTGTTCCGGCCGAAGTTCGACAACACTCCGGCGACCACCAAAACCGATTAAAAACTCGATTTTAATAGCTTAAATTACATAGAATCGTTTTGTAATCAAGATTCGAACCCGAAGCACCGCTAAAACGTGTTAAATCGGTCAAATAACGGTTAGAAGAGAATCCACTTTATCTTTCGACCGTTCAACGACTAAATCACCCACTAAAACACCACTTTAACCAAATTGATTCAAGCAACTCGAACTTTAACAACCTGTACATCAAATGTAACCTCCCATTTCATCAGAACACACAAAACCAAACCAATTCGATCAAACCCTCTGTTCGAACCTGCAACTCAATCAACCATCACCCTCCGACCTATATACACTGCAATTAACATAGGGCTATTGATCATTAGCATCATTCAAAGCTTTCTGTACAAGTAATTTGATTTTCATCACGGTTTGATCATCAATCGAATTCGAGATAGCCGCGACTTGTTCAATACTGTTCTTATCATCAAATAGACACAAAACAGGTAATTAAACACCTATACATACTCGTTTACACATGGGGAATCAAAGCCCCATGTTTATTTCAGTAATCACTATCGAACTCGTGTTTAATTTGGGGGAAATTGAATTAGGGTTCTTCGGGAAATTTGGGGAAACTGGGGAACCCAGTTTAAAAACAATTAAAACCCAATATTCTCGCGGCTTAGTCCTTTTGGTCCACTGGTTAAACACATGTTCCCCATCTGAGAGATCCCAGGTTCGACCCCGGGCCACTGCATTTATTTTTTTAAAGGCCTTTTGAGCCTCTAAAAATTATATAAAAATTTCTAAAAATCCTAAAAATAAATTTTATAAACATTTCTTATTTAAAATATTACAAAATGATTTTCTGTAAATTTATTTTGTTTAAAAACCTTAAAAATCTTTACAAAATATTATTTATAAATAATATAAATAATTAATTTTTATAAAAATAGACATTAAATCGTGTTTAATTATGAAATAATCATGAGAATCATAGAAATTATACAACTTACAATTTCACGAATTATTTACCAATATAACTACAAGTTATAAAATATACTTTAAATTAATTAAATTTAATATATAAATCAATAAATTTATAAAATTAAGCTCAAATATATATAACAAATCATGTGCATCAAACTAGACCAACCCAAATCCGATCAAATATATCTATTCACATTGAATACATATTAAAAACTTAAATACAATTATTACATAGGTATTGATCGTGTTTGATCGTGCATTGCTATAATCTGTGAAGTCTTTATGCATTACATCAATTCAAGGTGAGTTTCGTGGCCCTTTTTTATGCTTATATAAGTTTTCAATGTTTTCAATCTATTGGGGGAAAAGTATGCTCACCCGTTTTTAATGCTGTACATTCTATATTGTATACTTGGAATCAATGTGATACTGTTTTGCATGCATACATGGTGTTATTCTATGGATTCTTACAACCATTAATTCCCGGGTTTGGGAACCAACGGTTAGGTATTGGTAGTACTACTAGGTTGACACCCCCACCCTTCGACGATTGGTTAACTTGCGAGTTACCAACACAGCTGCCAACAATCAGGCCAAGGGTGAATATATTCCGGCTAATTTATATGCATAATGTCATTAGGTTTGGTTGTCTAAAACACATGTTATGTGGTTTGTGCTTGCAGTATGATTCCATATCAAATCCTATACAGCATCAATTACATGTTTTAAATTTAAACCTGCGGAACTCACCAACATTATGTGTTGACATTTTTGAGCATATCTTTTCAGGTGAACATAATCAAAGAGGATAGCTAGTGCTGATGCCTTAGCCGAGACCCTCAGGATTTCAATAGTTTTGCACTTGTAATGTATATCATTTGTATTCATTTGTGAACTCTGTGTATTTTGAATTTAGAATCAATAAGACTATGATAGTCGTGGAACTGACTAACCACGACACAAGTCACCATTGTGTCGGGCGATGTCATGACGCGAGGATTTTGCATGTATTATGTCTCTGTAATTATAACAAGTGTTATGACGATCCCGTCCGTCGCACCCTCGTGTTTCCGCTCTAAGCGAGGGTGTGACAGATTGGTATCAGAGCCTTGGTTATAGAGAATTAGGTGGAGAATTCGACCTAGACTATAACCTAAGAACCTTCATATAGAATGCATGCTAGGGATTGTGTGCATTTGATTTTACCTAAATGTCTTTCATGATTTGTGTGACACATAGACACCTATATTCTGGATTTTTTGGCAAAAAGGCCTTCGGGCTAAGGCAAGCGTATTCGTATAAATCTCATTGCGAGACCCGTTACGCTACCTGGGGATTTCTGGGATGAGTGATAAACTATGGTCAATACACAAGTCTATAAGGCAAATGGGTCAAGTATATTAAATCTATGAATTTAATATACAAGTATGTTCCTACATACTTGATTTTATACATATACACGTGTTATCTGAACATCCCGAGGAAGATATTAATACTCTTAGTCTTTCTCCATGGGATACTTTGATACTAGAACTTCACGCTTGCATGCGTACAACATCATATTATTAGGGAACTTCGGTGATCACGCGTAGTGTTGACCTCGGATAATGAATCCGACCCTATCATGGTTATGACTGAAATCCTGAAAGTATGACGGATATGCAGTTATCATTAGACTTAATGTGCTTATATGCTTATTTGCTATTACATGCTATTATTGGAATACTGGCTCATGGACATAAGGACATTATATTATTTGTGCTTGATGAATCTAAATAATACTATGATGTTAACTTGGGGTAAGTGAAGCTAAGGGTGATCATGCAAGGTAAATTACCATTACGGGTGCACACGTAATTGCAATTCACCATGCATGAGAAGTCTGGCTAATCTTACCATGAGGTAACGATCATGAGTATCACAAGTTTCTATTCTATACCCTAGGGTGCTAGGGTCATAATTCTAGTAAGTCCTTGTTGAAGGCAATCAAACATTATAAGTTCTTGTTGAAGGCAATCAAACATTATCAATATTTACTCAAGTCCTGTCCTACTTAGAGCCTTCATGGTATTTCCAATCACGATACTGACCTTATGAGACATTCCTCCACTTAGCATTTCAGTAACTACTGATTAATGCTTAGAATGAAAGTGGAATACATGAATGTAGAGGAGTAATGATACTCTCTACCCATATAAAATGTTATTATTTGAGTAGGTGCTAAGGAAAATTAAGATGTTATGTAACTAGTTTAAGTATTATTCAAGGTATATCGTGGATGTGGTGGGAACGTTGCGGGGAACCCTATATTTAAGCATCACCGGTATACTAAGAATATGCTTAATCTGGGCTACATAATGATCTTGATGGACCGAAGCATAGGTTATAGAAACTTGATAAGCGAAATCATGCGGTGACTAAAGTTTCCATCTTTCTGTAGTTAAAAGATGGCGCCTAAAAGAGTCACACACAAAACCAACCAAGAAGCTGAAGCCCCACAAAACAGGAGAAGGGGTAGACCATCAAGAGCTGGTGGTGCTCCAGCTGAAAATAATCAGGAAACTGGTAATCCTGATATAGCTGCTATGATTGCTCAGCAGCTAGCTGCATTGGTACCAATCATCGTAACCCAAGTAAGCGACGCCCTGCTGAATCATCCTCTCCACGGGGATCACAATACCAATGGCCAACATAACCAAGGTATGGTGGATGATACTGGCAATGGCAGAACAAATTGAAACGAAACTGGAGTCAACCATACCAAACGGGGATGCACATATAAAGAATCTGTGGCTTGCAAACCCTACGAATTCGATGGGACAGGCGGAGCAATAGCCTTGACCAGATGGATCGAGAAGATGGAGGCAGTAATCGACATTAGTGAATGCCTCGATAGTCAACGGATCAAATATGCCACCTGCTCACTGCAAGGCAAGGCGTTAACCTGGTGGAACACCCAGGTACAAGCTAGAGGAAGGGAGTCTGCAATGCAGATGACCTGGGATGAATTTAAGGCATTGATTTCTGAGGAATATTGTCCTCTTAATGAAATGCAGAAACTCGAACAAGAATTCTGGAATCACGCAATGGTGGGCGCTGGGCATGCAGCGTACATCGATCGATTTCATGAATTGGCAAGATTGATTCCGCATTTAGTCACACCGGAATCCAAGAGAATCGAGAGGTACATTTGGGGACTTGCGCCTCAAATCCGAGCACTGGTAACAGCAACGGCTCCTCCTACCATCTAGAGTGCAATTTTGAAGGCTGGCGCTCTTACTGACGAAATGGTGAGAACCGGATTGTTGGGGAAAGGAACCGAGAAGAGAAAGGAATTCGGGTCTAACACTGGAAGATCCGATAAGAAGGCTAAAACAGCCCGAAGTTTTGTGGTTGTAACCCAAGAAAAGAAGGATTACACAGGACCATACCCCAAGTGCAACAAGTGTAATTATCACCATTCCCCAGCAAGGCCGTGTCGGGAATGCACAAACTGTAGGCGCTTGGGTCACTGGGCGAAGGATTGTAGGATTACGCCAAACCTGGTAGCGCCCATCAATGCGGTTAACCCCGCCGGGAATGCCAGGGCATGCTATGAATGCGGAGGTCTCGATCACTTCCGAAACAAGTGCCCCCGACTAAACAGAGCACCCGGTCAATAAGGCAATAACCAGCAGCAATTGCTGGCTATAGCTGGTAATCCGGCCCAGGGAAATCAAGGAAATGCTGCAAGAGAACGTGCCTTCGTCATTGGAGCCAATGATGCCCGCCAGGATCCCAAGGTCGTCACGGGTACGTACCTTCTCAACGACCACTTCGCCTCTATATTTTTGATACGGGAGCAGACAATAGCTTCATATCTTCTGATTTTGCACACATGCTTGACTTGAAACCGAGTAGGCTAGAAACTAGCTTTTCCGTAGAAATGGCCAATGGTAAATTCGTACCAGCAGATAAGATCATTAGACAGTGCTCCATAATATTATAAGACCATGCCTTCAACATAGATTTAATACCTTTTGAGCTAGGGAGCTTCGACGTGATTGTGGGAGTGGATTGGTTGACGAAGCACGGAGCCGAGATCGTTTGTCGGGAGAAAGTAGTACGAATCCCCATGCCTAATGGGGAGGTACTCAATATTCAAGGAGAACGACCAGGAAGAACTCTGAAGCTTATTTCCTGCATGAAGACGCGTCGATGTCTACGGAAGCAATGCTACGCACTCCTGGCTCATGTTGTAGAAAAGAAGGAAGAAGGCGTCAAGTTGGCAGATATTCCTGTGGTGCGAGATTATCCAGAAGTATTTCCTGATGATTTGTCGGGTTTACCTCCTCTACGACAGGTGGAGTTTCGTGTCGAGTTGGTTCCTGGAGCTACGCCGGTAGCAAAGGCACCATATCGATTAGCACCATCGGAGATGCAAGAATTATCCAGCCAACTACAAGAGCTATTGGAGAAGGGATTTATTCGGCCGAGTCATTCACCATAGGGAGCACCGGTTCTGTTTGTCAAGAAGAAAGACGGATCATTTCGTATGTGTATCGATTATCGCGAGTTGAACAAGTTTACTGTGAAAAATCAATACCCTCTTCCCAGAATTGATGATTTGTTTGATCAATTAAAAGGAGCTTCGTATTTCTCCAAGATTGATCTTCGTTCTGGATATCATCAACTGAGAGTTTTTGAGGATGGCATACCGAAAACAGCATTCAGGACTCGTTACGGGCACTATGAGTTCTTAGTCATGCTGTTCGGCCTGACTAATGCACCAGCTGTGTTCATGGATTTGATGAATCGAGTATGCAAACCATACTTAGATAAGTTCGTGATCGTGTTCATAGACGATATACTTATCTATTCTCGTTCAAAAGAAGACCACGAGAAACACCTTCGAGCAATTTTAGAACTGTTGCGGGAAGAGAAGCTTTTCGCCAAATTCTTGAAGTGTGAATTCTGGCTCCAAGAAGTGAAGTTTTTGGGCCATGTGGTTAACAAAGATGGAATTCACGTGGACCCCAGCAAGATTGAAGCGGTGAAGAAATGGGATACACCCCAAACACCATCAGAAATCCGACAATTCTTAGGATTGGCCGGGTATTATCGACGGTTTATTGCGAATTTTTCAAAAATCGCACAACCGTTGACCATGCTAACCCAGAAGGATAAGAAGTTTGATTGGGGACATGCACAAGAACAAGCTTTCCAAACGTTAAAGGAAAAGCTGTGCAATGCTCCAATACTGTCCCTTCCGGACAGAAATGACGACTTCGTGGTGTATTGCGATGCTTCGTATCAGGGATTAGGATGTGTGTTAATGCAAAGAGACAAGGTGATTGCATACGCCTCACGACAACTAAAGGTGCACGAAAAGAACTACACAACTCATGATTTGGAGTTGGGCGCTGTAGTTTTTGCACTTAAGATATGGAGGCACTATCTGTATGGAACCAAATGCATCATCTATACCGATCATAAGAGCCTTCAACATATCCTGAATCAGAAAGAACTCAACATGCGACAACGACGTTGGGTAGAACTACTTAGTGACTACGATTGCGAAATCCGGTATCATCCGGGGAAAGCAAATGTGGTGGCTGATGCCCTCAGTCGTAAAGAACGCGTAAAACCACTACGTGTTAGGGCTTTGGGATTGACTATTCAAACGAACTTGAAAGCTCAAATTCAAAGTGCGCAAAGTGAGGCTCTAAAAGAAGAAAACCTTGCGGGAGAAGACTTCCGAGGGTTGGATAAACTAATGAATCGCAAGGATGACGGCGTACATTATTTCATTGATCGCATATGGGTTCCCAAATGGGGAGGTGTACGTACACTAGTCTTGGAAGCACACAAGACTCGATATTCTGTTCATCCCGGTGCAGACAAGATGTATCACGATCTGAAGGATCTGTATTGGTGGCCGGGTATGAAGAAAGATATTGCTTTATATGTGAGCAAATGCTTGACGTGTTCAAAAGTCAAAGCTGAACACCAGAAACCATCGGGACTATTGCAACAACCTGAAATTCCCGAGTGGAAATGGGAGAACATCACAATAGATTTTATCACCAAACTCCCGAGAACGCCAAGCGGGCACGACTCGATATGGGTCGTAGTGGATCGACTAACTAAATCTGCTCACTTCTTGCCTATCCGAAAAGACTATAAAATGGATAAGTTGGCAAGATTGTACATCAAAGAGGTTGTGACACGGCATGGAGTGCCGGTGTCAATCATATCCGACCGAGACAGTCGATTTACTTCACGCTTTTGGCAGATGTTGCAGAAAGCGATGGGCACTCGACTGGATATGAGTACAGCTTATCACCCCCAGACAGACGGCCAAAGTGAATGCATAATACAGACGCTTGAGGACATGCTACGGGCATGTGTCATTGATTTTGGTGGCAGTTGGGATACTCATTTACCGTTGATTGAGTTTTCCTACAATAACAGTTACCATACTAGTATTGGGTGTGCACCATTCGAAGCGTTGTATGGCCGAAAATGTAGATCACCTGTATGTTGGGCCGAGATTGGCGAGAGCCAGCTAACAGGTCCCGAAATCATACAAGAAACAACTGATAAGATCTTTCTAATCAAAGACAGGCTTAAGGCGGCTAGAGATCGCCAAAAGAGCTATGCCGATAACCGTCGGAAGCCGTTAGAGTTTAACGTTGGAGATCGAGTGTTACTTAAGGTCTCTCCTTGGAAAGGGATTGTTCGGTTTGGAAAGAAGGGGAAGTTAGCCCCGAGATACATTGGACCATTCGAGATCATAGAGAGAATCGGTCCGGTGGCATACCGATTAAGGTTGCCACAAGAGCTTAACAGTGTGCATGATACTTTCCATGTATCAAACCTCAAGAAGTGTTTAGCTGACGAATCACTTCATGTGCCTATTAAGGATATCAAGGTTGATCAAAGTCTTCATTTTGTGGAGGAACCTATTGAGGTCATGGATCGAAAGGTCAAGAAGTTGAGACGCAGTAAGATACCTATTGTTCGTGTGAGATGGAATTCCAAACGAGGTCCAGAGTTTACATGGGAACGTGAGGATCAGATGAGACTCAAATATCCTCATCTGTTCAAGGATGACACTCTTGGACCTACCACCAGTTGAATTTCGGGACGAAATTCCCTCAACTAGGGGATACTGTGACACCTCGCAATATCAAGCAAAGAACATTGTGGGTTACTGTCACATTAGTATGACAGTTCAGATGATACAGATGAATTTAATGAACAAAGTTTTAGAAACATTCAAGATATTCCCAAATCAGAAAGGAAACCTAAGATAATTCTTGTTGAAGATCATGTGGTGAATGTGATGGTGTGTAGCATCTGTCACTAATAGACCGTCAAATTGGCATTAAACTCGTTAACTCATCGTGTGTATTAACGATCCTTACGTATGTTCATAGTCTAATTATTGTTTTAATCGAATTATCTACGTGTTCTCGTTCCGTATGTGTGTGAACTATCCTTACGTATTTATTATATATATATATATATCGTATTAGTTGAATTTAATGTATCCACATTCGTATTAGTAATAATAATAATAATCATAATAATAATAATAATAATAATAATAATAACAATAATAATAATAATAATAATAATAATAAAGTCCAGGGGGCAATTCTGTCATTTTTAGAAACTATAAAAACAAGTTATAACATGAAATAATAATAATTAAACAACAGGGACCATTTCTGTAATTTCAAAATTATCAAAACCAACCCCCCCGCCCATTTCCCTTTGTGTTTCCGGCCAGCACTGTTCCGGCCGAAGTCCGGCAACACTCCGGCGACCACCAAAACCGATTACAAAATCGATTTTAATAGCTTAAATTACATAGAATCGTTTTGTAAACAAGATTCGAACCCGAAGCACCGCTAAAACGTGTTAAATCGGTCAAATAACGGTTAGAAGAGAATCCACTTTATCTTTCGACCGTTCAACGGCTAAATCACCCACTAAAACACTACTTTAACCAAATTGATTCAAGCAACTCGAACTTTAACAGCCTGTACATCAAATGTAACCTCCCATTTCATCAGAACACACAAAACCAAACCAATTCGATCAAACCCTCTGTTCGAACCTGCAACTCAATCAACCATCACCCTCCGACCTATATACACTGCAATTAACATAGGGCTATTGATCATTAGCATCATTCAAAGCTTTCTGTACAAGTAATTTGATTTTCATCACGGTTTGATCATCAATCGAATTCGAGATAGCCGCGACTTGTTCAATATTGTTCTTATCATCAAATCGACACAAAACAGGTAATTAAACACCTATACATACTCGTTTACACATAGGGAATCAAAGCCTCATGTTTATTTCAGTAATCACTATCGAATTCGTGTTCAATTTGGGGGAAATTGAATTAGGGTTCTTCGGGAAATTTGGGGAAACTGGGGAACCCAGTTTAAAAACAATTAAAACCCAATATTCTCGTGGCTTAGTCCCTTTGGTCCACTGGTTAAACACATGTTCCCCATCCGAGAGGTCCCGGGTTCGACCCCGGGCCACTGTATTTATTTTTTTAAAGGCCTTTTAAGCCCCTAAAAATTATATAAAAATTTCTAAAAATCCTAAAAATAAATTTTACAAACATTTCTTATTTAAAATATTACAAAATGATTTTCTGTAAATTTATTTTGTTTAAAAACCTTAAAAATCTTTACAAAATATTATTTATAAATAATATAAATAATTAATTTTTATAAAAATAGACATTAAATCGTGTTTAATTATGAAATAATCACGAGAATCATAGAAATTATACAACTTACAATTTCACGAATTATTTACCAATATAACTACAAGTTATAAAATATACTTTAAATTAATTAAATTTAATATATAAATCAATAAATTTATAAAATTAAGCTCAAATATATATAACAAATCATGTGCATCAAACTAGACCAACCCAAATCCGATCAAATATATCTATTCGCATTGAATACATATTAAAAACTTAAATACAATTATTACATAGGTATTGATCGTGTTTGATCGTGCATTGCTATAATCTGTGAAGTCTTTGTGCATTACATCAATTCAAGGTGAGTTTCGTGGCCCCTTTTTATGCTTATACAAGTTTTCAATGTTTTCAATCTATTGGGGGAAAGTATGCTCACCCGTTTTTAATGCTGTACATTCTATATTCTATACTTGGAATCAATGTGATACTGTTTTGCATGCATACATGGTGTTATTCTATGGATTCTTACAACCATTAATTCCCGGGTTTGGGAACCAACGGTTAGGTATTGTTAGTACTACTGGGTTGACACCCCAACCCTTCGACGATTGGTTAACTTACGAGTTGCCAACACAGCTGCCAGCAATCAGGCCAAGGGTGAATATATTCCGGCTAATTTATATGCATAATGTCATTAGGTTTGGTTGTCTAAAACACATGTTATGTGGTTTGTGCTTGCAGTATGATTCCAAATCAAATCCTATACAGCATCAATTACATGTTTTAAATTTAAACCTGCGGAACTCACCAACATTATGTGTTGACATTTTTGAGCATATCTTTTCAGGTGAACATAATCAAAGAGGATAGCTAGTGCTGATACCTTAGCAGAGACCCTTAGGATTTTAATAGTTTTGCACTTGTAATGTATATCATTTGTATTCATTTGTGAACTCTGTGTATTTTGGATTTAGAATCAATAAGACTATGATAGTCGTGGAACTGACTAACCACGACACAAGTCACCATTGTGTCGGGCGACGTCATGACGCGAGGATTTTGCATGTATTATGTCTCTGTAATTATACCAAGTGTTATGACGATCCCGTCCGTCGCACCCTCGTGTTTCCGCTCTAAGCGAGGGTGTGACAGTTATGATCGACCCCTGGGTGAATATGTTTCGACAATTGTTGTGTGGTTCGTCATAGGTTTAGTTGTGATGCTCATATGATATTACTTATGATAAACTGTATACACTTATGATCCATAACTCATGCACAGCAACAAGTTTTCAATTTATGTTTAAACCTGTGAACTGACCAACCATGTGTTGACTTTTGAGCATATCTTTTCAGGTGATAATAATCAAAGAGGATAGCTAGAGCCGATGCATAGCAGAGACCCTCAGGATTTCTTTAGACATGCACTAGTGTTTTGACTATCATTTGATTTCACTTATGAATACTATGTTGAACTTTTTATTTGTTGGATTTCATGTTGGATTTGGTTTTGTAAAATCGATAGACTATGCTAGTCGTGGAACTGACTAACCACGACACAAGTCACCATTGTGTCGGGTGACGTCATGACACGTGGATCCTTGCATTTATTTTGTCTCTGTAAACTAACTAGGTGTTATGACGAACCCGTCCATTACATCCTCGTGTTTCCGCTATAAGCGGGGGTGTGACAGATTGGTATCAGAGCCATTAGTTATAGAGAATTAGGTGGAGCACTCGACCTAGACTGTAACCTAAGAACCTTCATGTAGGATGCATACTAGGGTTTGTGTGCATTTGATATTACATGTATGATCTTCATGATGTGGTTGACTGCTTATTACTTCATCATATATTGCTTACCCACATGTAGTATGCATAATGGGATTATATGTGCAACAATATACATATGAATGTTTTAAGTACATTATTGGTTATGCTTACATAGTCTGTCTTACACGCTATCTATGGTTTACATATTTGAGAAGGTTGTAGGTATCATATCATCTGTTTATACCTTGAGAAAGCTTTAGGTAAGCGCACCCTCTCGTTATGTATTTGAATTATATTCGGATGGATTGATAAGTGCTATTTTAAGAATTCTTCTAAGGACTTAGGTTGTTAAGCCAACCCTTATCCCATACGTCTGTCGATGTCACAATTACTATATGTTCCCTTATTTATAACTTGTTAGGTTTAATCTTGGAAGACGGACGCGCTGGCTAAGACGACGCTAGTAGACAAGAGACACGACATACTCAAATTTTATGACTATTTCATCATAGTTTGGATTAAAGTACATGGATTCTTTCAACTATTCCTTGCTCAAGTGAATGCTTACTCAATCGATTCCTTTGTACAACTTTGGTTAATTAACTTTTCGTTAGTAACCATATCCTTGATACTCAAATAATAAAATAATACTCTGTACTTTACAAGATATGTTAACTTGGGTAGGTGGAGCTGGGGGTGATCATGCAAAGCAAATTACCATTACGGGTGCACACGTAATTGCAACTTGCAGTGCATGTGAAGCCTGGCGAATCTTGCCATGAGATAACGATCATGATTAGTACAAATCTTTCATTCTATACCTTGGGACACTAGAGTCATAATTCTAGTAAGACTTTGTTAGTAACGATGAAACATTTATAACCTCTACTTCTACTTAAGTTCTATTCTACCTGGAGCCTTCATGGGATTCATATTATGATATTAGTCTTATTCTCTATGAGACATTGCTCTTTCTAGCATTTCAGTAACTATGAAACTGACTAATTTCTTAGAATGGATGTGGACTTCAAAGACTTGTAGAAGAGTGATGATACTCCTTACACATGCATTACGTTGTTCATTGGGATGATATTAAGTATAATCGGATGTCACGTAACCAGTTTAAACATCGTTCTCGGTATATCGTGGATGTGGTGGGAACGCTGCGGGAAACCCTATATATAAGCATCACCGATATACTAAGAATGTGCTTGAACTGGGCTATGTGATGATCTTGATTAATTGGATTATAAAATAATGGAAATGATAAAGTGAAATAATTGCCTGTATATACCAGGAATTCTCGACATACTAGTCGAAGCATTATGACAAGAAAGGAAAAGCGATAATCCTGACATGTTAGATTGAGGAAATGGAAATTGTAACATATTTGAACAACTACACTGAAAAACCAGGAAATGAAGTATGATTTGCTTACTCACTAATGGGTAAAGCACAAGCATGGAGAATACCCAAACTCAAGTCTGAGGTAAGGAGGCTGTGATAGCCTTGACTTGAGATGAGTTCAAAGCCTTGGTGATTGAGTACTATTACCCAAGGAATGAAATGCAAAAGTTAGAATTATAAATTTGAAATCATGCAATGGTAGGGTTAGGTCATGCTCCTTATGCTGACAAACTCCATGAGTTGATAAAGCTGATGTCATACCTTATGACATTAGACCAAATAGAATTGAGAGGGACATTGGAAAAATCTAATGAGTAGTAGAAAGAAGTTGGAGGGTCGAACAAGCAATCTAGCGGTAAGGTAAACAAGAATGCAAATGTTGTGAACCTAGCTATGTTGGTCGATATGATGAAGCCAACATGCGTTAAACGGGGACGCTAAAAAGGTGGGAGTTTCGACCATTACCATAACGTGTGCCCTAGGTCTATTAGGACCCCAGGACAAGTTGGAAACAATCAGAATTAGGAAATGGATATAGCTAGAAAGTAAGAACAATTAAATTATGGAAATAAAGATCATGTAAATCAAGGTAATACATCGCGCGGTCACACCCTTACGACTGGAGCAACGACATTTGACAAGACCAAATGTTGTTACATGCACGTACCTTATCATCAATAGCTACACATCTATTTGATACCAGGGTTGATAATAGCTTTGATTCTTCTGAAATTATTCTTTAACTTAGCATTAACCCTAGTTGCTTAGAAATTATTTACTCGGTTGAGATGACCAATGGTAATAATTAGAGGTTACACAAAACTATACGAAGATCATGTCTTTGACATAGACTTAATATCGTATGAATTGGTTATCGAAGCATGAAACCAAGATAGTCCATCAGGAGAAGGTGATTCGTCGATGCCTAAAGAAGTGATGTTGGGCATCTCTAGCACATACGGTAGAGAAGAAGGCAGAAGAAAGAAAGTTGAAAGATATTCCTATTGTATGCGATTTTCCAGAAGACCTTCCTTATGACTTAACAGGATTGTCCCCTCTTCGTCAAATAGAAATTCCAGAATGATATGATATCTAGAGCAAGTTCTATTGCAAAGGCACCGTATCAGTTAGCATCAATGCAAATGCAAGAATTATCAAGTAAGCTACAAGAGCTCTTGGATAAAAGTTTTTTTCGACCTAGTCACTGCTATGGGAATCACCGACCGGATTCGTTAAAAAGAAGGATGGGTCGTTCTAGTTGTACATAGATTATCAAAATATAAACAAGTTAATTATCAAAAACCAACATCCTCTCTCTAGGAATTATGATCCATTCGATCAGTTGCATGCAGGACGTAACGTGCTTCTTAAAGTTTGAACTCTGGTCATGTTATTACCAATTAAGGGTTCAAAAAGACGAGACCTGAAGGCAACCTTTAGGACTCGATATGGATATTACAAGTTCTTAGCCATGTCATTTGGGATCACCAATGCTCCAATGGTGTTCATGGACTTGATGAATCGGGTATGCAAGCCGTATTGGATAAAGTCGTAATCGTGTTTGTAGAAAATATCCTCATCTATTCCCGACCAAAGGAAGACCATGATCAATGTTTACGGACGATACTAAAATTATTACGGGAAGAGCAATTGTATGCCAAGTCCTCCAAGTGTGAGTTCTAGTGGTGTGAGGTGAAGTTTTTAGGGCACGTGGTTTAGGAATAGAGAATTCACGTTGATCCTTGAAAGATCGAAGGAGTGAAGTAGTGGGATGCACCTAAGGCTTCCTCGAAAATTAGGCCATTCTTAGAATTGGCTGGATACTATCGATGATTCACTGCGAACTTATCAAAGATTGCTCAACTGTTGACAATGTTAACTTAAAAGGGTGAGAACCGATTAATTTTCCCTCATGGGTCAAATGCCTTCGTGGCATTTTGTGACACCTCACATCAAGGGTTTAGTTCCATTCTAATGCAGAAAGATAAAGTGAATGCTTATGCATCAAAACAACTTAAAGTCCATGACTAAAGTTGTACGAGCATAATTCAGAATTAGGTACGGTGGTGTTCGCACCCAAGTTTTGGAGACACTACCTGTACGGAACGAAACGTGTTATCTATACTGACCATAAGAGCCTCCAACACATTTTTTATTAGAAGGAATTGAATATGCGTTAGAAGCGATGGGTGGAGTTTCTCAGCGATCATAATTACGAGATCCGGTATGATGTTATGAGTAGAAAGGTACGTGTGGAACCTTTACGTGAATGAGCGTTAGGGATGATTATTCAATCGAATCTGAAAACTCAAATTCTGACAGCACAAGGTGAAGCACTAAAGGGAGAGAATATTACGAGTGAGGAATTTCGAGGATTGGATAAACAAATGAATTGTAAAGAGGATGGCATATGGTATTATGTAGATTGTATATTGGTACTAAGTGGGGAGATGTTCGAACCTTGGTTATGAATGAAGTGCACGAGTCCAAGTATTCTGTTCATCCTGGTGTAGATAAGATGTACCAAGATCTTAAGGAATTGTATTGGTGGCCAGGTATGAAGAAAGATATTGTATCTTATGTCGGTAAATGTTCAACCTACTACAAGGTTAAAGCGAACATTATAAACTTTAGAAATTACCATAGTAACTGGAAATCACTGAATAAAAACACTAGTGAGACTATATGGGAATAAGATTGTGGCTAGGCATACGGTGTCTATGTTGATCGTATCAAATCATGATCGCTGGATTATGTCATGGTTCCGGTAAACTCTTACTAGAGCAATTGGCAATTGGTTAGATATAAGTACCACTGATTACCCACCAACGTATGGTTAGAGTGAACGTATAGTTCGGACCCTTGGAGACATGATTAGGGCATGTGTAATTGACTCTGGTGGGAGTTGGCATACCCATTTACCACTGGTTGAGTTCTCTTATAACAATAGTTATCATTCGAGCATTGGATGTGCTCCGTTTGAAGCTTTGTATGAGAGAAAATGTAGATCGCCAGTTTGTTGGTCCAAGGTTGGAGAAAGTCAACTGACAGGCCCTAAGATCATTCAGGAAACCACTGACAAGATATTCCAGATCAAAGACAGACTTAAAGCTGCCAGACCGCCAGAAAAGTTACGCAGATGACAGGCAGGAACCGTTAGAATTCAATGTGGGTGATCGTGTGTTGCTAAAGGTTTCCCCTTGGAAGGGTATTATGCGATTTGGCAAGAAAGGAAAGTTAGCACCGAGGTATGTGGGACCATTTAAAGTCACCGAAAGAATTGGTCCTGTGGTGTATCGTCTGAAATTACCTCAAGAGCTGAGCAGCGTACATGATACGTTCCACGTATCGAACCTTAAGAAATGTTTAGCTGATGGATCCCTCCACGTCCCTATTGAAGAAACCAAGATTGATGAGAAGCTCCATTTTGTGGAAGAATCGATAGAAATAATGGACCGGGAAGTCAAACGATTGAAGGGTAGTAAAATTCTAATTGTTAGAGTACGATGAAACTCTAAACGAGGGCTAGAATTTACGTGGGAACGGAAAGACCAGATGAAACTTAAATATCCGCATCTGTTCATGGATATAACTCGGGATCGAACTCCAGCTGAATTTCAGGACGAAATTCTCTCAACCGGGGGATACTGTGACATCCGTCACCAACAGCTCCGTTAATTAACGCTGAGCTCGTAACTCTCATAGTGTACTTACTTTTATTGCGTAATTAATTCGTTCTGATCTTAAAATTTTTATTTTATTCGTCTTGCACGTTGATCCTAATATTACATTAATAATAAATAATAAAATTAACCACTAATAGTATAATTAATTAATTTATTATTTTCTTTTATGTTAACTTTTAATAATGTTTATTATTATCATTATTACAAAAATTATTATTACTAATATTATGACAATTAGTATTATAATTATTACTAATATTATTATTAATATTGTTATTATTATTATAATTAAAGTAGAGGGTTTAATTTGTAATTTAACTAAACTCAAGGGAATAATTAATTGAAAGTTCGGGGGCCAAACTGCAAATAACAAAATTATATATAAACAACCCAACCCGTCGACCCTCCCCCGAATAACCCTAAAACCGCCGTGAATTCTTTCCCCTACGCGATCAAAGTCGTCTCCGACCAATTCACCGCCGCCGACCGCTTTTCCGTGAAATTCAAGTCACCGGGAACACTCCGTCGGTCACCGTCAACCTTCCGTAACGCATACCGTAGGTACGTGCTCGGTTTTCATTCCGGTTTTGTTTCGTTTTGTTGCGTTACGTGCCGTCTTCTCGGTTGAGTTCGGTTTGGCTGGTTTGCGGTGATGCTCGGTGTTGTGCGACGCGTTGTGAGTATGTATATATACATGTATTATATGTGATTATGTTGTGTGTGTTTTGGTGTATGGGCGTGCATATATATATGCGTATATATTGTGTGTGTATGAATATGTATATATGTAGGTGTTTAAATGCATAAGTATATCGTGTGTGTGTGTGTCATGCGGCTGTAAGTGTGTGTGTAAAGGGGGTGTGCGTGTGTTTTAGCGTGTGTGATGTGTGTAACTGTGTGTGCTAATATGTATGTGTAGGAACCGTGTGTATGGTCATATGGGTGTGTGAATGTGTATGTGAAAGTGTGTGCATAGTGTGGGTGTTCATGTGTGAATGTGTGTGTACGTAAGTGAGTGTGTGGGTTGGTAATGGAGTAAAAAAATAGAAAGTTTATGGATGTAAGATTATATATGTGCATGTGCATATTCATGAATATATGTATGTATGGTGGAGTGTATGTGTGTGTTTGTATTTTAAGACATATATGTTGTGTGGTGTACTCATATAAAACGTAGGTATGTATATATATATATATCAAGTATATATTTATATATGTTGTATATGTGGGAATGTATGGGTGGATATATAAAGAATGAGTATGTGAGAAGTATAAATATAAAGTTTGTGTATGTGATCAAATTTTATACATATAATTGTGTGAGTTGTATTTGAGCATATAGTCATGTGTTGCGTTGGAAGTGACTCGCGCGATAAACCCGGATCAATAAGAGACATAAGAAATTTTATAACAATTATTAAACATCTATATAAATAGAGGTATATGCTAATGGTGTACTCAAATTAATTATATATATACATATATTTCTCTTCTCGTGTTTAAGTCCTCGAGTAATTTACCTACTATAATTATATAAATAACTACAAATAAAATATATATATATACCTTTTGAGTGAGTAACGCGCTAAAACCCGAACCGACCCGAAACCGACCGAACGTTTCTCTCATCGAACGTGTTTAAAGTTTTAATTATAATATTTATAGGCGTTTGATCATACATTGCTCACACCATTTGGAAGCGTTTTTGCTCGCTTTATTTTCTAATCATTTCAAGGTGAGTTTCACGACCCTATTTTTCATTACAATTTTATAAATCTTTGGGGGAAAAGTATGCTCACTCTTTCTAGCTGTGAACTCAATTTATTTTGGATTAACGTGTTACTGTTTGCAAGCTATATCTTATGCATGAGTTTCTCTGTGGTTCTTTAATCACAACTATTTAACTCCGGTGTTGGAGCCAACGGACATGTATTGATAGTACTATTGGGTTGACACCCACACCCATGTATGTTAGTATACTAGTTGAGACTGACTGTGGTTATGATCGACCCCTGGGTGAATATGTTCCGACAATTGATGTGTGGTTCGTCATAGGTTTAGTTGTGATGCTCATGTGATATTACTTGTGATAAACTGTATACACTTATGATCCATAACTCATGCACAGCAACAAGTTTTCAATTTATGTTTAAACCTGTGAACTCACCAACCATGTGTTGACTTTTGAGCATACCTTTTCAGGTGATAATAATCAAAGAGGATAACTAGAGCCGATGCATAGCAGAGACCCTCAGGATTTTTTTAGACACGCACTAGTGTTTTGACTATCATTTGATTTCACTTATGAATACTATGTTAAACTTTTTATTTGTAGGATTTCATGTTGGATTTGGTTTTGTAAAATCGATAGACTATGCTACTCGTGGAACTGACTAACCACGACACAAGTCACCATTGTGTCGGGTGACGTCATGACACGTGGATCCTTGCATTTATTTTGTCTCTGTAAACTAACCAGGTGTTATGACGATCCCGTCCGTTACATCCTTGTGTTTCCGCTATAAGCGGGGGTGTGACAGTTGAGGGTGGTGGTGTTGATTACAATGATGTGATGAAGAAGATGATGATGTGATGAAGAAGATGATGATGTGATGAAGAAGATGATGCTGTGAAGAAGATGGGCGAGTGTGTGGCTTTTAATGGTAGTGGGACCCACACATTATTATGTCATATTTTTATTCATTTTAAGTTTTTAAATGCTAAAGGGTATTTTGATAATTTCACTATCATTTAACTGAAAAACTTAACAGAAGTTAATGTTAAGGACCGATCGTGTTACGGTTTGATAAACTGTAAGAACCGAGCCTGTAGTTTTTTAAAAGTTGAGACTAATATCGTAATATGAAGGAAGTACAAGGACCAATTGTGTAACATATATTTATTTAAAGTAATTTAAAAGTAAGGGTTGCATGTATTTTTATCGCAAAAAGAATATTTAATTCAAAATTTTAATTTATCTACAAAATATTCCCGAAGGAATAGACCCAGGCTTGTGAGGATTCAAATACCATTTCCACGTCATCAACAACGAACCACTAAAAAAATCCCACGTGGGCGATTCTCAAGGGAAATCAAGCACGGGGGTTTGTTTATATCTCCCCCTTTGAAAATAAACCTCCCCAAATCCCTCTTTCTCTCCGACGATTTCTTTAGTTTTTGAGTTACGAAAGAAGCCAATTGAATTTGGTTTTCCCTTGAGTAATTAAATTATCAATCACAAACCCTAACACTCTGCATCAAATCTGTACGGACGATGGACGGTGGAGGTCGTGGTGGCGTATACAACCCGAGGACCGTCGAAGAAGTTTACAGAGATTACCAAGGCCGTCGTAACGGCTTGATAAAAGCTCTCACCACCGGTGCCTCCAACATCTCTCCTTTTCTTTTCATTTTTCTACTTTTTTTTTTCGTCATTTAATTTTCATCAGTCGTTCTCGTTTATGTTTCATATTACTTTAGGGTTTCTGTGTAGCGTCGAATTTTTGAAAGTTATCTATAATGCGTGTCTCACATTCTGATAATTTTCATGTTGTTGCAGATGTTGAACGATTTTATCGGCAGTGCGATCCAGGTTTGTATTTAGGGTTTTTGTTTCGTGATACGTTTGAATTATGTAGAATGTACGTTACTACATATCAGAGTTTATCATACGCGTTATCTATTAATGATTGATTAAAATCGGTGATCGTTTTTACAGTTTGTTTCTCATTCTTCGTATAATGTGTATGCGTCGGGTCTGCCTTAGCACAGATGAGAGTTCGTATTTTGTTTTGATATTGCAGTGTTTCACCAAATGATTTTGATTGATTTTGTGTGCCGATCTTCTGCAAATATAAGGATTTTGTGTGTATTATAATTTGGAACGCCTTCTCTTTACTCGATCTGATAAAAAAGTTTATTATTCATTTTTCGCTCCACAACATCTGTTTTGCTGTTACAAATTGCATTGCCAATAAAGAATTCTGTCATTATCCTGCTTAAGGTACCAATATGGCCCCTTTGATATTGATGCCTAAATAGTTTGGATTCCAGCTTCTTAATGTTTTGTGTGCTTTGATTTGTATAAATCCACATCTATCCTTCCAAGGCACATTCCGGTATCATGCTAGTACAATAATACTGCATGTTGTTTTTTTTACGTTTCTTAAGTGTGTACTTGATGCGTGCTAATTTATTTGAAGTTTTTCAAAAGCTTCGCTCATATTACTCTGCATTTAAACATAGGTACATAACATGCAATCTAGAGTCTATTCAGTTTCAACTTTTATAACCGCTTGTGTAGTATATGCTTTTGTCGCTCCATAGTTTGGCTGTGAGTCAACACAACACATTGTTTGTGATTTAATTCGGCAAAAAAATAATGCTGTGTTATTGCTCTTTCTTATCTTATGGATTCCTAGTCTTCATTACTTCAACTCCTAAAATTGAATGGCTCCAATTTTGTAAAGTGATTGTAAATCATTTGATAACACATGTATTGATATGGTATTATAGTAGTATTTAGTGGACTTATTCCATTAGAATGAAAAATATCAGTATGTTTGTTTGATGGAACGGAATTGAAAATTCCTGAAGGAGTGTTATTCCTTCTCTTTAGTTGATTTTCATTCCACACGTGGGGGCTGTTTCTTTCCATATACCCTGGAGTTGAATGAAAGTTACAATTTTACTCAGTTCTATTAATGCAATCTTCAGTAACATATATCTTCTAAGAAATTTTAAACCTTTTAACAAAACCTTTTATTATTGTTGGTAACAGTTGATTATTTGATTTCTCAGAGAAAGAAAACCTTTGCTTATATGGGTTTCCTAGTGAACAATGGGAAGTTAACCTACCAGCAGAAGAGGTGCCTCCGGAGCTCCCTGAACCTGCATTAGGTATTAACTTTGCGCGAGATGGAATGCCTGAAAATGATTGGTTGTCTCTGGTTGCTGTTCATAGTGATGCATGGTTACTTTCTGTGGCATATTATTTTGGTGCAAGATTCGGTTTTGATAAATCAGACAGGTATATGAGTATATCTTCTTTTTATAAGGTTGTGCGGAAAACCGAAAAACGAAAAAAAATTAACCCTTTTGGAAAAAAAGGGAAAATTGCATTAAGTAGCGACTAGCGACTTATAAATGATGATAATAATAATAAATAAACTATTTAATATTATTCTTAATGTTCAACATGATTTAAATCAAAGAAATTAAATGTTACAAAAGCATTCATGATTGGCTTCTAGAATTAAGAATTGTCGTATGGTATGTTGCTTACCCTATGAAAAACCTTAGTAATGTTTTACAGCTTCTTGAAAAATGAAGGTTTTGTTTGCGTTCTGTTTTTTTCTGGACTGAATTCTTACAGTAGTCCGGAAGTTTAGTATGTTATGTTTAACACTTCAACCAACCATTAAATTGAGATGAAATGAATAGCATACTTATCTGTTGAGAGGAATGAATAACATACTTCTAATATTCATGAAGGTCTGGGCTGAAATTCCCCGTGCCCCATAAAACAAAATTAAAAGCCGAATCTATTACAAAACTGAAGATTAACAGTTTCAAACTTCTAGAATCAGAATTTTTTTTGTATGGTTTTTTGGGTGTGGGCAACAACTATCTCACCTGTGCACCAGTCAGTTATATTATCTCTTTTATGAGTAATCTATATTAGTATTGTTTCATTTTCTTATGCAGGAAACGTCTCTTTAATATGATAAATGATCTCCCAACTGTCTTTGAGGTTGTGTCTGGACATTGCAAGAAACAGACAACGGAAAAGTCATCCATCTCTAATCATAGCAGCACTAAATCCAAGTCAAACACAAAAGGGGTAAAAAAGCCTTATTTCCATTCTGTGATCCCCTTAGTAATTCAATTTGTTAGAATTGTTGGTTCATATTTTCTAGTAATTAACCTGCCGTTGCTTTCATATAACATGATTATGCTCTATATCCTCCAAACAACCTTAATTTGCGGTTCAGTTTTAGTTACTATCAGTCGTTCATGCATTGTAGCAGTTCGTTTTTGTTATTATATTACTTTAAGACACGCTAAGAGCAAATCATAACTTCAACTTGATTACTAAAGTTATTATTTTTTCTTCTATAAATTTTCTAATTTAAATTATTTATATATTGAATGTCCTATGATATTCCCAGGTCGACATTTGCTCTTTATAATTGAAACATGCTGCTTATTTAATGTATGCACTATCTTCGGGGTGTTATGTTTATGGGTATGCTTACGCTTATGTGATGTATGTTATGCTTATGAATATACTTAAGAATATTGCCTATGCTTATTCTAAACCTTTATGTGATATATACCTGTGTTGTATGTTATATAATTTGTTTGTTTGCTATCGTCCTCGAGTCGGGGTCTTTTTGGAAGCGGTCTCTCTATCTCTCTAGATAGAGGAAAGACTCGCTAACACCTACCCCTCCCAGACCCTGCTTTTGAGTGGGAGATACTGGGCATGTTTGTTTGTTTGTTTGTATGATATTCCCAGGCCTCCTATTTGCAATGTAATCAAGTTATAGATCTGTAGTTGCCTGTTTGCTAATATCATCAATAGAATATTTATAGGATCCAGGAAGACACATTTTCTTATTTTGTTATTACTGATGACTAATTCATTCACATAGAAAGCATTTCTAAAAAACGATCAATAATTATTCATTTGAATTCAAATGATAATATATAATTACAATAAATAATTTAAATAAATTGTTTTATTACCTGATAAATGATTATCTTATTTTGTATATACTTTAATTTCAATATATGACAATATAACATGATATAATATGATATAGTGATAATTACACATACAGTCTATTTGGTTTACCAAAAGTATCACCTTTAGGATTTCAACAAATTATGCTAACCAAATGTGCCTAACACTAAATGTTCCAGTCAGATGTTTGCAGATTGGAGGGTGTACTTAAAAAGATAATCTTTGTATGCTTTTATAGATTATTGAATAAAATTCACATACTTTGGATACTAGATAATATCAACATCTGTCATGCTATAAAATCTTGTCTTTATGAGTTATGACTATATTTTTCCAGCAGGTTAATTTACACCAGAATGCCACTTACTTTCATCTTTTTGTCACTGAATGCAAGAATTTTTTTTTTGTTTCCATTCCATGAATCATACATTAATTTGGATATCATCGCATGTGAGTAACCTTCTAGTGTACGTAGAATCTGATGTGGCACTTTTTTCTTGAAGTCATGGTAGTGTGTCACATCGTCATTCTACACGCTACATAACATATAAGGTTTACTTGCATACTCTCATAAAAACCGAAACTCTGAAAGTATGTCACCTAAAAAGGCATTTCCTTGCATATAATGACAAAAGGCTAAAGTAAGTTGCATTTTTTGTGTCTAGTAATGTTTTATGCCTGCTTGATTTTATATTTACTGCATACATCCAGAGAGGATCTGAAAGCCAGATGAAGTACACAAAGATGCCAGGAAAAGACGATGAAGATGATGAACTGGAGTATGAAGATGAAGATGAACATGGAGATACATTATGTGGAGCCTGTGGAGAGAATTATGCTTCTGATGAATTCTGGATCTGCTGTGATATATGTGAGAGGTGGTTTCATGGCAAGTGTGTGAAAATTACACCTGCAAGAGCCGAGCACATCAAACAGTACAAGTGTCCTTCGTGTAGTAGCAATAAGCGAGCACGCCCATGATTGCAAGCTAACAACAAGTATCTGTCTGCTCTTTAACCATGTTCTTCTCTAGATATGATTTTGAGTTTGCATTTCAAGGTTCTAGTATGAGCGATCTACTTGTTAGCCTCATTGAGACCTAGTTCATCATAACATTAGTTCATCTGCACTTTTCAAATTTGCTGTTAGAAATTATGCTTTCTTTTGCATGTTACGATTTTGTGTTAGTCGCTGTGGTTTGCATCAGTTTATGTCTTCGAGTTTTGAAGTTATGCTCAGGGCCTTGCATGACCAGAGAGAGACACAAGTTTGATAAATGTTGAGCTCTAGGACTGGATCGGCTTAGCCTTGGTTGGTTCAGGTTATTTAGTTAGTGGTTTGAAACTATTGTGTGAATTTCTTTGATGGAGAATGGTTTAATTCGGTTTTGAAATACAAGAATTCATCATGTTGTCACTCTCATGAGTCTTATGATGGTGAAAGAGTGTTGCTGGCTCAACCTTTCTGAAGGCTTAACTCACTTTAAAGTTAAGGTTCTTTTTAAAAAAAATAATAATTTCTATTTTGCTCCATGAGATTTGACAAAAATAATTATTTTCCTTCAAAAGATTAGAAAAATCAATTTACCTTCAAAAGTTTTATAAATTGTTTCGATTTCAGTCCAAAAGCTTCAAAAGTTTCATAATGAAATTTTTGAAGCTTTTGAAACAAGTTATGAAACTTTTGGAGGTAAATTGATGTTTATATTTGAATGAAAATGATTATTTCTGTCAAATCTTAGAGAACAAAACTGAATTTATGTCTTTAAAAAATAATGATATTTTTGTTTAGGATCATAATGTGTGAAAATAATTTGTAAAAGTCATCTAATAAAGTTGAAGTGAGTTTCAGCAAGAGAATATCCTTCCAGATGTATTAGTTCTTTGTTCTTATCAAAAGAACAAAAGTGTAACTAAATGAGTCTAAACAGGATAAATTGGGAGATAACACAATACCACTATTACTTGATACTGCGTATATGTTACTCTTAGTTGACTCAATATCATTTAACATAACACCCAGAGTGAAAGAATCTCATTTTCTTCACCCACTATGCTACCTAAAACTCAAGGGATGGTTTTTCTTCGAACAATATTGAAAATTGCAAATGAATATAGTACCGTACGAAGAGAAAAAAAAGAGAAATAGTAGGGTCGAGTAATAAACTGATGGTAAGAAGCGTAAGAATATGATTATGTGTTTGGCGGGATCAAAGTCAAACCGTTACATGACATTAAATAAAATTAAATTGTATAGATCTGGTAAAATATCAAGACCCTTTATGAAGAACGAAAACGACATAACCTTGCTTATGAATCGAGTCTTGGAATCAAATCGACCCCATACGGCAAGTCATCGACCAACACTTTTATCTATCAGATGATTCAGATTGGTAGTAATAATAATAATTATTGATTAATATAATAAAGAAACTTGGATCAGTGAAGAAACAACACAACACCAGACAACACAACACAAGACCACGCAAAACCTTTGATAAGACGCTACCGTCACCACCGCCTTCCATCTTCTCAACCCCACCGGCCATTCCTTTTTATCGATCTATTATCCATTTAGTTTCTAGACCCTTCTCAAAGTTTCAATTAAAGATTAAAAGGGTTGCAATCGTATCAAACTCTCACAAAGAAATCATGTCGAGCAATGAAGATGCGGATGATTATCAGCCAAACGGGCAGCGGTTTCAAAACGTCAAGCAGAGGTTAAAAGATCGATCTAGGGTATGATTTTGATCTTATTTTTATTGTTTTTGTTGATTGTTTGCGCACGTCTGGATTCATTGTTTGTTTGTGTAGAGAGTTGCCCAGACCAAAGAAAAAACCAAGGAGATCTTGTCCAAACAAGCTGTTAAAATCGCCAAACAGGCTGAAGAACATGAAAGTTTTATCACAAAGGTACATGTATATATATATATATATTCTGTATATATGGCTGCTTTTATTTCATGATTTTTTGTTCAGTTTGTAGCATGTGTTGTTTACTGTAGACTTGGATGTTCACCGTCTAATTGGTTCAATTTCAATCTCAAAGTTACCGCAAGTCATAAAGAGTCCAATTAGATTACTGAAAACTATGCAAGCTTGCTACTAAATACCACAAACAGGACATACATTACTTCAATTTGTTACAAAACCATATCATAATTCATAATTTACATGTTTAATCATGGGGTTGATCTCAAAATCTGACTTCGCCGAGTGTTTCTTGTATTATCTTAATGGAGAATGTTTGGGTACGGACCAACATTAATCTTGACTTTGTTTCCCTCTGTGCGGCTTGTAGGTTACTCATTTTATGGGTGTCTTTGCATTTGGGGGATTTTGCTTTCTTTTGGGTGCAAGTGAGTAAATGATGTGTTCTTGATTTAGCATTCAGAAAATTTACAATAAATTCTTTGATAATCAATTGCTCCTTGTTTATTTCAGGGCCACAAGATATCCGATACGTGTACTGTTTATTCTATATCGTGTTTGTTCCACTTCGGTGGATTTATTATCGGTACAAGAAATGGCATTATTATCTGCTGGTAAGTTTTATTCTGCTTGGTATGCAGGATGCTCAATGTTTTTTCTTTCGCCGCTTTCTTTTCAAATTGAAAGAAATGGGGGACCCTGTTGAAGCAACCAGTATTTTTGCGTGTAATAATGACATTTCTCTACCTAAGATAGAATCAACTGTGTTTCATTTGTTATTCAGGATTTTTGCTACTATGCCAACACCATCTTCTTGATCATGCTTTTGTTTTATCCAAGAAACGAAAAGCTTTTCATGGTTTGCTTCTCGTTTGCAGAGGTAAGTGGATATTGATATTGATTTGAATTTTCTTTTCAACAGCTAATCCATTTATTACAATCATCTTGACTATTTTTGTTCTTTTGTAGGGTCCACTAGCATGGGCACTAATTGTTTGGCGCTGTAGTTTAGTTTTTAGTTCTTTGGACAAACTTGTCAGCGTCCTTATACATCTTTTACCAGGTGAGCTGATACACATTTTTTTGATGATGACATTTAATGACAATTTTGTATTTTAAACTTGTTACTTAGACATATGCTTTTAGCTGTTAGATGCTACACCACTTATGTATATAGTTTCTTACTAGGATTGCATAATTTGACCTTCCACATACTTTTAATTAAAATCTTTGATTGTTTGTTAAATATCTGAAGTGTGCTTAGATATGCTCTAAAGGCGATAACTGATAAATATTTAATTCTAAGTTGAATATTTTCTGAAATGGTACATTGCAATATAATGGGTTAACCAGAGAAGAAAATAGTAAAAGAGTTGAGTTTAAAGTATTTAAATAATCAACCTCAGAAGCACCCTTACTGTATGCACATTGTTCCCGATTTATGAACTATTGTCTGATAGGATTAATTTTTTCCTTGGAAGTTTGAACTCTATGCGGTTATCTTGGTTGCTATGTGACATGTGCAATCACATTATACGAGCGACCTTAACTTACAGCCATACTTTATGTTGTCCTGTTTTGGTTGTTTACAGGTGTGGTGTTCTTTACTATACGATGGTGGGACCCAGCCTTCTTTGAAGCAATGCACCCAGAAGGAACTGCACGTAGGGCTTCATGGCCTTATGTTGGAGACAAATTATTTTTGTGGCAATGGTTGTTTGTGGTCCCGTTAATCGTCTATAGCCTTTGGCAAGCTCTTTATTTTCTGATTGTGAATGTCCTTCGAAGACAGAGGTTATTAAGGGACCCTGAAGTCATGACCTCATACAGGTTGTCTACTTTAACTTCTCTTTGGTTTTTTCCTCTATTTTATTGTTAATTGGCCAAATAAAAATAATAATAATAATGTGATTTACATCGTTTACAAAATTTAACGGTGTATGTATTCGGTATCCCTGGGAAATGAAACCTTTGTTTTTTAAAAGTTCATTGTTGATGATTATCTCTTTCTTTGCCTTGTTTATTAAAGATTACTGGTATTAGTTACCTGAAATTATTAAAGATACAGGAACTTGTTGAAAAAACCAATAGGATTTCCCACTGAGAATGCACATAAGCACTGGACTTTATTTTTGAATGATTGAATCCATGGATTTTTGAAACTTCACATGCATAAAGTATTTAAATCCATGGAAAAATGTTTTTATCTCCAGGGGATTATGTATGTTTCTTTTGAACAATTGACTAGATATTTCAGATATATCACAAATAATCATCTACCATCTTAAATGCTCTTTTTTAGGATGCTATATAGTAAGTGCAATGAATACTACATCTGAAGTACACTGCAATGTAGAGATCACTTGGCCTGTTATCATTATTGCCCTCGTTCTTTGTCACTTTATCTCACAGGTCCCAAGCCCATAATAGTACTTTCTTTCGGGCCCAGTCTTTGATCCTAGTGGCAGGTCAAACTTGTTATCTAATTTGGATATGTACTACCATTACAAATGTTTTCATCTTTTTTATTATACACTAATCCCTTTGTCGCAAAATAATTGTCGGCAAGACGGCAACAATATAAGACAATTTTAGAAATTTACTAGTGATAGTGTTTTTTATTAGTTAAACGACAATTTTACCTGTTTGGAAATTATAATGTTAGGATTGTGTAACTAATGTCGTTTTGTGATTGGTATAGTTTAGGGCAAAAGGATAGCATGGTAAACTATTTTGCAAGTTGACAGTTATCTTGGCTCTTAGGAAACTAAAATAGAAAGTTAAACATTTTTATTGGATGGAGGGCGAATAATAATATTAAAAAGTTATAGAGATGCACTGCATAAAACTTTAAACGCCTTTAGGTTGGTTCACCCCTGCCTGATCTGTTGGTCTTCTGGTAGATTCTTATTCGTATGAGGCTACTGATGGTTGCTTGGTTATATAATGCAATCTTGTAGGGAACTCTCTAAAAAGGCGCAGAAAGCAAACAACTTATGGTGGCGATTAAGCGGCTTACTTGGAGATCAAAACCGTCCTTTTATGTATATTCTTCTGCAAGGCATTTTCACTATAGCAACAACCGCACTGACCGTCCCTATATTTTTGTCATATGAATTGCACGTTGCTTTCCAGATCCTTAAGGTTTCAGCAACTGTATGGAATGGCGGTTCATTCTTACTAGAAGTCATGCCAAGACAAGTTGTTCTCAAGGAGAAGAAAAAACAAAAGGTGGTGGAGCCTGTACTAGATGATCACCAGCAAGACCCGAGCAATGAAACACCAGTCGAGGTAAATGGTGTTTCTGAAATGCAGTCTTATTAGCGTGTTTCAACATGAAAGTTGATGTTTTCTTTTGGTTAAACTGTTAGAGACTGCTTAGTTTTGTATATTATTATTATAGTTATAAACGTGGTGAAAGGAAAATGTGTACTATGTTTGATTATGCTGTTGAGTGTGATGCATATAGTTCATGCCTCGTGCTTAGAGAAAACCGGAGTTTAAAGTGAGACATTAAAGATTTTTTTATTCGTGGTTTTTGTAGGTATTACTAGAACTTTTATACATGTTTTTTATTTAATTATTTGTACTAATGCCTGTATTTTCTTCATTTTATTTTATTACGAGTCTTCAGTTGGTATTTGTAGTCACAAAGAAATTTGTTTAGAAACTTCTCATATGTAGTTTCCTATTTGTTGTGTATTTGGAGTATCTTACAATTAGAAATCTCACCAGGTAAGACAGTGTTGCAAAAATCGGACTAGTCGGCCGATTAATCGGCGACTAGTCGGCAATCGGTGAGCCACCGATTGGATTTCCCCTAATCGGACTCAATAATCGCTATCGGTAAAATTGGTCCAAATCGGGATAAAATCGGCCCTAATCGGACCTAGTCGGCTGTTAATCGGCCTCTATTCTGCATTTTTGCAGAATCCGGCGAGATTCCGGCGGAATTCCGGCGAAGTTCAAAAATTCCGGCGAAAATTTTGAAATTCCGGCCAAAGTTGTTTATATATATAAAGCTAAACATATTTATAAAAATTACAAATAAAAATGTGTATTTATATATATAAAAATGAAAATTATATATAAAAATTCCAAACCGATTAATCCCGATTAATCCCTGTTAATCCCGATTAATCCCTAGTCCCCACCTCGCCGCCCAACTAGCGCCTAGTGATTTTTACAACATTGCCGAATAGTATTCGGCGAATACTATATATAAGTCCATATCTCTCATGTTTATGAAATAGTTACTTGAATATGATTTTGAGCAAGTTATTATATGTGAGAAAGCTTCTTCTGAATATCTATTTAAGAAATATCTTTGTTCTAATTTTGTGCTATATATACATGTAACGAGATTGGTTCATATCTTACCTCATGTAATCCTGCTACCCTAAATTAACCAACCGGAGATCCATCATACACGTGCATGAAATTTTGAGATTAGCATTGCCACATACATGATACTATGGCGTTAGTGCCGCAACATTATATGTGGCGCGTGCAACACTTTAGGTAGATCTTATATCGATTATAGACATGAGAGATATGGACTTATATCGATTATAGACATGACATGTTTGAGACAATAGGCATAGTGGATCTTGTTAAACTACGTATTTCCACACTTAGTGTGTATCAACCTCTTAGCATTGTTGTTGAGACCGGATCGGACCGGCCGGTCCGACCGGTTCGACCGCGAATCGGGGGCTGGTCCGGTCCGGTCAGGGGTAGTTTGTTTTTGATCACTTGAACCGGCCGGTCCGAACCGAACCGGCGGTTGGACCGGCGAACCGGGCCGGTTCCGACCGGTTTTCAGTATTTTTTTTATTTTAGTGGGTAAAAACGGGGTGTTAAACCATAAATTAGTACTTCAGATATACAAATATACTTAAGTTTTATATATAACTATAAAATATATGTATAAATCATATATAAATTACTTATATTTAATTACATATATAAATATAATTAAAATATAGTTATATCCGGTCCATCCGGTCCGACCGGTCCGACCACCAAACCAGTAAGGCGTCCGGTTCGACGTCCGATCCGGTTCTGAACATCTCGTATTCTATGGCGTTTAATAATTTTTTTATAATGATAATAATAACAATAATAATGATAATAATAATAATGAAAAATAATAATAATAATAACAATAATAATAATAATAATGATAATAAAAATAATAACAATAATAGTTTGATTTAAAAGTCCAGGGGTTAATTCAGTAATTTTTGAAATTTAAAATAAAACTTTTAAACAAAAAAATACCACAACACAAACCACAGGGACCATTCCTGTAATTATCACAAACACCCAACCCCACCCCCCTGTCACCCGTTCGAACCCCACCACTCACCATTTTCGACCGACCATCCCAAATTCGGGCACTACGGACTATTTTAATCGAAAGTAAACACGCACTAACCAATTTTGGATCTTTATAACTTTCATTTGAGCTCAATTTCATTCAAAACCATCAAAAAAAAAATCCCATTAACATCCTCGTCGAAGTCGGACCTGCAAGCCGATGAAAACCCCATCTAAAATCGATTTTAATCAAAATTAACAAAGGGCTTTGCATTAATATCATCATTAGAAGCTTCCCTCAAGTTTAATTTGAGTATAATCGTCGTTTGAAGCGTCAATCGAACAAACAGTGGCCACGATCTATTCTTGTTGGGTTCAACACCAAATCGACATCATATGGGTAATTGTTTACATCATTACACTCGAAAATACATGGGGAATCAAAGCCCCATGATCGTTTCTGTTATTGTTGGTGAATTGGGGTTCGATTTGGATCTAATCGGGTATTAGGGTTCTTGAGTTTGGGGAATGCTCTCGGATTTTGCTTAAAAGGATTAAAAACCGATGGTAACCGCGGCCACAGCCCTTTGGTTCACCGGTTCAGTGTACTTATGGCAAACAGGAGGTCCCGGGTTCGACCCCGGGCACCTACACACATTTTTTTAGCCTTTTTAAAGCTTTAAAAATTACAGATAAAAATTATAAAAATTATAAAAATCAGTATGAACTTGTTAAATTTTTTAAACCACCTAACCAGCTTCTGAAAAATCTATTTCATAAAATATCTTAATATTTTTATTAAATATTTCTAAACAAATGATTTATTTTTGTTTATTTCTTATAAAGTAGACTTTAAACAATTATTATTATTTATTCAAACATTAATATTGTTTAAATGATGGTTAATAACTTTAAAAACAATTAAAGGTTTATCTATACTATACTTAGATTTTACTACGAACGGGTTTTCTTTTTAATTAAAATGATTAAAAAGTGTACTTCATTTTAATTGTCGTAAAACATGATCAAATATATCATTTTAGTTGGAATTAATTATTACCAATCCCAAATGCCAAATCGGAACCCTAGTTCTCGTTAATTCGTTTGACTCGTTATGATTGAACTTTAATATTGTAATAAATACGTTTAGGTACCTTGTAAAAGAATTCGTTGGAACGTCGTTTAATTCTTATTAATCATCATAATATACTTAATCGCCAAGTGAGTATTTCTATACCCCTTTTTCATATTTTCACACTTTGAGGTGAAACATGTTACTTAATAATCATTGCACTTGTAAACGTTTGATTCTTGTAAACTTATGGCAATTTACTTGTGTGTTATGATTAGTTGAATATTGTAGCTACCATGTAATGTCGAATACATGTACAATCATTAACTATTACTAGCCTGGCGACGTCATAGATCTATGGGCCTGACAAGCCTGCTTGGTTGATCCAAGTACACTTAGCTAATCGTATATACTTATAACTTGGTTGGTCCAAGTACACTTGTAAACGTTTAAGACTTGTAAAACTTTGTTAAGGTTTGATTGTGAATTCTGTCTTACATCCCTAGTTACCTTGTTCTCTAATTTACAACATGAATTGCCATCTTTTATATACTTATGTAATCAAAGCTATAGAATGCTCACCAACAATATGTTGACCTTTTAATTTTAATATGTTTCAGGCAATACACGTTTCACGTTGGGCGTTTAAACGTAAGAGTTGAAATGTAGGGTGAGTTCAATGTTAACAGGAACATTACTTAGGTTAAGAATGAGAAGATATTAAAACTTTGGTGATAAACTAGTTCAAGGATTCAAGGATTTTTAAGATACAGAAAGGATGGTTTCATTTGGTAACGCATTACCATTTGGAATCGTTGACACGTCAAGGTAATTTGATCCATTTACCTTAGAAACTTGTGTACGTTGACCATAGTTTATCACTCATCCCAGAAATCCCCAGGTAAGCATAACTGGTCTCGTAGTGAGATTTATGCGATATGCTTGCCTTAGCCCGAAGGCCTTTTGCCAGGAAATCCAGAATACAGGTGTCTATGTGTCACACAAATTTCTTTGGTTCATAGAATCAAAACCTTGATGAGATTGATATAGATTAGACATACGTCTAAAGATCCAGATCATAAGTAATAGTATACGATTCCACGTGTCGTCGAGAATAAGATTGAGAGGTTTTATGTTCGGGGAGAGTTAAACATATTGGGAATCTAAACCGTATGGTCTTTAAAACTTTAAACCGTTACCTATGGTTCTCAAATCCTCTTAAGGAGGTGTCCCATAACTAAGAACATGCAATGCTGTAAGTGGAATTTCTACATCTCGGGATACTTTGTCTAAACAAAGTGTAAATGGTGATTTGACTCAATCATTGAATCCATTTATTGATCACTAATAAGTACGCGTGTCTTCAATAAGGCTATGGTTGACCTCATATCTTGAGAAGTCCTTGTATTTTCCTTTCGATTGTGAATCGAATGTTCACATCTCATCATGGTGTTGAATCATTCTTGTCCTTGATTTCGTCTTCCTGATTTAAGACATCCAAGATTTGAACACCACAACAACTTCTGTTATCTCAAACCTTGATCTTAAGCTTGTAATCATGATTTTCTCTTTGTTCATTGTTGTAACTTGAAATCTCTTAAATTTCTAAATTGATATTCTTTTCTTTCCACTGTTATGTCAAACTTCATACCGTTTGCACTGTGGGATATGCAAGAGTTTGTAAGTCAGTCTATGACTAAGAACACTCGTACCTCCTAAACAATTCTAACTCATCAAAGCAGGGGTGATTCCCTTACTTTGACGATTCTTTATTCGTATCAATAAAATGGTTTCCAATAATATGTTTCATGAAATTTCATCCTCTGGATTAGGGTGATTTCCTTATCTCGAGGACTGACTTCAAGTATTTTCTTTGGAATGGCATTTCACAAGTGACATGATCTCACCAAAATAGGATTGAAAACCCGTACTTTGGTGACAAATGTCCTTCGATTTCTTTCTTGTTATTATGAAATTCAATCATCAATATAGGCATGAATCCCATACCTTGATGATAATTTCATTTTTATGGATTGTATTTTCTCAAATGGAACGACCTCGTCAAAGTAGGAGTGAATTCTGGATTTTGATGAAGAAGTTCATTTTTGTTTTTGTAAGAACTTCACCGTTAAGATAGGAGTGATTTTCCTTACCTTAATGGTGAGTTACCATGTCTTATTTATGTGGATCCTCAACAACGAGTTGGGATCGAACTTTTTGATTGGTAAGTTAGTGGTCATATCTTGGGAATACACCATCAAGTTAGGAGTGAAAACCACACCTTGATGACTACTCTCATTTTTTTATCATCAACTTACCATGATTGTAATCAAGTGACGAGACGCATGTAGTAACTTGAAGGGTGAAATAATGTTAGTGTTTCGACCTATCAAGCCAAAGCATGATCTCTGAACTTGAAAAGAGACCCGATCGTTTTAGGTTGATTTTGATTCCAAACTTGGAGCATTTAAATTCTTAAATCAATTTCTTTCCCTTTACCTTCATGTATGACTCGATCTAGCTACATCGAACCATTTATTCCTTACTTATCAACTTTCATCTTGAGATATCATCAAACCCATAAGTATAGTCTTCCTAAACAATTCTTTGTCAAATAAAGATATTATCGAATACCTCTCTTATTGTTTGATGAATTACCTATGTGATCTGCATTTGGAAATTTGTTACCTTGCAAAACATGGTTACAAATACTTTTCTTATTGTTTGTGTCACTTCTTGAATAGCTTTTAAATCTTTAACCTTGGAAATATTTAAAACTCTAACTTGAATTCGAACAACAAGACTCATTATTATCATCATTGCAATGTGGATATAATGGTTCATAAACCTTCATAACTTGTAGTCATGGGTTTGGCATAAAAGAAAAAGACCTAACTTGGCATGTGTCCAGGTGTCTTATCTTTACATATGACAAAACCTAAACTCTGTGTTTCCCGTGAATCTCCTGTTTAATTTTTCATTCATCAAATGCTCCTTATTTTAAATGTCGTGATGACAATTGGTGCATTATAGATCGATTGATTAAGTCTTTTCATACCAATTCGTGAGGAATACCGAGTCGAGAAATTGACTCGTATTTACATCAATGAAATAGCCGGACGGCATGGTGTACCTTTAGATGTTATCTCTGATCGTGATGGTCGCATCATCTCTCGTTTATGGAAAACATCTTGTATTTCACTGGAAGAGCTCAAGTTGGCACGTAATATGTCAAGAAACTTGAAGGATTCCCTAAAGTGAAACATCTCATCTGTAATTAAACGTCTATCATTGTCCGTTCATACGCCTATCCTTCATTTAAACCCTCTTGTTCATTCAAATTTCATTCTTAATTTCGGAACTCAACTGAATTTTGCACAGCCTGTCACCGCAAACCGATGGTCAGACTGAAAGAACGATACGAACCCTCGAGGATATGCTCCGGGCTGTGTCATTGATTTCAGTGGATCGTGGGATTCTCATCTTCTGTTGATCGAATTCTCTTACAATAACAGTTACCATACCAGCATCCAGATGGCACCATTTGAGGCCTTGTATGGCCGAAAATGACGATCTCCCATCTGTTGGTCTTAAATTAGTAAAACACTTTAGGCTCTCTTTTTACCTCTAATGGCTCTGCCATTGCACATAAAGTAAAAACTAAAGCGGTCAGCTTAATCGATGATGAATTTTCTTCTTTTGATACCTCATCAAAACCTGAAAGTTCTTCAAAGTGTACCTCAGAAAATGAAAACACAAACTGCATCAAGAAAGAAAAAGAGAATCACTATGATCTAACTGTGGTTTCATGCTCACCTTCTGATTCACCTGAGAACGTGAGGACCAAATGAAATCCAAGCATCCTCATCTTTTCGTCTCAGCCATATCGTGAACGAATTTCGGGACGAAATTTCCTAAAGTAGGGGAGACTGTAACATCTCGTATTCTATGGCGTTTAATAATTTTTTTTTATAATGATAATAATAACAATAATAATGATAATAATAATAATGAAAAATAATAATAATAATAACAATAATAATAATAATAATGATAATAAAAATAATAACAATAATAGTTTGATTTAAAAGTCCAGGGGTTAATTCAGTAATTTTTGAAATTTAAAATAAAACTTTTAAACAAAAAAATACCACAACATAAACCACAGGGACCATTCCTGTAATTATCACAAACACCCAACCCCACCCCCCAGTCACCCGTTCGAACCCCACCACTCACCATTTTCGGCCGACCATCTCAAATTCGGGCACTACGGACTATTTTAATCGAAAGTAAACACGCACTAACCAATTTTGGATCTTTATAACTTTCATTTGGGCTCAATTTCATTCAAAACCATCAAAAAAAAATCCCATTAACATCCTCGTCGAAGTCGGACCTGCAAGCCGATGAAAACCCCATCTACAATCGATTTTAATCAAAATTAACAAAGGGCTTTGCATTAATATCATCATTAGAAGCTTCCCTCAAGTTTAATTTGAGTATAATCGTCGTTTGAAGCGTCAATCGAACAAACAGTGGCCGCGATCTATTCTTGTTGGGTTCAACACCAAATCGACATCATATGGGTAATTGTTTACATCATTACACTCGAAAATACATGGGGAATCAAAGCCCCATGATCGTTTCTGTTATTGTTGGTGAATTGGGGTTCGATTTGGATCTAATCGGGTATTAGGGTTCTTGAGTTTGGGGAATGCTCTCGGATTTTGTTTAAAAGGATTAAAAACCGATGGTAACCGCAACCACATCCCTTTGGTTCACCGGTTCAGTGTACTTATGGCAAATAGAAGGTCCCGGGTTCGACCCCGGGTACCTACACACATTTTTTTAGCCTTTTTAAAGCTTTAAAGATTACAGATAAAAATTATAAAAATCAGTATGAACTTGTTAAATTTTTTAAACCACCTAACCAGCTTCTGAAAAATCTATTTCATAAAATATCTTAATATTTTTATTAAATATTTCTAAACAAATGATTTATTTTTGTTTATTTCTTATAAAGTAGACTTTAAACAATTATTATTATTTATTCAAATATTAATATTGTATAAATGATGGCTAATAACTTTAAAAACAATTAAAGGTTTATCTATACTATACTTAGATTTTACTACGAACCGGTTTTCTTTTTAATTAAAATGATTAAAAAGTGTACTTCATTTTAATTGTCGTAAAACATGATCAAATATATCATTTTAGTTGGAATTAATTATTACCAATCCCAAATGCCAAATCGGAACCCTAGTTCTCGTTAATTCGTTTGACTCGTTATGATTGAACTTTAATATTGTAATAAATACGTTTAGGTACCTTGTAAAAGAATTCGTTGGAACATCGTTTAATTCTTATTAATCATCATAATATACTTAATCGCCAAGCGAGTATTTCTATACCCCTTTTTCATATTTTCACACTTTGGGGTGAAACATGTTACTTAATAATCATTGCACTTGTAAACGTTTGATTCTTGTAAACTTATGGCAATTTACTTGTGTGTTGTGATTAGTTGAATATTGTAGCTACCATGTAATGTCGAATACATGTACAATCATTAACTATTACTAGCCTGGCGACGTCATAGATCTATGGGCCTGACAAGCCTGCTTGGTTGATCCAAGTACACTTAGCTAATCGTATATACTTATAACTTGGTTGGTCCAAGTACACTTGTAAACGTTTGAGACTTGTAAAACTTTGTCAAGGTTTGATTGTGCATTCTGTCTTACATTCCTAGTTACCTTGTTCTCTAATTTACAACATGAATTGCCATCTTTTATATACTTATGTAATCAAAGCTATAAAATGCTCACCAACAATATGTTGACCTTTTATTTTTAACATGTTTCAGGCAATAGCGTTATGTGGCTGTGAACAATCGTAACTCTCATGCCTCGATGTTTCCGCCGTCAAGGTTCTCTAATTTACAACATGAATTGCCATCTTTTATATACTTATGTAATCAAAGCTATAGAATGCTCACCAACAATATGTTGACCTTTTATTTTTAACATGTTTCAGGCAATAGCGTTATGTGGCTGTGAACAATCGTAACTCTTACGCCTCGACGTTTCCGCCGTCAAGGTTGGGGTGTGACATCCTTGTCATCAAGGACAAAGCTAGGAGCTAATAGAGGAGGGGGTAGGGGAAATTGGTCTTGGTTGTATATTGGGAGCAAGAGAGCCTGATGTGGTTATATGCATGTCATAGAGACTCCTGATTATGTAGGGGGGTATATGAATGTATCTTGCACGCCTTTAATTTTCGGACGACTTCTTGTATAATTTTGACACGTGATACGCAGCTCTATTGGCATTGTAAATGGTATGAAATAATCGAAACCGTTATCCTTACATTGTTATTTTAGGAGTTTAGTGTTTTACACATGGAGAGAATTTCATTTATCTAGACATGGATATTTGAAGGGCATGATTATGTTTAAGGGGTTGTTTGGTAGCTTATTAATGGTTAGTTCTTAGTCTTTTAATGATTAAGATGTAATCTTAATACTAAATGATTAAGATGTAACATTTTTAAATCATTAAGTATTAAATTAACCATTCAGTATTAAAATTACCTTTTAATCATTAAGAGACTAAAAAGGGCGTACCTGGTGCTGCAAAGAGCTCCCGCGTTTTCGCAGGGTCCAGGGAGGGTACGTCCCATTTAAGGGAAGATGTACGCGGTCTTTCCCCCACATTAAGAGACTATTACCTTTTAATCATTAAGACTATGAACCATTAAGAAATAACCTTTTAATAACCATTAAAATTTTATTAAACAACCCCTAAGTTATAAAAGATTCATAGCACTCAAATGTTTTGCTTCTAATCGATTCAAATGAAAAAGTTCAAAAAGAGAACGAATCAACCTTCCCAACAACGTTTTTCTATTATATTATTACTAGCCTAACGTCCCGTGTGTTACACGGATTGAAAAAATTAAAATAACGAATATTTACAATTATAAATTAAGAACTAATATTAATAATCTTCTAATATATAAGAATAATATATAAGAATGATATATAAAGATGCGAAATTTAAAGGATGCAAAATTTTCATTAAAATAACTTTTCGTTATATGAATGACACGTGACAATAACTTCTTGAGAGTGTGCCATGTGACAACATATAACTTAAAAACCAATAATTTATTAAAACATAAAATTGATAAAATGTTATAACAAACTTAGCTACAAATATGAATAAATATGCCAACTTAAGTTTTATTGTGATAGTATATAAAATTAAATTATGAAAAACTAATCTCTTAACATTATGTTTGAAAAGTTAGATTCTGTTTACCATAATTTTGATTTAAAATCATTGTACATATATTACAAAACGGCTTTTTATTTTCTCAAAATAAATTATGAGGAATACAAATAATGGTTTCCATTTAACATTTATTTGAATATAAAATAAAAATGATATTAATTCAAACTTTGGAAACTTTTTATTTTAGGGAAATAAATTAAGAGAATTTTTTGGAGTTTAACAGAAGCTATACACGTCATAAGGAGGATAATGGAGAAATATAGAGAAAAGAAAAGAGACCTGCATATGGTATTCATTGACCTAGAAAAAGCATATGACAGTGTGCCGCGGAAACTCATCTGGGAAAGTCTACAACTTAGAAAGGTACCAGAAAGGTATATCAAAATAATAAAGGATATGTATGACGGGGCAAAAACATGTGTACGAGCACCTGTCGGAGACACAGACTACTTCCCGGTGGAGGTAGGACTCCACCAAGGATCGGCATTGAGCCCATTCCTTTTCACAGTGGTGCTGGACGAGATGACCAAGTCTATACAACAGCCAGTCCCATGGTGTATGCTGTTTGCGGATGATATTGTTTTAATATCAGAATCTAGGACGGTGCTTAACGAGAGATTAGAACAGTGGAGAGCAGCAATAGAACGCAGGGGCTTAAGGATAAGTCGCGCTAAGACAGAATACATGCATTGTAACTTTAGTGGTGAGGCCGAAGAGGACACCCAAATCAGTATCCAAGGCATGGCGGTCCCCCGGACGTCTAGGTTCAAATACCTTGGCTCGTACGTACAGGAAGATGGAGAGATACACAGCGATGTAGCACACCGTATACAATCAGGATGGTGCAAGTGGAGAGCAGCATCAGGGATTTTGTGTGATAAGAGGTTCCCGGCAAAACTAAAGGGAAAATTCTACAGAGTGGCAGTACGTCCAGCTATGTTATACGGCACAGACTGTTGGGCCATAAAGAAATCGCACGAGAGACAAATAGAGGTCGCAGAAATGCGAATGCTGAGGTGGATGTGTGGACACACAAGATTGGATCGGATAAGAAACGACGTCTTTCGTCAGAGGCTAGAGGTGGCGTGTATCACAGAAAAAATAAGAGAGGGAAGATTAAGATGGTTTGGGCACGTGAAGAGGAGAACGATGGCAGCACCAGTCCGAGCAGTAGAGAATATCAGCTTAGAGGGTAGGAGGAGCAGAGGTAGACCTAGGTTGACGTGGGACGAGGTTATTAGGAGAGATATGATGGACTTGCATCTCTCTGAGAACATGATCGAGGATAGAAGCGAGTGGAGGCGAAGAATTAAAATTAAGGATTTTTAGTGGGTTTTGTGGGTGGGAAGGGTATACGGTGACATATGGCCGTACCCCACACGTTAGGTGTAGTTTTACTCATCTACCCTTTTTGGGTGTTACATGCGCATTATCTAATTCTTCTTGTGATATATATCATTGTGTTATATGCTTCGTATCATGATGGTTACTGCCTTTGTTATGCTTTGTTATATGCTTTGTATATGCGTTGTATTATGATTGTTATTGATATATATCATTGTGTTATTTGCTTCGTATTATGATGGTTATTGCCTTTGGTATGCTTTGTATATGCGTTGTATTTTGATTGTTATTGTTATTGCCTGTGTTAACGAGTCGGGGGTCTCTTCGGAAGCGGTCTCTCTATCTTTCTAGATAGAGGAAAGACTTGCTACCATATACCCCTCCCAGACCCTGCCCTTCAGCGGGAGACACTGGGTATGTTTGTTTGTTTGTTTTTGGAGTTTAAACGAGTGTTTAATATGATGACAAGTGCCAATATTTGTTTAAGAATTTGACATGTGTCAAAGGGTGTTTAATATGATTACAAATGACAAAACTCTTTTCTTTTATTATATATGAAGATAAAGATACATAGATGAACGAAAATAGTATTCGTCACAAGTCATGACGTAATAAGTTGGTGAATGGTGATAAAATTACTCCAATACCCTTCAAATCATAATCACCACTTGTATTTCATCGGAGATCATTTCACGTAAACGTGGCTAGCCATCATTTAGAAGCTCATATGATATGGTTGTATTTGAAGGGAGGGATAAAGACATAAAGTCGTAAAAGAAGCAACTCCCCACCCCCACAGGCCACAAGTCACAACCAGGCTGGAATGGATCATGCTGTTTTGGGTTTCTTCATGGGCTTCAACCCATTTTATCTTTCACATAATTATTCTTTTCCATTCTCCATTCATCCTTAAGCCTGGATATGAAACTATCAGCCTTAGCATTCACGTCTGGGCTGCTAGCAAAAGAAATAAGCCCAGAACCCGGCCCAATAGACGAACCTCCACCACCCACTATCATTGAAGCCAGAGCAACGTCATCATGGTCCGGTGAACTACACACAGAACTGTGTGCGCTACGTACTTTCACAAAATCACCACGGACCTCCAACTTCATATCCGACATCTTAAACGGCGGCGGAGGCGGCGGCGGAACTGGAACCAACGGCGACTGTGAACCGCTGGTTAGAAAGTCGTCCCTTTCATAGTAACCGCTTGTTTTCTTTGGTAGCGGCGGTTTACCACGGCGGTTTTGGGCCTCCAATGTCGGAGTTGACAACTGTTTTGATTTTACGGTGTATCTCGGTGGGGGTAGTGGAGGTGGTGGTGGTGGTGGTCGTGAGGAAGCGGCGTTGATACAACTGAAACGCTTACTCTTTGTTCCGTTTTTGAATAAGGTGTTCATGATTGAAGACGGAGGAACTGGAGACGGTGAGTGAAATCGCATGCTTTTGCTGCCGGATTTGAATATGTTGTTCAAAATTGAGGTCGGCCGTGGTGGTGGAGGACGTGGTGGTGGTGGTGGTGGTGGAACTGTTGCAGGAACGGACTGAATTCTCTTATGTTTGGCGCCCTTTCTGAACAGATTTTTAAACACCGACGGTGGAGGTGGTGGTGGTGGAGGTGGTGGTGGTGGTGCAGGCGTCTGAGGTGGTTTTACTATTTCCGGCGACATATTTCTCAAATTCCGTTTGTTTTTCCCTTTTTTCTGATTATACAACGAAGATATTTCTGTAGCTACATCACTTACTTTTCGCTCCAGTTTCTTATGTTTATGTTGTGATCGGTGCACTTTCAACTCCGTCGTTGGTGGCGGTAGCAACAGCGGCAGCGGCGATGAGTGAGATCTGATCACTTTATCCAAATCATTCGTTGGAACTTCGGCCTTTACTATATTCTTCCCAACACTTCGGAACGAATGCCTCTTTGAACTGGACGATGGAGCTTGTTCTCGAAACTTCGTTGCATTTGGATTTACCACCAAAGTATCCACAACAATGTCCTTCACATCGGAAAAATCTTCCTCACTCCGCCGTGATCGCCGGTGAACACCACCCGTTGATCGATTCGAATTCTCGATCCGTCTTGTAGGGTCGATATAATACATATCCACATCAAACCCGACCCACTGACCCGACGATTCAACAGTACTATCACTTCTCTCTGCTAGAAAACAGTCGACGTCTGCACCGGAGGACGAGACGTCGTCGTTTCTACGAGCCATAAGACCGCAAAGAATGGCAAAAAGCACAAGGAGAATGTTAAGGGAATCCCATGTGGACTTTACAGACCCCGGTTTTATAATATGTGAAGTCACGTGAGACAACAATGGAGGGAGCACGAAGAAGATGAACACCACTGCGAGTGTTGGGACGAGGATTATGAGAAAAACGGGGTCGATGAGCGGCGCACGGCGGCGATTGGTGGCTACCGGTGGCCGGAACCACAAGGTCAGTGGAGACTCGGGATAGTGCTCCATGGGTGTGACCTGTGACTTCACAATGCTTTGTTTTGTTTTGAGGCTTAAAGTTTAAAGTTGAAAGACAAGGGATATATATAGTGGTGGTTGTATACTTAATTGTATATAAAAAAATAAAGACTTGTAGAAACATTAGAATTATTGAATTAATTAGTAGTTGAAGCAATAACACATGGCAAATGTATATATATGGCCCGTTTGTTTCATGTATCAATCGTTTTCAAATAATTGCCAAAATTCTTTTAGTAACATTAGCAAGAAATCTAATTTAACTACTCTAATAAAAGGGTAACTACAGTTGTCACATGTTACTTTTTAGAATTATCTAATGTCACGTGTTAGCACTACATTAATTCTAATTAAATTTTTCTCGCTTCTCTCTCCTATTAAATAATCACATTAATTACTAATAATATTATCTATTTATTTTTATATTATAATTAGTATTTAATAAATTAAGAAAGATAAATTTTTATTAATGTTATTTCTATAGAGATAGTTTTTTCTAAAAAGATTTTTTTATATAAAATAAAATTATTTTTACGTAATATTTTAAAATTAGTTTTTAAAGTAATTTTTTAATAAAAAAAATAATTAAAATAGGGATTTATTGTAAGGAAATTTAAAAAAAAATTAATGTTGTTTTAAAACAAAATGCCTAATTTATCTTTGAAAAAATAAAAAAATTAAAAAGATCATTTTATTGTTTTATTACTTATAACTATTACTTATACATAATTTCAATCATATCATGTTTTAGTCTATCATTTTATAATTAATAATTTTTATTCAATTTAATATTTTATTTATTCAACCCGTGTATTACACGGGTTTACTAAAGCTAGTATATTTATATACACTTCAAAGGCCCAAAGATTACGGACGAATTAAGGTATATATATCTCTCCAATGATTTGAAAATTTCAACCACCCATATGTCATAACTGTACATCTTGGTTTGAAACGTTCCATCCTTGTTGGAACTAGTACTTGAATCATAACAGTAAAATTTGCTATGTAATTTATATTTACTTTTATTTTTTGTTTTTACAGGCAAATATACACTTTTTTGCTTTAAACATACTCTATTTTTGAAAATGGTGACACCTTTTGCAAGATTTGAAATCACAGCTTTTTGATGATCGGAGAACATCTCTTAAGAACTTATGTATTTAGTTTTAGATATGCACGTACTGTGATTTTTATATCACAATTTTATGTGTATATATAGATTGTCTTCCATCTTTATTGAGAAGTGATATCGGTACAACCTAAACTAATTCATGTATCAACATGTTATGTTTGGTTATATTATGTATTAGTATTAATTGATATGTGAAATATTTTAAAGATATACATGACAACTGTAACATCGCATATTTTCAAAAAATAATAATAATAATAATAATAATAAAAAAAAAATATAATAATAATAATAATAATAATAATAATAGCATTAATAATAATAATAATAATAATAATAATTTGATAGTAAAGTCCAGGGGGTATTGTGGTAATTTTTAAAACTTAAAAACTGAACTTTTAAACATGAAATAATAACAAAAGAAACCACAGGGACCAATTGTGTAATTACTGAATTTTCAAAACATACCCAACCCCACCCCCCATTCCCATCACAGTGTACCCGTTTTCTTTTCTTCCCACTGTCGGCCAAAATCCTTGACCAAACGCACTACCGACTTGTATAATCGAAAGTAAACTCGCATTAACGAAATTTGAACGATTTATAAACTTCCTCTGGGTTTAATTTCATCCAAAACAATCAACAAACACACCTTCGAACACCACCCGAACCGTCGACCTGCAACCTCTGTGAAATCCCATTTCCGATCAAATTTAGTCAAAATTAACACAGGGTTATTGTTCCTTATCACCATAAGAAGCTAACCCTAAGATTAATTTGATTATGGTTATGGTTTGAGCACCATTCGAACCCCTTGAATTCGCGACCTGCAACTCCAATCGAGACCCCATCTCCGATCCATTTTTACTGAAATTGACAACGGGCTTATGATACTTATCATCATACGAAGCTTCCCACAAATTTAATTGGATTATAAACAAGATTTGAGCATCAAACGACACCCACTGTGCCGCGACCTGTTCTTCGTTGGATCATCTTCAATTCAAACACCATACGGGTAATTCTATACACACACACACTCGGTTTCATATGAGGGTCAAAAGCCCTATGATTGTAGATATTATCATAATCGAATTCGCGTTCAATTGGGTTAGATTCGAACCTAGGGTTCATTTGGGGAATTGGGGATTGATCAAACTGGTGTTTAAAAGAATTGGAAACCATTCATGTCGCAGTTGATGGCTTTGGTTCACCGGTTCACACGCTACATTCAAAGCAGGAGGTCCCGGGTTCGACCCCGGGCACCTCCAATTATTTTTTAGGGCCTTTTTGAGTCTCTAAAAATTATAAAAAAATTTGTAAAAATTATAAAATGTTTTTACAAACATTAAAAATTTTTAAACAACTAAATTATTTTTCTGAAATTTATTTTAACATTTTATCTATTTTTATTAAATGTTTTAAATAAATAAAACTACAAATAATACAAAATTAATTAAACAAAAGTGAACTCTTAATAATAATTTAATTTATTAAATTATTATTCGACACAGTGTTATTTTTAATTATTTCAAATAATATTTATTATTGTTTAAATAATGATTAAATATATAAATTTTATATTTAAATCATTCCAATACCAATTTCATTTCTTTTAGTTATTTAAATGATTAAATAATTTAATTAATTATCATATCATTAATTAATAAAATTAATCATTTGTTTATTTTTCCACATTTTCACGATAAAACAAATGGTTACGCGTAATAATATGTTTAATTCTAATAAATTCTAAAAATCACTTTCAAATTCATTTTATTGATTTCAAAACAATCAAACTAAATAAACTATTTAAACTATCATTCAAGATCCAATGGAAAACCTAATACATCCCAAATTACCAAATCATTATTATTCTAATTCGAGACACCGTTCCTTAGGTTAATCGTAAGGAAATCGTCGGTGTTTAATCTATCACATCCAGATTCTAATCTCATCAATCAAGTGAGTATTCATATCCCCTTTTTATATCATTTCCTATTTGGGGGAAATCATGTGATACAATATATTCAATCATGATATTCTATTGTTATTTCATTCTAAATTCAATTCAAGACAGGTTATGTTATTACTTGCAATTATGTGAACATACTATGATAAACTGGACGACAGTAAAACCCTAATTCAATCAATCAATCAATCCTGGTATCAATGGTAGATCTACTGGTTTGGGATAATCCACCCCACATGGCTTACGAGTGGTGATTATACAAACCCACCCCATATGAATAGTCGAGTGGTGATTGTGCCAGAGGCAAGAGTCAATCTATGGTGTATGTGTGGAGTCTATTATATGCAAGTGTCAAGTCAAGGGGTTCTATTGTGTCGGTTATCTATATGCTTTACTATTGCAATATAAGTCTTAATGTTACCTGGTGAATTGAATTATTCTCAATCAATCAATCAATCTATATGTATACTCAAAACTATGATTACTCACCAGCTAATTTGTTAGCTGACTTTATTTTCTCACATGATTTCAGGTTAAGCAAGCTAGTGGACTTCTACTTGATCATATAGGACCTGGACTTAGTCAAAACAAAAGACAATTATTATTTGTGACTTTAACTGTTGTATTTGTATCTGTTAAATTCATGCTATCCTGTAATCTGATTTTAATATTATTTTCACTATTAGACAATCATGAGTTATGAACAATCAATCATTCCCTCGTCCGCTCTGATGATTCCGCCGTCGGTCGGGGTGTGACAGATTGGTATCAGAGCCATGGTTATAGGGAATTAGGTTATTAGAAATGGAATGACCTAGACTATAACTAAGTACCCTTACACATGAGTCCTCTCATGTATTTTACATGCTTAGATAGGATTTTATGTGCATTACATGTTTATACTTGATTATGTGATTATCTGCCTTATGTGATTCTCCTTACACTTTGAATCTATCAATATACACACGAATCTTAACTCATATTCTAAGGCATTGTGTGCCTAATTCAAGTGATTTCAAACTCCAAAACTCGATTGTTATTCATGGTTTTCAAATCTCGTCAAAGTCCGTGTCATATGACCGAGAACATGCAATGCTGGAAGAGTGGGATACCTGTATCTTAAGGTGTTCTGTCTAGGCAAGGTATTCATACAACTTGATTACCTTAACTGGGAACCCTCGAGATGAGTATTCGCTTATAGGTACGCATGTCCTCGATAAGGTTGTGGTGGACACAAATACTTTGATAAGTCAACGTATTCGCTTTGGTTTGCGAACCGAACGTTTACACTCCTAACCTCTCATTGTTATTCTAAACAATCTCATTAACGATTTTATTATTTTGAAAAGTTTTAAAAACCAATTACCCGTTTCTCATAGAGGTTTCTTCTTTCCATATTATACAGCATGTCTTCTCGCCAAAACCGCTCCCGATCTAGAAACTCTGGCCGCAAGATTGCTGCTATAGTAGCACGTGAAGTTACTGCGGTCATACCAACTCTACTTACCCATTTGAACCAAGGCAACAATACTGTCCAAAACCCAGTTGCACCAAACCCTCCCCGAACTTGTACTTACAAACACTTCAGTTCATGCAATCCCACTAAGTTCAGTGGAACCGAAGGTGCTACCGGATTACTACAGTGGTTCGAAAGCATCGAAAACACATTCTTAAACAGTGAATGCCCTGAAAATCTGAAAGTCCGGTATGCCACAAGTGTTCTCCAGAAACGCGCACTTACTTGGTGGAACGGGGAGAAACGAACCCGTGGAACTGAAACTGCTCTAGGCTTAACATGGACTGAAGTTAAGGATCTCATGACTAAAGAGTTCTGCCCAAGAAATGAAGTCCGGAAACTGGAAGCTGAGTTCTGGGAATTAACCCAAGACAGTGGCGAGAACCTCGCATACACTAACCGATTTCACGAACTGAGCCTTTTGGTACCGCATCTTTCTACCCCTACCTCCCGAGCCATCGAGAAATACATTGGTGGACTACCCATGCAGATTCAGGATACGGTGCTAGGAAGGAATCCTTCGACACTAGAAGATGCTATCAGGCTGGCTGCACAGTTAACCGATAATCATGTGAAAGCTGGTTCCTTAACCAGGAAAGGATCGAAGAAAAATACCGATAAACTTCCTAACGAAACCGTCAAAACCGACCAACCCGAGCTTTCCAAGAACAAAAAGAGGAAGGCTCAATCTCAAAACTTTGCGGTAATTACCCCTGCTGTGCCAATTAATCAAGTCCCTCCAACTCGTCAACCAGCAGTAAACAACCAATCGCTGATGAGAAAGCCATACGCCGGACCCCATCCACTGTGTAACATCTGCAATTACCATCATCCCGCTAACACTCAGTGTCGTCAATGCACAAACTGTGGTCGTTTGGGTCATACATTCAACGTGTGCAGGAGTGCTGCTAAAGCTTCTACCAATGCACCAGTTCACCAACATCTTCCTGCAAATACCCAGGGTCGTGCATGCTATCAATGTGGTGATCCGAACCATTTTCGCAATCGATGCCCTCAACTTGTCAGCCTAGTTCCTACGGCTCAAGGACGTGCTTTCAACATCAATACTCAACAAGCTCAAGCCACCAATGATGTGGTGTTGAATAATTCTTGTCCTTGATTTCGTCTTCATGATGTAATTCAAGATTTGTAATCGTGATTTTCCTTTTGTTACATTGATGTAATTTGAAAATTTCTAAATTTCTAATTGAGATATTTTCCTTTCGTTGTTAAGTCTAACTTTGAACCGTTTGCACCGTGGGAGATGAAAGAGTTTGTAAGTCAACCTATGACTAAGGACACTCGAATCTCCTAAATGATTCTAACTCATCAAGACAGGGGTGATTCCCTTACTTTGGTGATGATTCTTTATTCGTTTCAATAATGGTTTCCAATGATGTGTTTTATGAAATTTCATCCTCTGGATTAGGGTGATTTCCTTATCTCGAGGACTAACTTCAATTATTCTCTTTGGAATTTACATTTCACAAATGACATGATCTCACCAAAATAGGATTGAAACCCGTACTTTGGTGACAAATGTCAATCTTCGATTGTTTTCTTGTTAATATCAAGCTTAATCATCAAGATAGACGTAAATTTCATACCTTGATGATAATTTCATTTGTATGGATTGTATTTCTCAAATGAAACGACCTCGTCAAAGTAGGAGTGAATTCTGGATTTTGATGAGGAAGTCTATCTTATTATATTTTGTTTTTATAAAAAAATTCATCGTTAAGATAGGAGTGAATCCCTCACCTTAATGATGAGTTACCTCGTCTTATTTTTACGGATCCTCAACAATGAGTTGGGATCGAAATTTTTGATTGGAAGGTTAGTGGTCATACCTTGAGAGTACACCATCAAGTTAGGGGTGAAAACCATACCTTGATGACTATTCTCATTTCTTGATCTCCAACTTACCATGGTTGTAATCAAGTGACGAGACGCATGTATTAACTTGAAGGGCAAAATAATGTTAGTGTTTCGACCTATCAAGCCAAAGCATGATCTCTGAACTTGAACAGAGACCTGATCGTTTTAAGTTGATTTTGATTCCAAGTTTGGAGCATTTAAATTCTTAAATCAATTTCTTTTCCTTTATTCTCATGTTTTGACTCGATCTAGCTACATCAAACCATTTATTACTTATCTATCGACTTTCATTGTGAGTTATCATCAAAACCTGATTACGTGATGGTAGTCTTCCTAAACAATCTATTGTCAAGTAAAGATATTATCTCTGATCGTGATGGTCGCTTCATCTCTCGTTTTCTGGAAAAATCTCCAATCAGCTCTCGAAACTCAACCGAATCTTAACACAGCTTATCAACCGTAAATCGACGGTCAGACTGAAAGAATGATACAAACCCTCTAGAATATGCTCCGGGCTTGTGTCATTGATTTCAGTGGATCGTGGGATTCTCATCTTCCGTTGATCGAATTCTCTTACAATAACAGTTACCATACCAGCATACAGATGGCATCATTTGAGGCCTTGTATGGTTTGAAGTTGGTGAATCACAGATTACTGGTCTGGAGTTGATACAAGAAACAACCGACAAAATTCATAAGATCTGTGATAATTTGCTCACTGCTAGAAATCATCAAAAGCATTATGCTGATAAAAGATGTAAGCCCATGGAATACAATGTCGATGATCTCGTACTTCTTAAGATATCACCTTGGAAGAGAGTGATTCGCTTTGGAAAGAAAGGGAAGCTAGCACCTCGTTACGTGGGTCCATCCAAAGTACACGAGCGAATTGGGAAAGTAGCCTACAAGCTTGAACTGCCCCAACAGCTCAGCAATATACAACCAACGTTTCATGTTTCAAATCTCAAGAAATGTCTTGCCGATAAAAATCTCCACATTCCACTCAATGAAGTCCAGATTGATGAATCTATGCACTTTATTGAGAAACCTGTGGAAATTATGGATCGGGAAGTCAAACAACTCAAACGTAGCTGGATACCTATTGTCAAAGTCCGCTGGGAATCTAAACGTGGCCCAGAGTTCACCTGGGAACGTGAGGAGCAAATGAAAACCCAGTATCCTTATCATTTCATTTCAGCCTCCTCGTGAACAAATTTCGGGACGAAATTTCCTAAAGCAGGGGAGACTGTAACATCGCATATTTTCAAAAAAAAAAATAAAAAAAATAATAATAAAAAAATATAATATAATAATAATAATAATAATAATAGCATAATAATAATAATAATAATAATAATTTGATAGTAAAGTCCAGGGGGTATTGTGGTAATTTTTAAAACTTAAAAACTGAACTTTTAAACATGAAATAATAACAAAAGAAACCACAGGGACCAATTGTGTAATTACTGAATTTTCAAAACACACCCAACCCCACCCCCCATTCCCATCACAGTGTACCCGTTTTCTTTTCTTCCCACTGTCGGCCAAAATCCTTGACCAAACGCACTACCGACTTGTATAATCGAAAGTAAACTCGCATTAACGAAATTTGAACGATTTATAAACTTCCTCTGGGTTTAATTTCATCCAAAACAATCAACAAACACACCTTCGAACACCACCCGAACCGTCGACCTGCAACCTCTGTGAAATCCCATTTCCGATCAAATTTAGTCAAAATTAACACAGGGTTATTGTTCCTTATCACCATACGAAGCTAACCCTAAGATTAATTTGATTATGGTTATGGTTTGAGCACCATTCGAACCCCTTGAATTCGCGACCTGCAACTCCAATCGAGACCCCATCTCCGATCCATTTTTACTGAAATTGACAACGGGCTTATGATACTTATCATCATACGAAGCTTCCCACAAATTTAATTGGATTATAAACAAGATTTGAGCATCAAACGACACCCACTGTGCCGCGACCTGTTCTTCGTTGGATCATCTTCAATTCAAACACCATACGGGTAATTCTATACACACACACACTCGGTTTCATATGAGGGTCAAAAGCCCTATGATTGTAGATATTATCATAATCGAATTCGCGTTCAATTGGGTTAGATTCGAACCTAGGGTTCATTTGGGGAATTGGGGATTGATCAAACTGGTGTTTAAAAGAATTGGAAACCATTCATGTCGCAGTTGATGGCTTTGGTTCACCGGTTCACACGCTACATTCAAAGCAGGAGGTCCCGGGTTCGACCCCGGGCACCTCCAATTATTTTTTTAGGGCCTTTTTGAGTCTCTAAAAATTATAAAAAAATTTGTAAAAATTATAAAAATGTTTTTACAAACATTAAAAATTTTTAAACAACTAAATTATTTTTCTGAAATTTATTTTAACATTTTATCTATTTTTATTAAATGTTTTAAATAAATAAAACTACAAATAATACAAAATTAATTAAACAAAAGTGAACTCTTAATAATAATTTAATTTATTAAATTATTATTCGACACAGTGTTATTTTAATTATTTCAAATAATATTTATTATTGTTTAAATAATGATTAAATATATAAATTTTTATATTTAAATCATTCCAATACCAATTTCATTTCTTTTAGTTATTTAAATGATTAAATAATTTAATTAATTATCATATCATTAATTAATAAAATTAATCATTTGTTTATTTTTCCACATTTTCACGATAAAACAAATGGTTACGCGTAATAATATGTTTAATTCTAATAAATTCTAAAAATCACTTTCAAATTCATTTTATTGATTTCAAAACAATCAAACTAAATAAACTATTTAAACTATCATTCAAGATCCAATGGAAAACCTAATACATCCCAAATTACCAAATCATTATTATTCTAATTCGAGACACCGTTCCTTAGGTTAATCGTAAGGAAATCGTCGGTGTTTAATCTATCACATCCAGATTCTAATCTCATCAATCAAGTGAGTATTCATATCCCCTTTTTATATCATTTCCTATTTGGGGGAAATCATGTGATACAATATATTCAATCATGATATTCTATTGTTATTTCATTCTAAATTCAATTCAAGACAGGTTATGTTATTACTTGCAATTATGTGAACATACTATGATAAACTGGACGACAGTAAAACCCTAATTCAATCAATCAATCAATCCTGGTATCAATGGTAGATCTACTGGTTTGGGATAATCCACCCCACATGGCTTACGAGTGGTGATTATACAAACCCACCCCATATGAATAGTCGAGTGGTGATTGTGCCAGAGGCAAGAGTCAATCTATGGTGTATGTGTGGAGTCTATTATATGCAAGTGTCAAGTCAAGGGGTTCTATTGTGTCGGTTATCTATATGCTTTACTATTGCAATATAAGTCTTAATGTTACCTGGTGAATTGAATTATTCTCAATCAATCAATCAATCTATATGTATACTCAAAACTATGATTACTCACCAGCTAATTCGTTAGCTGACTTTATTTTCTCACATGATTTCAGGTTAAGCAAGCTAGTGGACTTCTACTTGATCATATAGGACCTGGACTTAGTCAAAACAAAAGACAATTATTATTTGTGACTTTAACTGTTGTATTTGTATCTTTTAAATTCATGCTATCCTGTAATCTGATTTTAATATTATTTTCACTATTAGACAATCATGAGTTATGAACAATCAATCATTCCCTCGTCCGCTCCGATGATTCCGCCGTCGGTCGGGGTGTGACAACAACCCCTTGGCCCGGCCTCCCCCTCTACTTCCTGAAAAAAAACACACACACACACACAAGGTTGTTTCTTGATAGAGTTGGAGTGTTTAAATTATTTATTAGAATTAAAATCTAATTCTCTTACAATGAGACTAGATTTTGCTCAATAACTTATTTTAACCTATACATTTCGTCATTTATTTTCAATAAGTTTTAAGTTAGATTTTGTTCTAAATAGTAAAAAGCGCATGTTGTCATTATCATTATTTCATCAACTCAACACATGATATAAACGTCTAATTTATGTTTCTTAATGTAATTTTGTTTATTAATATAAATTATTTTTTTTCTTAAAATTTTCAGTGTTACTTATTTATACTCTTTCTTTATCTTTTTATAAATATATCAATAAAACAATAATCACTCTAATATATTTAGTTTTTAATGGTGGTTCTTTTGGTGGCCTTGTCGAAAACAACTAGCAAATCTAAAAGCAATTTGCATGACCTATAAGATTAACACCAACTTACCTTTTCTATTTCTTTTTACCCTTTTAGAGTTGTTTCAAATATTCCATTAATATTAATAAATTAAAAGCAACTTCCTTTAAGGAAGTGCACTCTGCACTATTTTCTTTTCCTTTTTTCCCTTTTTGATAGCAATGGATATTTAAAAAAAAAAAGGTTCAAGTCCATAAAATTTCAATACATCATTTTAACAAAAGCCACTAACTTTGGTACAATAAAGGTAAGAAAGAATATATTCAACCCTTTAAGTTTCTTGTGTGACATAATCACCCCTCATACATTCTCATTAATACTTGGATCGCTTTGTTACATGCAAGTTTACGTACAGCCTAACAAGACGGTTATCCCATATTAATTTTTATCGAAGGTAAAATAAAACTAATACAAATACATGAAGTTGTTGAGGTTGTCAATTAATGACGCGCCTTCTTTAAATAGTTAATTTAATCACAACTCTTAGATGTTATACTTTAAACAACATGATTTTTTCAAGACAAATGTATAACTCGTACAGATAACTTATAATAAACAAGTACAGGATAAACATAAATTTTCTAGTTTTTGGATTAGTTTTACTCCTTTCACACTCGTATAAAACCAAAAATAAAATCATTTTGACGTTGTGTCTTTTTTTTCATAAATTTATTCCTAAAAAATTCCATTAGAGATGTGTACAAAGTTGGAGCTTCAAAAAAGAGAATGTTTCAAAAAGAGAATATTTGTTCTCATAATTTCATCAAAGGCGTGGTCGGTAATGGTAGGGCCATAAGATTCTGGCTGGATTGGTGGCTCGGGGACTCCCCCTTTTTCAGTAAGTTCCCGGATCTATATGCGTTAGAAAAAGAGAAGGAATGTTACGTAGCGGATCGGATTCAATGTTCTGATGATGGTGAATGCCGAGGGGAGTGGAGGTGGAGGTACATTCCGAAATCGGGCCCAGCTCATCATCAATTGGGTGAGTTGGAAGGTCTGATTAAGGAGTGTAATATTCTCAATGGGGCGGATAGTTGGTGTTGGCTCGGGGATGATTCGGGAGAATTCTCGGTCCGCAATCTTCGTCACATTTTGGAGCTTAATCGCGAACCTCTGGACCTTGATACATTAACTTGGATCAAGTGGGTGCCATTAAAAGTTATGGGTTTTGTGTGGAAGGCAAGATTGAATAGGATTCCATCTAAGGAAGCCTTGGCGGATAGGGGGGTTCGGATCCCTAGTGTCGAGTGTTCCATGTGTTTCGGCGCCAACGAATCGGTCAATCATATTTTACTCTCCTGCCCGTTCGCGCACAACATTTGGTCTTCGGTGTTCCGTTGGTGTCGACTGGACATCTCTATTGGCGAGAACATGCATTAGGGAGTTTTTAGCCATTGAGTCGGACCTCAACGTCAAGACAAAGTCGGTGAGGCAATCTATTTTCATGGCGACTATGTGGTGTAATTGGAAGGCCCGTAACGGACTTCTTTTCAATTCCATTCCTATCTCGGTGTCGGCAACAGTTGATGAAATCAGATACGTTTCGTTCGCGTGGCTTAAGAATAGGGGAAAGTTTGGAAATTTAGATTGGAGTTCATGGTGTATTTTCCCTTTCTGATATATCTGTTTTTTGGATATATTTTGTTTGTATTCCTGGTCCTAGCGTCTTGCTAGTGGCTTTCTTTTTAATCTTATTTTCCCGTTCAAAAAAAATGTGTACAAAGTTGTAAAGAGGGTGTATTATGAGTCAATGATGAGTTTAGGACCCCAATATTGCAAAGTTGAAGACATTATTTATCTTTTATCCATTATTTGATAATCACTTCACTTACTAATTAACATACTTCATGTGGGGTATTAATTTTTAGTTCTATGTCTTGTGAAAACTATTTTTCCTCTTGGTTGATCTTACCCGATATTCTCGATTATTATATTTTTTTAACATATTCTTAAACCGAAAGATTTGATTTTTTTTCATTATGTGACTTGAACCCTTAATTTTATTGGGTTATACACCTTACTAAACATCTTGCTATCGCAAAACTACAAACTTTTATAGTAACAGGGTTGGGTTCTACTAAGGGATTTCAGTATTTCACTTTGGTCAACTTTGTTTTTTAGTAAGCTACCCGAAATTAAGCTTAATTTGTAATGAAAACAACGTAAAAATTCAACTACAAAAATATGTGAAAGGTAAATAAAAAAAAAACCTATGCAATCATAAATGACAGCTGGATATATGGTAGCAATTAACAAGTGTGAAAATATTAATGATATATGTTGACAATTACTGAAAATAGGCTCCATACTTAGCTAGAACACGTAAACTATCTTATTACTTAGAACAACTATTTGTAAGCTGGATATATGGTAGCAATTAACAAGTGTGAAAATATTAATGATATATGTTGACAATTACTGAAAATAGGCTCCATACTTAGCTAGAACACGTAAACTATCTTATTACTTAGAACAACTATTTGTAAGCTGGATATATGGTAGCAATTAACAAGTGTGAAAATATTAATGATATATGTTGACAATTACTGAAAATAGGCTCCATACTTAGCTAGAACACGTAAACTATCTTATTACTTAGAACAACTATTTGTAAGCAGTTCATCTTTCTACTGTAAAAAATTTTTATATTAATAAGAATGATAATAACAGCATGATTTTCGTAACGTACAAAATTGTGAAAAAAAAAACAACAAAAACCGAAAGATAAAATCCATTGTTAAATACTAGTAGATTTTCCATCTACACTTCGCGGCAATAACTGATACCACCAAACAAAGGACCTGCAAAATTGATTTTTATTATTACACTACAAGAAAAATGGTTTTTCGTGTCGATGTTTTTTGCGGCGATACTCATTTCGTCGCAAAAAACACACTAAAGGACAAAAATAATCACCTTTTTGACTTTTCTAGCTAAATACACCTTTTGCGGCGACTTAATCGTCGCAAAAGATATTTTCAATTTTTTTATTTTTTCTGAATTCTCTTTTAGGAGGTAAAATTTCCCGCTTATTTATTTGCGGCGATATTGTCGTCGCAAAAAAGTTTTTTATTTTTTAGTTTTTAATCCTTTTTAATTTATTTTTCTTTTTTGTTTTTGAGGCGATTTTAAGTCGCAAAAAATTCATTATCGCCGCAAAAGAGTTATTAACTTTATGAAAACGGGGATTCCAGATCTGTTCCCCATTTTCACACAAAACACCAATTCACAAACACACCACCAGATACGCGACCACCACCGCCGCTGCTCTCCCACCGCCGCTGCTCTCCCACCGCCACCACCACCGCCATCTGCCACCGCCGCTGCTCTCCCACCGCCACCACCACCGCCATCTGCCACCGCCACCCGCAGTTCCAGTCACCACCACCGCCGTCGGCCGGGTGTGGACCACCACCACTTGTTTGTTATACAAATATATTTCTGGATATATAAAATGGATTAATATGTATATTTGTGTATATGTATATGGGTATTTGTGTATGAATATGTATGTGTATATATTAGAATGTATGTATATGTGTGTATGAATGTATATGGGTATTGAGATTAAAATGAATATATTTGTGTATGAATGTATATGGGTATTGAGATTAAAATGGATTTATATGTATATTTGTGTATGAATGTATATGGGTATTTGTGTATGAATGTGTATGTGTATATATTAGAATGTATGTATATGTGTGTATGGATGTATATATGTATTTATGTATGGATATATATGTGCATGTGTATGGATGTATATATGTATTTATGTATGGATGTATATGTATATGTGTATGGATGTATATGTGTATTTATGTATGGATGCATATGTGTATGTGTATATGTATGTTGAATTGTGATTAAAATAGATGTATATGCGTATTTGTGTATGGATGTATATGTGTATGTGTGTATGTATGTTAAATTGTGATTAAAATGGATGTATATGTGTATTTATGTATGGATGTATATGTGTATTTGTGTATGGATGTATATGTGTATTTGTGTATGGATGTATATGTGTATTTGTGTATGGATGTATATGTGTATATGTATATGTGGGTATTTGTGTTTGTATTTCCCTAGTTTTAAATGTGTTAAGATAATTAATATTAGAATGGATGTATTTGTGTATGGATATCCATATATGTGTATGTGTGTATGTATGTTAAATTGAGATTAAAAATGAATGTTAAATTGTGATTAAAATGGATGTATATGTATATTTGTGTATGGATGTATATGTGTATTTGTGTTTGTATTTCCCTAGTTTTAAATGTGTTAAGATAATTAATATTTGTTTGTAGACACAGTTATGACGATTGATAAGACTTGGACTACTTTAGAAAATAAATTTTCTAAAGAATATCTGATTGGTCTTAAAGCATTCATAGAAAGGTGTAAGAATTATATGAATGGCCAAAATAAAGCTCGGTGTCCGTGTAATAATTTCAAGAACAGTTATTGGTTTCCTCTTCCAACAATAGAGCGCCATATACATAATAATGGTTTTTGCCGATTTTACAAAACGTGGACGCATCATGGTGAATCATATGTTCCGTCACCGGTAGTTCCAGTCATACCTCAAACGACAGACCCAATACATGATTTTATTAACGATGTTCGTCAGGAGAATGTCCCATAAGAGGACAACACATACGACGACGACAAGCCAATGAACACAACAGATACACCGAGTGATACAAACGATGAACTTGCTGAATTACTGAAACTTGCCGACACCGAACTATACCCTGGTTGTGACGGGATGTCTTCATTGGATTTCTTGGCAAAACTGAGTCACATAAAGGCCATCAATAAATGGACCGATACATCGTTTGACCAATTGTTAGAATTTCTGAAAACTGCATTTCCGCTTGCTAAAATCCCACCGTCAAACTATGAAGCCAAGAAGATAATGAAGAAAGTTGGGTTAGGATATGAATCGATCCACGTTTGTAAGAACGACTGTTGTTTATTTTGGGGGAAGGATAACAAAGATTTGCAAAAATGTCCAATATGTTATGAAAGTAGATGGAAGGACGCAAACACTAAGGGGAAGAAAGTTGCCAACAAGGTTATGCGTTACTTTCCATTAATTCCTAGATTAAAGCGTATTTATAGCTCAAGACACACTGCAAAGCATATGACATGGCATGCTTCTGGACGTTGTACGGAAGATGGTAAGTTACGTCACCCGGTGGATGGTACATCATGGAAAGAATTCGATTCAATGTATCCTGATTTTGCCAAAGAACCTAGAAATGTTAGATTAGGGTTGACTGCTGATGGCTTCAATCCATTTGGGAACATGAGTACGTCGTATAGCATGTGGCCGGTAATATTGACAACATACAATACGCCGCCATGGTTATGTATGAAAGAGTCTTCATTCAAGCTGACGTTATTAATCCCTGGCCCTAAATCACCTGGGAAGGACATTGATGTTTTTTTAAGACCATTGGTTGATGAATTGAAAAGTCTTTGGTCGGACGGAGTCGTGATAAAAGATGCGGTTACAAACACTTTCTTCACATTACGTGCAATGCTTTTATGGACTTTCAATGATTTCCCTGCTCGTAGTAGCTTGTCTGGTTGGAGTGGGCAAGGTTATTTACATGCCCAACATGTAAGGAAGACACTCCATCTGTTCATGTATTGGGAAAAACTGCTTATGTTGGGCATAGAAGATGGTTACCAATGAATCATAAATGGAGGAAGGACAAGTCATTCAATGGTAAGAACGAGAATAGACGTCCTCCTAACAGGAAAACTAATGATCAGATTTTGGAACAACTTAATAAATTGCCGCCCCGTATTTCTGGGAAACATGTTCAGTTTGGTGGTAAGAAGAAAAAACGTGATTCCAATGTTGAATTGAATTGGACCAAGCGTTCTATTTTCTTCGAGCTTGAATATTGGTCTTCAATTCAACTAAAACATAATTTGGATGTCATGCATATCGAAAAGAATGTGTGCGAGAGTTTGTTGAATACGTTGATGATGAACAAGGAAAAATCCAAAGACACCAATAAGGCAAGAATGGTGTTAGAACAATGGAACATTCGACGTGACTTGTGGCTTGTAGATAACGGTCGCGGTAAGCTCTCAAAGCCTCATCCCAAGTTCTCTTTCTCAAACGCCGAAAGGAGTCTTTTTTGTCAATTCATTAAGGAAGTAAAACTACCTGATGGTGATGGTTTTGGCTCTAACTTTAAACATAAGGTAATCGATAATGATACCCAAATAACGGGGATGAAATCACATGATCATCATATAATGATGCAACGGTTGCTTCCGATTGGTGCTCAAGCGTACTTGTATAAAAACATTTCAACACCAATAATTGAGATGTGCTTATTCTTTAAGCAATTTTGTGTTCAGAACTTGATGTCATCTGACATGCAAGATGCTGAGGAGAAGTTGATTAAAATTTTATGTTCTTTCGAGCAAATATTTCCTCCGTCATTTTTTGACATAATGATTCATTTGGTTATGCATTTACCTGAGGAGGCCATTCAAGGTGGGCCAGTTTTTATATGAGGTGGATGTATCCATTTGAAAGATACATGAAAAAGCTGAAAAATTATGTTAGAAATAAGGCTAGGCCCGAAGGTTCCATTGCGGAGGGGTATGTCGCAGATGAAGCCTTGTGACATCCGTCACCAAAGGTCCGTCATTTAACGTGATTTACTTAACCTTGTTAACAGTCATTCCTCATTTAGACGAACCAATTACGTGAATACCATATTTGCTTTACTTAATTGCCCTTATATGTGTAGTATCGTTGCTTGACTTGTCATTATCTTAAGACATTCTCCAAGATTTGCCCCGTTAACACTAAACACGTCATTTTTATAATAAAATAATTTTCATGAATAAAATCATTTTTAACTTATAAATAACATAAATAACATTTTATCATCAATAAAACAAGACTAAATTATAACGTTTTCAACCGAAACAAAATTTAGGAACTCGGGGCAAAGTGCGGGGACTAAACTTGAAACTTTGCGAAACTAGGCTGAGTATAAATACCCACCTTCCAGCCATTTCTTCCCTTTTCTTCTCCTCACTTCATCTTCTTCTCCACCATTTTCTCTCCACTTCTCTCTCTAGAAACTACACCAAAAACCGACCCGTTTCTCGCATTTTCGTCTTCAAATCTCGAGTACCATCGTGAATACTAGTTCCTAGCAGGTAGATAACCTCACTACCTCGTTTTTAACTCGATTTTACAGCTGCATTTCGAGGGTTTTCGGGTGCTCGGGTTCATCCGAGCACATGAGGTCGTGTGGACTTGCATGTCTTGTTTCTGAGTGTGTTTCTTGTCTAGATAGGTTAGAATATGAGTTCTGGAGGTTCTGGTTGGGTAACACTTGTGTTCGGGCAGCCGAAGGCCGACCTGCAACTCACTGCCGTCGCGACTCCCGATGGCGCGAATGGGGTTGTCGCGCGACTGGGACGTGCGACTGCATGTGTGTGTGCGACTTGAGACTTGAGCGAATAGGTAAGTTGTGCGGTTGTGTTGCGCGACTGTCGGTGGGTGCGAAATAGAGGTTGTCACGCGAAATAGAGGTTGTCACGCGACTGGAGTTGTCACGCGACAGGGGTTGTCGCGTGACTGGCCTATGCGACTGTATGTGTGTGCGACTGTGTGTGAGTCGCACGGTCAGATGCCTGTCGCGCGAAAAAGGGTCCACTCGCGCGAATGAAGCTGATTCGCGCGAAGGGACGCTGAGTCGCGTGGCTGGCTGTTTGGTTACGCGACTGGTATTGCATGGTATGACTGAAGGCTTAGTCACACGAATGAGGGTTCAATTGTACGAAAGTGGCTAATTCGTACAACTGAAAGTCCATTCGTGTGAAGGGAGTGTCAGTCATGCGTCCGGTCCTATTGTATGATTAATGATGTGTGCGTGTATAGATCCCCTCTTCGGAGATCTCACGACGATAATGTAATATAATAAAGTGTCATAGCTTGACCACAAAGATTAAAGTCAACGCTATTAACAGGCATATACTATTTAAAATAATCTAGACTAAGATGTGTGACTGCTTGTGTGTACTACTCACGATCGAACCGAAACGACCCGATTCAATTAAACAATATTATTAACAGTAGTTCATAAGATTAATTCTTAACATAACTGTCAATAGGTGATTGACTGTTCATACATACATACAAGTTTGGGAAGTTCATCAGACATACTTACCACTTAACAAGTGGGTTTCGTGGCCCTTTTTTACGCTTATACATTGTTTCAATCTTTTACAAACATGGGGGAAGAGTATGCTCACACATTTTCAATGCTGTACACTATACATACAATTTTTATACTTGGAATCAACGTGATACTGTCTTGTGAGTACTTATCTGATACATACATGATGTTACTGTGTGGACTGTCTTACAACCATTAATTCCGGTGTTGGAACCAACAGATAGGTATTAGTAGTACTACTGGGTTGACACCCCCACCCTTGACAGATGGTTACTTGTGAGTACCATCACACTGCCAGGAACGGGCCTTGGGTGAATATATTCTGACAAGTTTCTTTATGTACGTCGTTAGGTTTGGTTGTATAAAACTCATGGTATGTGATCTTGCTTGCTTATAACTGTATGCACGGTATTCCACTACAAACAATATACAACATCAATTACAAGTTTACAATTTAAACATGCGAAGCTCACCAACAATTATGTTGACATTTTTGAGCATTACTTTTCAGGTGATCAAGGAAATTAAAGTTCTAGGAGTGCTGCCTTTTAGTGGAGACCCTAGGATGAAATTTTGTGTTATTACTTTTGTAAAGCTTGAACATGAATATGATCTTTTGTATACTTGTTCTCGTGATGCGGGAATATTACATTACAAGCTATTACCAATGATTTTGTGATCATTGTGTTGTGCTTATGACTATGCTGTCGTGAACATTGATTATACACGACACAAGTCTCCGTTTGTGTTCGGGTGTCGTCATGACACGCTTGTCATCATATTTTTATTGCTACTCTATCATATACCATGTGTTATGACGATCCCGTCTCGCTCGCATTCCCCGTGTTTCCGCTATCAGTGGGGGGTGTGACAGACTGGTATCAGAGCCATTGGTTATAGAGAATTAGGCAATTACACTTGACCTAGACTATAACCTAGGAACCTTCATGTAGATTTGCATGCTTAAGCTTGTGTGCATTTATATATCTCGTGTATGTGTTCCTCCTTACATGATTGATTATCCTTCTGTTATGTTATCCTTCACCTTGTGCTTGAGCCTTGTGCTCGTCACTGATGAGGTGCTTCCTATTGGATCTTCCGTTCCCTCTGCGCCAAGTTATCATAACCAAATTCGGGTGTTGAAACCCGAAGAGATCTTCACAGATCATACACTGCGCTTGACCTCAGATACTGAGACCGACCCGAGGAGGCTATGTCTGAGTCCTTTCAAGGACGCGAAATAGACAACCTTCGCTAGACTATACGTGATTACATGCTTGGACTCTCAGTTGACTTGATGGATTATGATGTAAAGGAAGGTCAGATGTCATGTAACCGGATTAGGCATCATTCTCGATACATCGTGGGTGTGGTGGGAACGCTGCGGGGAACCCTATATATAAGCATCACCGGTATACCAAGAATATGCTTGAAATGGGCTGCATGGTGGTCTTGACTGACCGGAGCATCGAACGTTGGAACTTGATAAGTGGAGTACTTGATTATCATAAGGTGACTAAAGCTTATATGTTACCTCTTCTATGAATAGAACATGCCGCCTCGAAGATCTAACCGCAGAAGTAGTAGCGGAAGTGAAGCCCCGAGGGGCAGAGGCAGAGGCAGAGGCAGATCTTCAGGAGCAAATGAAGGTCTTATTGGCAATACTCAAGGGACTGGAAGCCCTGATATGGCAACCCTGATTGCTCAACAACTGACTGCCTTGATTCCCACTATTGTAGTTCAAGTGAGCGATGCTTTGCAACATCAAAACCACTCCCACGGGGATGGTGGTAACAAGAACGAGGGCAATGGGAACCCGACTGGGAATGAAAGCAACCAGGAGACCGGAAATGGTGGTACAGCCGGTAACGAAACTAGGGTTGCTAACGCCAAACGGGGCTGTTCTTACAAGGAGTTTGTGGCCTGTAAGCCCCGTGATTTCGATGGCAAAGGTGGGGCGATAGCCCTGATCAGATGGCTCGAGAAAATGGAGGCTGTGATCGACATCAGCGAATGCCTCGACAGCCAACGCATCAAGTATGTTACGTGCTCACTGCAGGGCCGAGCACTAACCTGGCGGAACACCCAGGTTCAAGCTAGAGGAAGGGAATCTGCGATGCAGATGACCTGGGACGAATTTAAGGCCTTGATTACCGAGGAGTACTGCCCTCACAATGAGATGCAAAATCTTGAGCATGAGTTCTGGAATCATGCCATGGTGGGGGCGGGGCATGCAGCTTATACTGACCGATTCCACGAGTTGGCTAGGCTAGTTCCACACCTGGTCACTTCGGAATCTAAAAGGACTGAGAGGTACATTTGGGGACTCGCGCCTCAAATACGGGCAATGGTAACTGCAGCTGCTCCTCCTACGATTCAGAGCGCAATTCTGAAGGCTGGCGCTCTGACCGACGAGATGGTAAGAACAGGGGTATTGGGCAAGGGAGCAGAGAAGCGAAAGGATGTTGGGGAAACAAGCCGGTCGAGTGCCGGGAAATCTGATAAAAGGGCCAAGATCACCCGAAACTTTGTGGCCGTGACTCAAGGGAAGAGGGAATATGTTGGGCCATACCCCAAATGTGACAGATGCAGCTATCATCATTCCCCAGAGATGCAGTGCCGGGTGTGCGCAATCTGTAGGCGCCCGGGGCACCTAGCAAGAGATTGTAGAGTGGCACCGAATCTGGTTGCACCCGTCAATGCGGTTAACCCCGCCGGGAACGCCAGGGCATGTTACGAATGTGGAGGCCTTGATCACTTCAGAAACATGTGCCCCCGACTGAACAGGGCACCGGGTCAACAAGGGAATAATCAACAGCAAGTGATGGCCATAGCAGGCGCTCAAGGTCATGGAAACCAAGGAAATGCTGCACGGGGACGCGCATTCGTCATTGGAGCTAATGATGCCCGTCAGGACCCGAACGTTGTTACGGGTACGTATCTGCTCAATCACCATTTTGCATCCATACTATTTGATACTGGAGCAGACAACAGCTTTATATCTTCTGAGTTCGTGCATATGCTTGATTTAAGTGCTAGTAGGCTAGAAACTAGTTACTCCGTAGAAATGGCCAATGGTAGGGTTGAACAAGCAGACGAGATTATTAAGAATTGCACCCTAATGTTAGAAGACCAGGCCTTTAGCATAGATTTAATACCATTCGAGTTAGGCAGCTTCGATGTGATAGTGGGTATGGATTGGTTGTCAAATCATGGAGCCGAGATTGTTTGTCGGGAGAAAGTAGTACGAATCCCCATGCCAAACGGGGACGTACTCAAGATTCAAGGAGAACGACCGGGAAGAACTCTAAAGCTCGTTTCTTGCATGAAAGCCCGCCGAAGTCTACGAAATCAATGTTACACTTTTCTGGCTCACATCGTAGAAAAGAAAGAAGAAGAGACGAAATTGGCAGACATTCCAATTGTACGGGATTATCCGGAGGTGTTCCCTGATGATTTGTCTGGATTGCCTCCTCCATGACAGGTGGAATTCCATATAGAGCTGGTTCCTGGGGATACACCGGTAGCAAGGACACCGTATCGGTTAGCGCCCTCAGAGATGCAAGAGTTATCCAGCCAACTACAGGAACTACTGGAGAAGGGCTTCATCCGACCGAGTCATTCACCGTGGGGAGCACCGGTGTTATTGGTCAAGAAGAAGGATGGGTCGTTCCGTATGTGTATCGACTACAGGGAATTGAACAAATTGACCGTGAAGAATCGGTATCCTCTTCCCAGAATCGACGACCTGTTCGATCAGTTGCAAGGAGCCTCGTATTTCTCTAAGATCGACCTACGATCTGGATATCATCAACTAAGAGTATTCGAGGACGATATTCCGAAGACAGCATTTAGAACTCGTTACGGGCACTATGAGTTCTTGGTCATGCCGTTTGGGTTGACCAACGCACCAGCTGTCTTTATGGATCTGATGAATCGGGTGTGCAAGCCTTATCTTGATAAGTTCGTGATTGTATTCATAGACGACATACTTATCTACTCCCGTTCAAAAGAGGATCACGAAGAACATCTTCGAGCAATTCTAGAACTGTTGAGGGAAGAGAAACTTTTCGCCAAATTCTCTAAGTGTGAATTCTGGCTTCGAGAAGTGAAATTCTTGGGTCATGTAGTTAACAAAAATGGAATTCATGTGGATCCCGGTAAGATTGAAGCTGTGAAGAAGTGGGATACTCCCCAAACACCCTCAGAAATACGGCAATTCTTGGGATTGGCCGGATACTAACTGGTTTTCCTAACTGGTTTAAACAGAAGGTAAACTCATTTGTGTATAAAACCGATTATACAAACCGATTATACAAATTTTCCTAATTTTCTCTTATTTCAAATAGATCAACCGTCGGCGAGTAAATGCTGAATCTAGTGTTAGTCCTCAGTTATTTGCTTTAGCAAATGGACCACGACATGCAAACTCTTACACCGCTTGTATAGTTAACGGTGTGAGATTTGTAGTTCATAGCCGAGACGTACGCCGTACAACTCAAAATAGCGGCATCTCAACAACTGGTCAAGATGGAACAAAGTATTACAGTTTGTTGGAAGAGATTCTGGAGCTAGGCTATCTAGACCGTTGTAAGGTTATGTTGTTTCGATGTAAATGGTTTAAAACTAATAACAACAAACTTTGTGTCATTAAGAATAACATAACCAGTATTTCTACCCAAACTGAATGGTTTACAAATGACCAATACATTCTTGCAACACAAGCAGAGCAAGTTTTTTATCTTGACGAACCGTCTAAAGCCAGTCAAAGAGTTCAATCAATCAGACATTGGAAGGTCGTCCAAGAGGTGAATCATCGGAAGATTTGGGACCGAGATATTATAATGGAAAATAACGAAGCAGATTTAATTCATGGCAGCACTTCATCTGAGCTTTTGTTGTCTGCTGACTTAGATAATTTAACTTATGATGGTATGAGTAGAGATGAAGCTACAGAAGTCGATATTTCCCTTGAGCATGTCAATGTAGAGGACGAGACATATGAAGATACGGATGAGGGTGAAGACAACGATGCAGACAAAGCTGTTGACGTTTCTGACAATTCAGATGATGAATTAGACGAATTTAATAATGATTGTGGAGAAGATTCTTATCACACCGATGAATCTGATTGATTGTAATTTTTTATTTAACCGAATCATTTATTATGTTTGATCTATTATGTTTATTGAATTGTTTTTTTCAATTGTGTGTTTAGCTATTGATTCAATTGCAGTATATTTGTATACTTATATAATCTTTTTTTACAGATGGCAGATGTGGCCCGAGGTCACGGTGGGGATACCTATGGCCGTGGTCCACCTAGTGGTGGTCCTCCCGATGATGATCGATCGTGGCAGCCGCCACGACAGTGCGAGGCCAGTGATGACTCCGGCAGCGGCAGCGGACGAGGTATGACGAATTTTTTATACTATTATCTTTTAAAATAAAAATATATAATTTACATAGAATTTTTATACTATTATCAATTTGCAGGACAAGGCAAGCGTGGAAAGACCACACTTCAAGGTATGCGAAAGAGAAATCCATAAGGAAATTTGCTCACAATTGAATTTGAGCAAGGTACGCATGACACCTACAAACCTGTGGGTGTCAATCAGGCGACCTTTGCTTCACTGGTTGGCACACTCGTTGACAGAATTCCTCAAAACTACAAGAGCTGGAGAAAGATACCTGCAGAGTTGAAGACGACTATCTCGCCTGACTTACAGGTTAAGTTTTTGATAATTAAATTCAGTGATTAATATATATACACTAAGCTATTTGTTTTCATAATATGCAAATGTATTTTGATATGACTCCCCTCGAAGGATTGAGGGCAGGCATTGAGAAATATGCTGCAAACTGGTACAAAGATCACAAATACCGATTCAAGCAAAAACATTTTAGCAAATTAGGCGGGGAAGACAGAGTTGATATTTCTGATGTTGTGCCACCTGATATGCAAGAATCTGAATGGAAAGGCTATGTGGATTACTACACTTCTCCTGAAGTCAAGGCTCGGTCTGCAACCAACAAGTCAAACAAAGGGACGCAGACGATCAAAGGACATGGCGGTCAGACATCTCTAGCCCAGTGTCGTTATATGTTTGTAAGTTGTTTTTAATCTAATTTGTTTTATAATTTGTTTTATGTGTTTGCAAGTTAATTTTATATGATTATACAACTATTTAATGTGTTTACAGCGTGAAGAGGGTTCTGATGAAACTGGGAGTGCCATATTAGCATACCGCCGCTTCTATACCGATTCAAGCGGTAATTTCTATCAGCCTGAACCCGCTGCATACTATGTAAGTAATGTACACATCTTAAAATTTTATAAAAATAAAGTAATGTATAACATCACCGTATATGTAACATTGTTTATTGTTTTTTGTAAACTATACAGGAGCAAATGGTCGCGCTTCAACAACAACACCCTGAAATGTCAGAGAAGCAGATCATGCGGCAGGTCTTGGGGGAGTGGCCCGGGTGGGAACGTGGCATCGGTCCAATACCGAGCGTGCCTTCACAACCCCCACCTCCACCTCATAGAACAGATCAGCGGATGTTCTCACAATCTGAGGTTGAGGAGATGATAGCAGCGAGAGTGGCAAGTGAGCAACAACAATGGCAGTCACAGATGATGGCTAATATGATGGCACAAATGCAAAGTCAAATCCAAAGTCAAGTCCAGAGCGCGTTGAAGAGAAGTGGTCATTCTCAACCAAATGATGAAGATGAAGATGATGAAGGTGGGTCGTCATAAAATGTTCACTTTGAGGTTGTTATCAATATTTTTAAACATTTTGGAACATTATGTTTGTATGATATTTAACTTGTTAACTTTAAACAATATTTTATTTATATGCTATGATTTTATATTTGGGAATGGTTTGATGGTATTAGCAATTTTCAAAAGTAGGTTTGGTACCCAGGCGGATCTGGGTGGATTGCTGCAAATGCAACAAAATTTTTTTTAAAAAAATGACATTTTTTGCGGCGACATTTCGTCGCAAAAAATATTTCAACAAGTTTAAGATATCGCCGCAAAAAAGAATTTGGTCAAAAACCTTGCGGCGACATATCGCCGCAAATAACACCATATCGCCGCAAAAAGTTTCGTCGCAAAAAAGTGAAATTTAATTTCCCTTTTTTAAATGATGTGGACCCCACATAAATATGTCGTCGCAAATTTCGTCGCAAAAAATTTTTTGCGACCAATTTATTACGGCGAAAGAGTAGCGACGAAATTTTCGTCGCAAAATATATCTTGCGACGAAAAGGGGCGGTTTTTGCGACGAACTGTGTCGCCGCAAAATCTCCTATTTCTTGTAGTGTTACTAGCTTTAGTAAACCCGTGTAATACACGAGTTGAATAAATAAAATATTAAATTAAATAAAAATTAATAATTATAAAATGATAGACTAAAACATGATATAATTGAAATTATGTATAAGTAATAGTTATAAGTAATAAAACAATAATATGAAATTTTTAATTTTTTTATTTTTCAAAGATAAATTAGACATTTTGTTTTAAAACAACATTACAGTTTTTTTTAAATTTCCTTACTATAAATCCCTATTTTAATTATTTTTGTTTTATTAAAAAATACTTTAAAAATCAATTTTAAAATATTACGTAAAAATAATTTTCTTTTTTAGAAAAAAATCTTTGTATAAAAAACTATCTATATAGAAATAACATTAATAAAAATTTATCTTTGTTAATTTATTAAAAAATAATATAAAAATAAATAGATAATATTATTAGTAATTAATGTGGTTATTTAATAGGAGAGAGAAACGGGAAAAATTTAATTAGAATGAATGTGATGCTGACACGCGGCATTAGATGAGTCAAAAAAGTGACATGTGTCAACCATAGTTACCCTTTTATTAGAGTAGTGAGATTGTTATATAAACAAACGATGTAATAATTAATTAAGTCGAGTGACAACTCGAAAAATGAAAATGACGTGTATATTAATAGTGTTTGCCAAGTTACCGTAACAGCTGGCATCCTTGCCACCTGTCGCTCCATATCATCATGGACAAAAACCAGCTTTCCGGTTCTTTGTTTTAATAATCATCCATTTATGTGATTAGCTTAATTCACTAAGATACAATTAGCGGTTTTTAATTGGCAAATTAAATTTTAATTATCCAAATTATTAGCTATTGGCTGATAATAATTCATATTATTAATTTGACCGTTAACACTCTCAATTCTCAACTTTCACTTTTATAACCAATAACAACCCAACTGACATAATTTTTAACTTTTTACACTCGATTTGCATATATTTTAGTCTCAATGTAGCTTCTATGTTTCTTTATTTCGTTCATAATTATTTCAAACATAAAAATTTGATAATTATATCATTGAGACTGTTGTTTGTAAGAAAATTGAAAATTGGAGTGTTACCGACCAAATTGATACTATGAATTATTATTGATTAATAAATAGTAGTTTGAATTATTAAAATTCAATTTGTTTTTTTAATTTAGATGGAAACTTTGATTTTCTACTCCTAGTGATACCAAACGCATTTCATATTGAATGTTTAAAATTATAGATTTTGATATTTATGCTATTATTTTGTATAATTTTACCAAAATAGTTTTTTACTGTGATTTTCTATCGTCAGATTAAATTCAACTATCCGTTTCCTTCCATCTAAATTATGCAGGAATCTACATAATTATTATTAAAAAGAAATAAAAAAGAAATATGATCAAGACAACTAGCAACTTTGTTTTTACTAATTTGAGAATGCTAGTGGCACGGTTTTATTTGTTTAAAGAAAACACACAGACGCTCGTTAACTGTAAGGCCCCATTCCTGGGCTCCTCACAGTTGGTCATTAATTGCACATAAAACATATTAATATTCATTTCGTTAAATAAACAGCGGAATTACTTTACCCAAAGTCATTTTCTATTATTAAAAGATAATGTTGTTAAGCAATACAATAACGTTCAAGTTACAAAAGATTGTTTAATTGCATTACAAAACAACAATATCATATCATAGGAATGGATGTCAGTCTTTTTTCGCCGAGTAGCTTCACCCTCGTGTCATCTTCAGCAACTATTACATGCCAACTGAAAATGTATAAAAGTCAGCGTTACTGAGTGAGTTCTAGTTTTAAAAGTATTAAAATATCTTGTGTAATATATATATATATATATATATACATATATATGAAAATACTCTTTTTTATAAAAATACATCTCTTACTCTTGTACGTGAGCATGCATTAACTATACAACAAGGTAATTCTTTCTTTCTTTACTGTATGCTTTTGTTCATTTCGTACTCTTTTACTTTATCTTTCACTGCCTATATGGACCAATGAGCAATACCCTAAATTATATACCCGGGGAAATTGGTGCTGGGCCTCTGGTCTCTCAATGGGCTCTGATTACTATACACAAGTCTGGCCCAGTCACCTAGGGTATGCTGCAAAGGTTCGACAATCTCAATTGATTGGCCCTGTGTGCATACAGTTGAGCTAACGACAACATGGTCGTGCACCTCTTATATGCTTGCAAGACTTTTTAACATTTTAATTAAGCTCCACTTCTATTTATTATTGCTCTTTCATTTTGTTAATGATAACAATTGTATTTTTATCATAAGCACACCACATAAGTCACACAATGATAATTACCATGATCATAAGAACAATTTATAATAATGCAAATATAATAGCCATTAAAAACCCTAAGTTAAACTTGAGTTAAACTCTAATAATTCTGTTTTACTCAAAATTTCAAAAAATATTCTAAGTGTTATAAGTGTATGAGCACTATGCAGCCGCATGAGGCCTGTTTAGACGCATGGCCACTATTTGGGCGGTTTAACACTTAGGCGTTTGGAATATCTCAGACGCATGTGCATTATTTGGACGTTTGGTCCATACTTAGGCGTCTGAGTCTAAATCTTAGACGCATGGGCTACTGTTCAGACGCATGGGGTTACACTTGGAATTTCTAAGGCATATTCTAGACGGTTGAGGTACTGTTTGGACGGTTGGACCCTGTTTAGGAGTATGGGCTGACTTAGAACTTTTTAAGGCAAATTTTAAGCGGTTGGGTTACTGTTTAGACGGTTGGGCAACCAGTTGAGCATATTTCTATATTATTTCCAGTCTTAAACATCATAACATCCTAATCTAAGTTTATTAACACTTGTCCTACATGCTTATCACTTAAACAACCATAAATCATCACTATACATGAACAATTACATACGGTTACACATATAGAAACTATAAAAATCATTTTTAATACTTTTTCAGCCCCAAAAGAGTTAAAAACAAGTAAAAATACGGGGTCTAGAACTCACTTTTGCTACTCTCAAGTCTCAACTCCAAATCTTAAACTTTCCAAAGGATTTGAACAACTAGATGTGTCTAAAACATACAAACCCGAACACATTTACATATAAGAACATATAACCGAGGCTAATTCTAGCCAAGAACAACTTAAAAACACTAAATCTTACCATAAATCTGGGTTTTTTGGTTCTTATTTAAAGATCCGAGAGCTCTCAGCTCTTTCTCTCTTTAGAAATCGATAGAAAGATGAAAAGTATCACGGCATGGGCGGCCATGCTACTTTTATACAAAATTATATAATATTTTGTACTTTGGACATGTTTATCCCCTCACTTTGTGTTAAATTACATTTCCTTCTTTTTATTCTTTCTTTACATCTTTTAAGAAAATCCGGATGTTACAATAACCTTTAATAGAAAATTTGATTGCCTCGAACTTTTAACTTTTAACTATAATATTTACAACAAAGTTGTATACTCGTGTATCATACGAGTTAAAATATAAAATTTAAATAATAGTTTACATATATGTTATAAATAGCATATCAATGAAATTACTATTCTTATTAAATACTTTGGTCGGTGGGCTTGGTCGGTGGGCTACAGTTATACACCGAATACAAACCCTAAATCTTCCAGACCTAACCGTCGTTTATCTATGCTTTCTCCTCATCTCTTTCGATTGTAAATCACACTATTGGTGTTTTCATTTGAAGATTTTGTTGATCGGATCGGATGTGTTATCGAATCATTGTCTTCATCAGGTTTCTTATCCACCAATATGAGCTCAAATCCCATCTGGGTTCATCTCAATCATGGAGAAAAAACAAGGGTTTTTCTCAACATTGAAGGAGGAAGTAGTGAGAGGGCTATCTCCAAGAAGATCAAGAAACAGAGCTCCGAAACCGGGTCGGAGCCCAAGCGGGTCTTCGAACTCGGGTCTGCTGAGGCGGAACAAAGATCATCGGCATCATGGGTTAAAATATAACCGAATACAAACCCTAAATCTTCCAGACCTAACCGCCGTTTATCTATGCTTTCTCCTCATCTCTTTCGATTGTAAATCACACTATTGGTGTTTTCATTTGAAGATTTTGTTGATCGGATCGGATCGGATGTGTTATCGAATCATTGTCTTCATCAGGTTTCTTATCCACCAATATGAGCTCAAATCCCATCTGGGTTCATCTCAATCATGGAGAAAAAACAAGGGTTTTTCTCAACATTGAAGGAGGAAGTAGTGAGAGGGCTATCTCCAAGAAGATCAAGAAACAGAGCTCCGAAACCGGGTCGGAGCCCAAGCGGGTCTCCGAACTCGGGTCTGCTGAGGCGGAACAAAGATCATCGGCATCATGGGTCAAAACTCGAACTCGTTATGCCAAGATCCGGGAGCTTGCGACCGTTGGAAGCTCTGTCGCCGCTCCGGGAGGGTCCGGATCCGAATGAAACTCCGGCAGAAGTCGCCGGAGATTCGTCGAAAGTGGAGAGGTGGGGGCGTTGGATGAAGGGTCAGTTGTGTCGAGCTCCGGCGTTTGCTTCGGGTTCGGGTTCGGGTTCGGTTCGGCTATTGTCTCGCGTGAAGGTTGATTTGTTTCCGCACAATCCTTCGTCGGGTAAGTTCGTTCGTACTCAAAAGGGTAACTATGAATGCATTCGTGTGATGAATAAAATCAATTACCGGCTAGGGTTAGGGTTGTATGATGACGGATCAATTTGGAATGTGGTCAGGTTAAGGATATGAGTAAGCGTAGTAGCAGGTCTCGAAACGACAGGGAGGTATGCAGCAGAAAGTTTTGGTGATCGGGTTGCGTTGGTCGACCCACATCATGATCCGCCAACAAATATGACTTACAAGCAGGTCTTCTTCTCATTTACCCTTTCTTTTTGCATCTCTATTTTTTCCCTTTTCAGTATTTCAATCTTACATGCTGGCCTGATCTGTTTCCTCTCCTTTTATCTAACTACATATCTATTTAACATGAACTTTACTTTTGATTATGAAATTTGTAGGTGGAGCAGGACATTTTAAATTTCTCTAAAGGTTTAAGAGTTATTGGAATCAAGCCATGTGAAAAGCTAGCACTTTTTGCTGATAATTCCTGTCGGTGGCTTATTGCTGATCAAGGTTGACTGCATTCTGATAATAATTGGTTGTTGCATTAAAATTAATACCTGTAGTGAAATCTGATTACAGTTAATCCATATTAAGTGCATGTTTTTTTATATTCTTTATATCATATCGTTGAAATTACTCACTACATGAATGATATATAAATTTTGTGGTAACAAGTTTGGGTGTAGGTATTATGGCCACAGGAGCAATAAATGTTGTAAGGGGATCTAGGTCATCCGTGGACGAGTTGTTACACATTTACAATCATTCTGATAGGTTAGCATAGTCATTCTCATTTAACGTTTTGAGAATCAAATGACTTACTTTCAACTTCATTACTAATTTAATTATGATCAATTTTAGGTGGTAAACTTATAGCAAGTTTAAACTATGTAAGAACTACTATAACCAGAAAAACAAGTTATGTTAGCTTGCAAAAAGATCAGGTTAAATTATTAGATATGATATCAGCCTGCTTTCTTTTATACTATAGAGAATAGCATGAGGTTATTGTTTTGTGTTTTTTCAATAACAGTGTTGCACTTGCTGTGGACAATCCTGAGTTATATCACCGGATGGCAGATGCCTTTAATTCCAAGGCATCTGTTAGATTTGTTATTTTGCTTTGGGGGGAAAAATCTTCCATATCTAGCCATGTGATGGAGGGAATTCCTGCTTATACATACAAGGAGATCATAGATATGGGTCAGAAAAATCTTGCGCTTTTTGTCGGTTCACATGATGCAGTAAGTCGATTTAAAATATTTACTAGCATTTAGTTCTGGTACAAAAGGGTTGTGAATCTTTTGAAGTGATGAACGTTCTGAAACTATTGTTGAATAGCATTTGATGTCTGAAAGCAGATTTACTTGGACCTCATTAAAAGTAAACTGATAACTAACAATACAAGTGTATGTGTTGTGTGTATGCAATAAGTAGGCGAGTTATGATTTATTTACTTTAGTGGAGCTACACGATTTACTGATTTTGTAAATCTTTAGATGAAAACAATGTTTATGAGCCCATCAAATCTGATGATGTTGCTGCTCTTATATATACAAGTGGGACCACTGGCAACCCAAAAGGAGTAATGCTTACACATAATAACCTTTTGCACCAGGTATAAATTTAAATTTTACATCTTTTGCATCTTCCATCGTCATTGGTGCGCTTCATTAAGAAGCTTTTAAAATCAGTTGTTAACAAGATGAGTCATCTTTGGATTTTATATGGCAATGAAATGTTAGATTTTCCCAGCATAGGACTGGGATTTCTGTTGACACACCCCTCTCCCTCCCTTTCTCTTGAGGTGAGAAGCATTTGTCATTAGTTTTTGGGTTTCTGTTCACATCATAGAATTTAGAATTTGAATGCTTGCACCGTAAAAAAAGTTTGATACCATTTTAGGCGTCTTTTTTCTTTGGCATGGTTTTTGAAACTTTAAAGATAGTAGTAGCTTGATGAGGGAGATAGTAAATACTGATTTAGTTATGTTTTTGTTATGGTGTAGACATATAAGAATTCACATTTCAATTGGTTAATTGTCTCTTATTCTTATGTCTTATACTAAATCCAAGAAAACTAGGTCAATTACTCTTCCATCGCATTTCTTTAACTACTTTGTATTGTTATATTTTACCAATTAGATTTAAGAAGCATGCAGTAGATTGGTAAATATACTATATACTGTACAAACCATATTAACCACCCACCCTTCCCCACTCTTCTCCCCACCCCTTCCACCATTATGATATTGTCCAAACTATTTGCCAAAAGACTTACTTATATGATATTCTGTCAGTTCCATATTGTCTAAACTATTTGGCAAAAGATTTGATTTTTTTGTTCTATTTCGTTTTTAGACTATTGTTATTATATGATCTTTTTCAGTTCTAGATGGTTTTAGGATTGAGTTTGATGCTTTTTTCTAGAATGAAGGAAGAACGGTTGAAGAAAAGGTCAGAAGAGGCTTCAGATGTATTATCATGGGTTACAAAAAGCCGAAAACTTGAGGAGAAAAGGAAAACTGAAAAGGAGAAGGCTTTGTATCTCTCAAAGGTGTTTGAGGAGCAGGTTAGTTGTTTTCTGTCATGTTTCCATGTATGAATTAGGCTGTTTTTTTCTATTCTGCATCTGAATGTTACAAACTGTGAAAGTTTAGGACAATTTGACTCAAGGAGAGGATAAGGACGAACTGCCAGCTCCCCAGCATTCATCCCGTACGGTTTCTTATTTATACAGTTATATTGATCTCCATTGCTACCCATCATGTGTCTTGCTCTGTCAATTTATGGCGAAGCTATGTTGTAATTTGTGAAATATGTAACGGAGCTGGCAACCTTGACCTATTTATCTAAAGGGTTGATTATGGTTATATTTTATTTATATCAATTTTTAAAAGGGTGAATTGAAAATCTCTTATGGAAATGGGTCATCAGACAAGCTGAACAGGTTAAGAGTTGCCTGGTCTGATTTATACAAAACATTGACCTGTTTTCACTCATTACTACCTATTGAGATTGTCTTAAATATTTATTGGATTATGTTGGCAGGTGATCTTGCTGGGTTTAAAGTTCTTGATGGTCTTGATAAGGTGATTAAAGGTGGTGCAATTGTTTTGACAATGAAAGATCAGAACATACTTGCTGATGGTGACATTAACCAAGCTAAGTAAGGTTCACTATTTTTTACTTGATTGTTTTTTTAATTTTTTTGTCATCTTTTGGTGGTTTTCTGCTTGATCCAGATTTCCTAAGGAGACTTTACATTGTATCCACCAGGGATTGATATGCTTGAGAATGTGGAGATCGGTGAGCAAAAGCGGAGACACGAGGCTTACAAGGCAGCTAAAAAGAAAATCGAAACGTATGATGACAAGTAAGTTTTATAGTTGAATTGTTGTAGTTTTCTATACATGTAGAGGTGGCCGTTTGACTTAATTTCTTGTGAATGGGTTGGTTTGGGTTATGATCGGGTTCTTACATGTCAAATAGGTAATATTTGAATTTCGATAAACTTTTAACAATGAAATGGGTTGAAAGCTGCCCAAAGTGTTACTTTTATTGAGTTTGACAGGTTGTATAATTTCTTTGATCATTATATAAGTTAAAAGATTTTGACGAGAATTGTTCGGGCCAACCAATTATTATTGGCCCGTTATCCAACTCACTCGCTTGATCTTTTTTGGTCCTTTATGTATATTTTCACAAATTGATTTATCAAAAACTTAGAGTATCATGAAACCATTGTAAATAAATTAGTTAATTAATAACTACCTGGTAGAAATCGATTCTATCTTTTAGGTGACATAAAAATATAAATGTTTATTTTTGTTTATAAAATAATTGATTCTATCTTTTAAGTGGCATAAAAAATAAATGTTAATTTTTGTTTATAAAATGATGCATGTTTGTGTTTGGACACTTCATTTTACCAATGTCATGTTGAAATTGTTGTGTTTTATTACACACAGTCAGCTCAATGGTCAATTAAATGATTCAAAGAAATTCTCAAACAACTAATGACTTTGCACAGTTCTTTGATTAAATGTTACATAAGTTTTGAACCAACAGTTTGATAATTAGTGGCTTCATATTGTGTAATTTTCAAGGCATAGACTAAAATAGAAAGAAAGGTTACTACTGTGATAAACTTTGTGGTATTAAAGCAATTTAAAAGGTTTGTAAGCACATGAATATACTTTGGGGTCTATTCTGCCACTCAACCTGTTTGATTTGTCTTTTAAAGAGTTAAACTCTTTGCTAATTTCTATTATTATCAAGTGAGAATCTTTACTAATTTCTGCTATTATCAAGTGTGATCTCAGGTGGATACATTAGATCTATTGATCTTCTTGACAATGGTCGGATAAAAGTGACTAGACTATATACAAAGAGCGAGGTAATTCTTTTTCACCTTTAACTGTTGATCTTTGATTACTTCTGGTAAATAAAAATTTGAAACTAAATGTAACTTTAATACTAACAATTTTATTGTGTCAATTTATAAGATTACTTAACACTTGCGTCTGTTAGATATTCAAAAAAAAACCCCGCGGCAACGCGCGGGTTCATTTCCTAGTTATTATATATGCCAAACATATTTATGATATAAACAATAGTAAAGAAAGACATAAAAGATATTATTATTCATAAATATTCATAAACATCCTTATATACCTTTTAAAGTATTTAAGTTTTAACAATGATTAGCAACAACTTAAATTGTATTTTAACAAAATTAAGTCTCATTATTTTTTAATGAAACATTTATTTATTTATTTCTAAAAAGAAAATTATTTGATTAATATAACATTTTTTAAACTTTTTTGAATTCAAAATTTTTACCAAAATTTGTACATTTATTATATATTATAATGTACAGATCAATTGCAAACGAATAAAAATTGTGTAAATCTTATGCAAATTTAGAAAAGCAAGCTAACATCATGTCAAGTCATTATTTTATTGTATGAATAACATTATTATACATATATAACAGATTTTTTTATGTATATATGTGCAAATTCATGACGCTAATTGGCGTTGACGTCCGTTGCCGTCAAATGCTATCAATCTACTTAAAGCGCTGCCCGCGAAACAAATTCAGCAAAACGAACTTCCTTAAGAGTTTACGTACCGGAGTATATATACTCAAACTCTATAGTAACATAACTTTATGTTTTTTAAATAAGTCTGCAAATAACATACCATATAAAACTTTTACCTTATAATAAATGAAAATTCAGTTATTAGTTTTCTTTATAATAATATCCCTTATTTCATATTTGTACTTATGTTCTTCAAACTTGACATACATTTAACATTCTTTTCTTTTCATAAATCATAAGTACAAAAAAACATGCTACACACTCTCTCTCTTGTAAAAGGGATACATGCACGATCTTATTTATACCGCTCCCTTGTACAATAAAACAACATAATTATTAATCATATAGTTATTTATGGCATGTTTCGTCATCTTTAGCTAGGCTTCGGTTAGCATTGTCCTCATGTATATGTAATGAAAACTTTAGTGAATAGTTTTCTTTTAGTTTATTACATTTTGACCACCAAAATATTGTAGGTTCCTTTTTTTTATAGCACGCACTTTCATCTAGTTATCTAATATGAAATTAGTAACTCATGAACAGTGAACATCCATAAACAGTTTAACAGTGGTGATGAACAGTACCAGATTATTCTAGTGATGAACAGTACCAGATTATTCTAGATTACTTCAATTCGCACAGATTATTCTACATAACATCCTAATTGCCCCCAATTTCTCAATGCTCATCTTCATCTTCTCGCTCTCGAGAAACGAAAAGATTTCGGAGGCAAAATCGATCCTCAAAAGCTTCATTTACGTTCTTCCTGCTGCTCATCTTCATCTTCTCGCTCCCGATCCAATAATCTCAACGATTTACTCTGTAAGTTGTAGTTTCCCCATTTGATTGTTCCATCATTTGCTTTTTCAATCGCTTTCACCCTGTTAGAAACAAGCCACCATCATTGACACAAACACTCAAGAAAACTCACCGCTCAGATTTCCCAAAAATATGACACCTCGATCGCTGCAGAAACTACCACAACACGCACGCCACCAAATGTTGCCGGAAAAGCAACTGGCGGCGTCCGACTACAACATGCAGTGATCGGGCACACCGCGTGTTCTGGAGAAGTAGCCGCCTCTAAGGCCATCGCGAACCGCCGGAGAAGCGGCGCACATACACAACTTCAGATCCGTTTTGTTTACAAAAAGAGGAAGCGATCACGCATAAAAGGGGGGAAACTTGCAACCCTCACTTGGTCAAAAGCCCAACCCATGTTGTCAAAAGCCAAGCCCATGTAATACACATGTGATAGAAGCAATACAGTTTAAAAATACATCTAATTAGTTTAATGTTTGATAACAATAACATGCTATTTGTATATTTTCACTGTTATGTGTCACAATCTGCTCATGATATGTTGAATTTGGCTAGGGGTGTTAGATAGGTCATGATAAATGTTGACAGGCTAAACATGACATCCATTTGTGTATTTTACATAAACATGAAATCACGTTAGACAAGTGAATTCCAACACAACGCCTTTGTTTGCGGTGGTTTTGATTGAAGGTTGGGAGATCGTGAGATTGTGCAAAGGGGAATGAGAGCCCAATAGGTTGGGCTTTTGTTGGTTGTAATTGTTCTCTTTTTTTATTTATTTGAGGCCAATGTCAGGTGGTCTTCTTATTCATTGCAACTATAGTATCTTACTTTTATTATGTTATGTATGCATTTTGTAGATTATTAGGTTGTTTCTTTGTTATAATATTATCCTCATTATCATTGTTTCTATATATATCATATGAACCATTTTCTTCTTTTTCTCATCAACTACCGTTGTTTGGGTTGGGTATAGTTTATTGTTATTGTGGTGGGTCATCTTTTTAGTGCTGATATTACTGCTGGAACCTTTTGGGATTTGGTTGTGGTTGTTGTTGAACTACCACACCTGGTTGTTATGCTCTTAATCGATTTGGTGTCTTTGATATTTTTTAAACGTTTTGTCCCTTTTTGGATGATGGGTGTTTATCCTATATGTTACTTTAATAGTGTATTCAACTATAGTTACAACACTCGGTGGTTTGGTACAACTAGATAATGCACGTATTGTTTTTGTGTGTTAAGTTGTTCATTTTACATAGTTTTAACAAAAAGGAATTGACATTGTTTTTTAAACTTTAGACTACAGGTTTGGTGAAGGTTAGCCGTTGGGTTTATCTTCAAATTATTTGACGTGCATATTGCCCTTTCAATTTAAATAGCTTGATTTTGCTAATTAAATTTACTCGCTATGCAGGTGAATATACCGCTGCTATATTTGTGGGTTGTTGGTCGGGTATGACTATATCCTTTTCTTCTTATGTTCTTTGTACTTATATGTTTTTGGTCTTTTCTTATTGCTCGGGTATGACTATATCCTTCTCCTCTCATCTTCTTTACACTTATATCTCTTTTGTCTTTTTCTAATGTTTCTGTAACAGTTAACATTAATGTTGTCATATATTTTATATTTACTTGTAGCGGTGCTGTCTTTTGATTGTAGCGGTGCTGTCTTTTGACATTATTAACAGTTTATGCATTGTCTTTGTTCTATACACAGGTATGTTCTCATGTGATATATGTCATTACTTTTTTACTAAAGTGAATGTATATGCATTTGTAGAATGCTTTTGTTGAAATTAATATGCCTCTACTTACGGGAATCTTTAGAACTGTAGTTGTATTTGAGATGGCTTTGATAATAGTGTTTGACTACCGCTAAAAAAAGGTTGTTTCACGATTTATGTTTGGCGTTATGGCTCTTTTTATAGCTTTAAAATTTGTATTTTTGCTTATTATATATATTGCCTTTTTAGAATCTAATGCCTAAACGTAAATGTAAGGAAATAGCTCCTTTGGGTGCTCCTTCATCTTCAATCCCAAGGTTTGAGGCCGCAGGCCAAACCCGTTTACAATCTCTACATCGTATATCAATGCTTCGATCTTCTGCGCGTCCTGACTCATAATCTATACAGGATGTGCCTTCACCATCTGGCGTTGCCCTGGCTCGTATGATGAGCAATGACAACTCTTCGATTATCTCTTCTGATTATGCAGATTTGGGAAGCTGCGATGAGGTTTGTGAGTTTTGCAAAGCACTTTTCATAGCTTTAAAATTTGTATTTTTGCTTATTATTTATATTGCTTTTTTAGGATCCAATGCCTAAACGTAGACGTAAGGAAATAGCTCATTTGGGTGCTCCTTCATCTTTGATCTCAGGGTTTGAGCCTGCAAGTCAAACCCGTTTACAATCTCTACGTCATATATCAATGGTTCGATCTTCTGTGCGTCCTGACTCGCAAACTATACAGGATGTGCCTTCACCATCTGGCGTTGCCCTGGATCGTACAATGAGTGATGACAGCTCTTCAATTATCTCTCCTGATTATGCAGATTTGGGAAGCTGTGATAAGGTTTGTGAGTTTTGCGGCGCACTTTTTTGGTATGATGAACGTTTGGCATCTTTTCCTACCCGTCAAAGACCTCGATATCACAGGTGTTGCAACGTTGGAAGAGTGCTTCTACATTATCCCGTGCAACCTCCGGAGTTACTCAAATCGCTTTTCTCTGACCCTAATTTTATATGTAATATTCGCGCTTATAATGCAATGTTTTCCATGACATCTTTTGGTGCTACTATCGATAATTCTATCAATGAAGGTGGATCTCCGTATGTTTTCCGTGTTACCGGTCAGGTTTCTCATTGGATTGGCTCTGTGTGCCCAACCCCTGGCGATCGGCCTAGATTTTTACAGATGTATGTCTTCGATGGTGAAAACGAGATTTCAAACAGACTTTGGTTCTTCTGTGATGATAGTACTTCAGCTTTGTCTGTTGCTATTGTATCGGCACTAACTGAAATGCTAGATGAGGTTAATGAATATGTTAAAATTTTTAGGACAGCGAGAGAGTTATGTGCTCAGCCTGTGGTTCCAAACTTCTCAATTAAGCTTTTTAGCCGTAAAAAAGATAGAAGGTATGACAACCCCTCCGCAGGTGTTATCGGTGCAATTGTTTATGATTCATACTCTACATCAGATGATTTTGATATCATTATTCGCGGAAAGGACAACTTACCACATAGAGTTAGCAAACTTCACCCCGCCTACATGCCATTGCAATATCCTCTCCTGTTCCCTTATGCGGAACAAGGATGGTCTCCTGAACTACAAATATCAGTGAGTGAAGAAACAGAAGGCCGTAATCTGACGCCATCCATGTTTTACCGCTATCAAATTCACGACCGCCAGGGTTTTATATACACATCTTTTGCATGTTAGTCGCCTCTTCCAACAGTACATTGTTGATGCGTATGTTTGTGTTGAACATTCACGGCTTGAGTACATACGAAATAATCAACAAGATTTTCGATGTGAATTCCTGGATGGGGTGCAGGATGCTATTTGTCGTGGTGATATAGAGGCACATAATGTAGGTCAACGTGTGGTGTTACCATCATCATTCACTCGTGGCCCAAGGTACATGTACAAACATTATCAGGATGCATTGGCTTTATGTCGTGTGTTCGGTAACCCGCAATACTTCATCACATTCACGTGTAATGTCAAATGGCCTGAGATTACTAGGGAAATTTCAGCTGCTGGTGTCTCATGTGTATAGGATAGACCTGACATCATAGCCAGGGTCTTCCAAATGAAAGTACGATCTTTCATAAAATACTAGAATAGAGTGAAACCATTTGGTGATGTAACTGCAGGTACTCTTAATCTATGTTATCTTATTCCTAATTTAGAAATATACCGTTCACATGAAATATTGTTTTTACTCAATCAAAATTTCCATTTCACCTCAGAGCTTTACACTATTGAATTCCAGAAAAGAGGCCTCCCCCATTGTCATACGTTATTATGGGTCAAGAACAATGTCGTATACGTAATCCAGAAGATGTGGACCGCTATATAAGTGCCGAACTCCCTGATCCAACAACCGATGCTGCATTACACAGGATTGTAACAACTTTTGTGTTGCATGGTCCGTGTGGATTGGCAAGATTGAATTCACCATGTATGAAAGACGGTGTCTGCTCAAAATCGTTTCCCAAGGGTTATGAATTGCAAACACGTATTGATAACGGTGGTTACATACATTACAAAAGGCGTAACGATAACCGCCGGCATTTGAAACGTGGCGTATCCCTGGATAATGGATTTGTTGTTCCGTACAATAGAAAACTTCTTCTGCATTTTGACGCACATATTAATGTTGAATATTGCAGTTGGAGTATGCTTATAAAATATCTTTTCAAATACATCTTAAAAGGTGCAGACAGGGTTCGTTTTACAGTGACTAAGGATATTGGTGATTCTGGATGTAACATTTCGTATTTCGCAAATAATAATAATAATAATAATAATAATAATAATAATAAAATAAATAAATAAATGAATAATAATAATGATAATAATAATAATGATAATAATAATACTAATAATAATAATAATGATAACAAGAATAATAAAAATAAAAATGATAATATTAAAGTCTAGGGGGCATTTTGTCATTTCTGAAACTTCAAAAGAAGTTTTGTGCATAAAATAAACAAAACAGAAACCGAAGGGACTATTTGTGTAACTTTTTCAAACCCATTTCCCCACCCCGATTTTCCGGCCGGTCACCGGCGCAACTCCGGCGACACTCCGGCGAGGCCAAAACGGCCAAATTATTCGATTTTTAACCTCGAAACCGTTTCCAATGCATTTGTCGGGTAGATTCGAACCCAATGCACCTTTAAACACGCGTTTATCATCGATTTAAGCATAACATTGGATCCAACTTTTCTTCCCGACCGTTCAAAGATAATTGACCCATTTTCGGCCACTTTAACCACCAAATCGGGCACTACCAACTTTAATAATCGAAAGTAAACTTTCACTAACGACCGTATGACCATTTATAGGCATCCATCGACTTCAATTTCATCAAAAACCATCAAAAAATTAACACACTCGATTACCCATTGCCGCGGACCTGCAACTCGATTCTTAACCCATTTTCGATCGATTTTAAACAAAATTGATAAGGGGCTATTGGTCCAGATCATAATACGAAGCTTCCCTCAAGTTTAATTCGTTTATAAACATTGTTCGAGCAGCATTCGATAGGTACGAGTACCGCGACCTGTTCTTCAACAGGTTTACCGCCAAATCAACACCATATTTGTAATTGAACACACACACACATTCGGTTTTTCTTGGGGAACAAAAGCCCCATGATTTCAAGGGCTATTGGAATCGAATTTGTGGTTAATCGGATAGGATTCGAACTAGGGTTCGAATGGGTGATTTGGGATTTGGTTAATTGGGTTTAAAAGTACTAAAACCCGGATCATTACCGCGGCTGTTGCCTTGGTTCACCGGTTAAACACAAGTTTCCCCATCCTGGAGGTCCCGGGTTCGACCCCGGGCCACCTCCCATTTTTTTTAAAAGCCTTTTCAAGCTTATAAAAAATTCAGAAAAAAATTCTAAATTATAAAAAAATGTTTTACAAACATTAAAATTTTTAAAACAGCCTAATAATTTTCTAAAATTTATTTTAACATTTATTTACTTATTTTATGAATTGTTTTAAATAAATAACATATTTAGTTTAATTTCTTGTAAAACTAGACTATAATTAACGGTTAAAAATCACTAAATAATTATTGGTTCAAATAATATTTGAGTAATATTGTTTAAATAATGATTATTTCAATCAAATATAAAAGTTTTATATCTAAATTGTTTCAAATCATTTTCATTTCTTTTAGTCACGCAAATAATTAAATATGTTAATTAATTATCATATAATTAATTAATAAAATTAGTTATTTGTTTTTTTTTCCACATTTTAATAATAAATCAAACGATTACGCGTATTAACACATTTATTTCTAATAAATTCTAAACAATTATTTTTAATAAAAAAATGGACACAATATCATGTTTAATTATGAAATAATCCCGTAAATTGTAGAAATTATACATCTTATAATTTCACAATTATTTACAAACGTAATTATAAGTTATTCCGTATAAAATATACTTTAACAATTATGAATAAAATATTATCGGATAATACATTATTGTGACGATAATTATTACAAAGAATATATACAAAATATATTCAAACATTATCCGATATTAAGCCTAATTTCATTTCTAGATTAAAACACTTAAGAGATATATTTCCTTCGAATAAATATAATATACAAAACTCTAAAATTCTAAAACTTTAGTTCGCGTTAAACGTTAAACTTATTATTAAACTTAATCTTGTAATAAATACGTTTTAGGTACCCTGTAGGGGAATTCGTTGAAACGACGCCGGTTATTATTTCTTATTAATCATCCAATATATACTTAATCGCCAAGTGAGTATTTCTATACCCATTTTATTATTTCACACACTTTTGGGTGAAACATGTTACAATATTAACCATTACACTTGTAAACACGTTGAATCTTGTAAACTTATGGCAATTTACTTGTATGTTGTGATTAGTCGAATCATGTAGCTACCATGTAATGTCGAATATATGTACAATCATTAACTATTGCTAGCCTGGCGACGTCATAGATCTATGGGCCTGATAAGCCTGCTTGGTTTATCCAAGTACACTTAGCTAATCGTATATACTTGTAAACGTTTGAGACTTGTAAAACTTTGTCAAGGTTTGATTGTGCATTCTGTCTTACATCCCTAGTTACCTTTTTCTCTAATTTACAACATGAATTGCCATCTTTTATATACTTATATATTTAAAACTATAGAATGCTCACCAACAATATGTTGACCCTTATTTTAAACATGTTTCAGGCAATAGCGTTATGTGGCTGTGAACAATCTTAACTCTCACGCCTCGATGATTCCGCCGTCAAGGTTGGGGTGTGACACTGGAGGTAGTACGCATGATACACCAGAGGTTATTGACGAGATTAAAAAATATCTTGATGGCCGGTTTATATGTCCTCATGAGGCTTCATGGCGGATCTTCACCTTCCCAATTCATCACCGAAATCCGCCTGTTCAGATTTTAGCCGTACATTTAGAAGGCAAACAAAATCTCACATTTCGGCAATCACAGAACTTAGTAGACGTTATCAACAATGAATATACATCCAAGACTACACTTACTGAGTGGTTAGCCAATAATGTTACAGAAAAACATTTTCAGCAATCAGCTTCGAACAATGGCTTACATCTTCGCTACATTGATTATCTTTCAAAGTACAGATGGGATGTGTCTTCAAAAACATGGATTAAAAGAACATCTAAACGAACACCTGCTGTCGGTAGACTTGCCTACGTAAATCCTACATGTGGAGAACTGTTCTACCTAAGAATGTTACTTGCTCATCAAACCGGTTGTTATTCATTTGCAGACATACGTACTGTAATAGGCGAAATATTTGCAACTTTTAGGCAGGCGTGGGAAAAATTGGGCTTAATAGGGGATGATAAAGAATGGTTAGGTACTATCACTGAAGCAACAGAATGGGCAACATCTGCACAGCTAAGGCTTCTATTCATTCACATACTATTGTTTTGTAATGTGTCGAATCCAACAACGCTATGGGATGCCACCTGGAAAAGTATGGCTGATGATTTGGCTTATAATATCGATGTTAGCCTTTGTTATTCAAACAGATCAATAAATGACTCCGACTTTAAACAATTTGTCTTATGCAAGCTTGAATTACTATTAAATTCAAACACTAGCCCAAAGTCTTTAGTAGATTTCGGATTACCGTTACCTACAGAAATTACAATGTCTGTTTTAAGGAATGTCTTGCTACTTGAAGAAAAAAGTTATGACAAGGAGGCTTTACACCGTGAACATCTGTCGTTAAAAGCAAACCTCCAACCAGAACAAAAAGCGGTCTATGATCATGTCTTATTTAGCTTTGAGAGGTCAACACAGATTTTACTATTTGTTTATGGTCATGGTGGTTCTGGCAAAACTTACCTATGGAAGACTATTATATCAGCATTAAGATCAGCCGGTCACATTGTTTTGGCAGTTGCAGCATCAGGAATAACATCATTATTATTGCCGTCCGGACGTACTGCACATTCAAGGTTCAAGATACCACTTGAATTGAATGACGAATCAGTGTGTTATATCAAGAAGAATACAAACTTAGCCAACCTTCTCTTAGAAGCTACATTAATTGTTTGGGATGAAGCACCGATGAGTGATCGTAGGTGTTTTGAATCACTAGACAAAACTTTGTAAGATTTAACAGGCAACATAAACGTACCTTTTGGTGGAAAATCCGTATTGTTAGGAGGTGACTTTAGACAAACATTACCGGTTAAACCAAAGTGTACAAAACAGGAAATCATTGCCTCATCTCTTCCAAGATCATACCTTTAAAAACATTTTGTTGTACATATCCTTTCCACAAATCTCAGAGTTCTAACGTCATCCTTAAACACATCATCACCGGCTAACACACAGATGTTCACAGAATGGTTACTAAGAATTGGAAATGGTAAGGAAGGTGAACAAACGGTCCCAAAACAGGCAGATACCAAAGTTATTCAACAGCCTTTTCAACCCGACGGCAACAACAATGGCAGAACGAGCGCTTATATGTCCAAAAAACGAGACTGTGGATGAGATAAATGATATTGTCTTAAATTTATCACCAGGCGATTATGTTTCCTACTTAAGTACAGATTCAATTGTCCCACATTCTGCGAATGCTGGTGACATTGACATGATGTATCCTATTGAATATCTAAATACTTTAAATTTCAATGGTATTCCAAAACACTGTGTTAAACTGAAAAAGAATACCCCCATTATGTTAATTCGCAACATAGATCAAAAAAATGGTTTGTGTAATGGAACTAGATTATTAGTTTCTCAGTTATTACCACGTGTTATAGAGGCATACATAATAACAGGTACATCAACTGGGACTAGAGTCTACATTCCAAGGATTAACTTCGTTCATAACATAAAAGAATTACCATTTGTTTTTACAAGAAGACAATTCCCCATAAGAGCGTGTTATGCAATGACAATTAATAAAAGTCAAGGCCAAAGTCTAAATAAAATTGGAATTTACTTACCCGAACCAATTTTTAGACATGGCCAACTTTATGTTGCACTTTCGCGAGCTACCACCCCAATTCTGTTAGAATTTTAACAAAAAAAGCATTGATAACAGTAATAATAAAACTTTAAACATTGTTTATACAGAGTTATTAGATGAGGTAACAAAAAAACAGGTCTGTCTCAGACTTACAATAAATATTCTATTTCTATTAGTAGTGCAAAAATAAGCCTCTTGCTCTGCAATAATCACTTATTATTACCTCACTAATTACTAAATCTTGCTTTTATTATAGGTAATATTCGATGGAAGACAGTGGCATTTCAATGCTTAGGCCTGACGGCCCTGCACCAGAATTGAAAATTCGCGTTGTTCGTTGCTGGAAACCCGCATTCCGTGATAACGAAGTCTGCTATATGTTTATTGACAAAGAGGTACTTCCCTATTTAAAAAACGATACTTATTCCGCCAAAAAGTATGTCTGATTTTTGAATCATTGTTTGTTAAAAAAAACAAATACAACTCCAAAAACTATGTAACTACGTTTAAATAAAACAACAAAAAGTTACGCTTTTAACCAATTACAACATTACAACTTTGTTGTGTCTACCTCGCATAATAATAAATAAACAATTTACCTACATATATTAATTGTTTATACAAAAGGGCATCGACATTCAGGCTATGGCTAAAGGAAGAGACCAAAGAACAGTTACATCAAAGCTGCAAGTTCATAAATGCTACAAAATTAATGGATAAGCATGCGTTGAACCAGACAAGTATACATCTACCTTATCACATCCGGCTTACATGCGAATCGGGTCAGCATCTGTTTTCACTCATATACCAGAGACTCCTGAACTTCCAGCTCAATATTTCGAGTTTGTGAACCGACAAAGACTTGACGCATTGCACAGTAAAAGCAAGGATCCAAACCAAGCACAAAACAGAGTGATTTTAGGTAATCACATCAAAAATTATTGCTCTCTTTACAGCAGTAAATAACATACATATTACCAATAACTTCTTAAATTTGTAGTGCAGATTATATTGGCATTCTACAACAAATGCGGGATAACACCACAAATAATGGAAAGCCATATGTCATCATAACGTTAAGGGATTGCAGGTAACAACCGGCAGAAACGATCATTTATACAATCTACAGATTTTCCCAATACCATACAATTATTAATACAACATTTTTCACATTAAATATTGTTATAAAAAGTGCAGCAACCAGAATGTTACCATAAAGTTATGGGAGGAAATTACTTCATCAACAACCAGACTCCTAAGGATTGCAATTGAGGCATCATCACATCCTACAATACTTGCACTAACAGCATTAAGACTCACCGACTTCTTGGGTAAAAAATAACGCACAACTAAACTATAAGACCAAAAAAAAATTAATAACGGTTCTAAATACAGGTAGACTTCAACTTCAATCAACAAACGCAACCCATGTTTATGTCAACCCATCAACAGTGGAAACCAGATTCCTTTTGAACATGTAAGAATCAAACAAAGTTAAACACAAACCTTCACAATTACATGAAGCAATGCATAAACTTTCTATTTTTGGCAGGTTTGACAACTGCAGAAACACATCACGAAATATGACCACAGCAACCAGGATCCGAAAGGCCTAACACAACTATATCACAGCTACAGGCAAAGGAATCAAAAGAACTTAAGGTAAGTCTGCACATTGCGTTTTTTCAAAACATCATACTAATGATCTCATATATTTCGCTCTCTACCAATACGTCACATTCCTAATAGTTATTTTAAGGTTATCTACGCATGATGTACAATATTGTTTTCCCACACAAAGAATATGTCCAAAGATATCACTGTTATATTTTTCCATATATTTGTCTCCAACATTCGAATGGGTTCATCAATCATCTATCTAAATATTTAATTAATTTCGTCTAGATTTGCTGAAATTCTTTTCAGGTTCTCAATTTATGGTGATTTGTAGTTGTTAATCGTTATTGGAACTATTTCCTCACGAATATGTACTGATTGATTCAGTTTTGATCTGAAAGTTGTAGATCACTGTATGTTGTTCAGTTCAGTATGTACTTCACTTGTCTGATTTGTTGATTATGTTTGTTACTTGCTGTATGATAAATAAATGGAATTTGAAAGGTGGAACATTGAATTCATGTGAAACTGTTAGTATTCAGGTTGATCGTGTAGCGATTTGATCGTATGATGTTTTCACCTATTTCATATACATAAACACAAAACAATCAGTACATAATTTACTTCATAAGCAGTTTGATTATATTGTATACAAACACATATATGCAGGGACGTAATTTCACACTGAAAGCAGCAGTAACCGAACTACACATGGATAGAGAATGGCATTGCATAGGCTGCCCAAAATGCGATCAATCTCTAATGAAAGTCGGAGACGGATGGTTCTGTTCTATGCACGGGAACCTCAGCCTACCAACTGAAATGTATGTCCTCTACAACGGCTATTTTTTTAAAATGCAACAAACAGCTAAAACAAGTTATTATTACAGATATCGAATCACCGCCACAATCTCCGACAACACAGGAAGTATCCCCGTTCTAATATTCAATGATCCATCTGCAAATCTCGCCGGGATGACATGCCCTGACATCTTAACAACAGACAACCCAGACACCACCCTACACCAAATCATAAACAGAGAAGCCATATTCCATCTCCAAGCGCATAAAAACAACAGAGCCGAGATGCTGCGTTGCACCGTTACCAAAGTCGACATTATAAGAGACAATACAGCAACAACAAGCACACCTGCACCGACAACACCATCGTCATTCCAGGCAGTGCATAGAGCTGAAAAAAGCACATCAGCCAAAAGATCACTGCTCACAGAAGAAGGTAAGAAATAACATTACTACGCACTAATTACCACTTCACCATACTAACAACATTTGAAAAACAGATCCTCCAGCTAAGAAGAAGACAAAAGAAGACTAACAAGCAACAACAACACCTTTTTTGAAGATGCCAAAACTGCCCCAAATGCACAACAATCCTACCTTTTGTTAATATATGATTCCATTTTTTGACAAAAGAAATCAAAGCAAGACTGTCAAGTAACAGCAACAGCCTTTTGAAGCTATCAAACTAACCTTTGTGAACATATGACATCTTTTATTACCAGTGCATACAACGGTATACTTTGAATGTAACCAACAACTCTATATATATGCTTTTGAATGTAATTAACAGCGTGCTCTCAAACTTTATATATAAAAACATGATATCGCGCAACGCGCGATATGGTTCCCAACTAGTTAGGTTTATACAACAAACCTTATTTTTTTATTTATATGTTAATTCAAATGTATATCTTATTAATACCTACATATTTCCTCATATAAACTATGATATAATGAGTTACATCTGTATCAAAGTTAGAACCGTATGGTCTACAAAGAAATATAGAATGAAAACTACAATTGATTCTGCATTTGACTTGCAAGCGCTATAAAATCAATAAAATGGCACGTGGCAACACACGTCAATGAACATATCATCTTTAATCATATATAAATAAATGGGTCCAGTAAACAATTAGGCAATCTAAAAGCTATGCATGTGAAAAAATATATATGTTTATGTAGCTATAAATTATCTTTGTCACGATAGATAACGACTCCTATAACTTTTATATGTATTTTTTTATCTGTCAGTACAGAATGATTGTTAGGATTTCTCTTAATTAATCATATGTCGCAATCTTATAAGTTAATTAAGATTTAATTTTCATTATCAAACTTGAAATTACTAAACTGTTTAATCTTCTTCTTGAAATTACTCTAAAAAAATTTATTTTATATATACTAAGTTATAAAACGTGTGATACATGGCCAGGAAATAAAAAGGTCAAACATAACTTTTTTTCTAACAGCCAACGAATAATTTTTAAGCCCGGTCACCAGGGTAAACCCATTGGTGAAAGGCCACCCACGCCCGCGAACACAGACAACGCTGGTGACCCGGCTCGCCCACCATTTCAAGGGAAACCCAGCACCCAAAGGCCCACTGGGGTAAAACCATCAGCCCACTTGAAACATAATGCACCTAGTGAGACTCCAACCCATGACCTCCACTCTAGAAAATCATAGGGGGTCTCTTCCTAAACCAGTTGATCTAGAACTCATTGGCAAATCTTATCGTCGTTATCTAAAATAAGTAAGAGTTTCAAATAGTCTTTACGTTAAACCCTGGATAATAAACACATATAACTAACCATGGGTAAATTGTAAACCAAGTATATAAACCAACCTTGGATAATGATTGACCTTGACTTTTGTTGAATATCATGTCGCGAAATAAATCTAGAGGAAACTAAAATTTTATATGATATAAAGTGTAAAGACATACTGGTTGTTTTTATTTTATGTAGTTATGTCCTTAATGAATTAAAAAAATGTGAAGAAAAGTCCATAAGACGACCTAAAACTCTTATTACGTTTGGTATTGTAGAAAATGCAAATCTTACGTGAAGTATTAACGTAGTTCAAATATTGTGCTTTTACTGAGAGTTGTATAGTTAATATTCAAACATGCTCTTTGTTTCAAATAATTCTCAAAATGGCTAAACCATTTTCTCAAGCAAGTTGCATGTACATGGGTGCCCTTAAAATATTTATAAGTAATGACTAATAAGAGTAAAATATTATGTTAATTGCTAAAAAATATATTAGATGAAAACAAATAACATATTTATTAACAACTAGCATTTTGAGATAATAGGTTTCATGGAGGTTTTGATTACTTCAGTATCTTTAAACTCGTATTATATGGATCTCAACAGTAAAGCTATAAACTTTAACATCAAGGTGGTTTAATTTGGTTATCCAATTTGACTCCATCAAGCTGTGCCGAAAAATAAAATGAATCGTATTTAAGTAAATATCATTTCATTTATAATTAGAAAGATGGAGAGAGTGATAAAGAAACTTATTGAGAGAGTGGTATATTTTAAAGAAAATTAATATTGTGATAAATAGAATGAGAAACGTACTTTATTATATGAATGATAATTGAAATTCAAAATCCATAAAAAGTATGAATTGATTTGTTAAAATTATGTAACCAAATAAATTATTTTATTTTAAAAATGATTTCCGTGATAAACTTCATTAATTTTGGAATGTAATTTGTAGTTAAACTAGAATTAAATGTAATAATTTAAATTCAAAATATGTAGACAAAATGGGAATAAAGAATTTTCAACAGAATATCATGATTATTAGTTTACTTTAAATAAAATTTTTGATGTTTTAGAAATTGAATTTCGAGCTTATTGTGAAAATCAAAAACAATTGTTGGCTATGATTTGAAGATAAAAAATGAAACATGCATATATTTTTCTATTAAAAATATGCATTATTTTAGAAAATAAACAAAATACTTTTAAAATTTCTCGTGTAACCAAAAGTAGACTTAGGACATATCATGTGTCATGAAAGATGTTTCTTTATTATAATAGTAAGACATGGTTAAATACCATGTCAAAGTGACAACATTAAAATCGTTTTCATGACTTATTATAGTGATATAACTTAAATACTTGATTGATCAATTATTTCAAATTCAATGATTAAATTTGTAAGAAATAAAGCAGGACATCGATTGTCAACAATTCATAACGTGTTTATTTTCAACCCGCAGATGTGAAATATCCAAGCGTCATGAATCATACTATACTGTTTATACATGCTATTTGTTGGTTTTTAATATATATAATTGTATGTAAAATATATAAAATATAAAAATTAAAATAATTAGTTTTGGTAATTCTTATGATATATAATAGTGCTCAAAGATCTTAACCTTAGTTTTATATAATGATAATAATGTATAAGTAAAATAATATATTGGTTATCAATTACTTCTACTCTAATAAAAAAGTAATTATGGATGACACGTGACAATAACACATTCATTCTTACAAAATATTTTCTCGCTTCTCTCCTATTAAATAATTATCTTAGATACAAATAATATTAGTTAAGTCTTTTTAAAATTAAAAATGGTTTTCTAATCTATCTATACTAATAAAAGAAGGTTTGTGTAAGTCACTTGTCATAATTTCAGAACTTCTAAATTTTATTTTCCCTCTTCTCTCTTCTAATAAATATCACAGTAACTATAAATAATATTATTTGATTCTTTTTATATTAAAAATATTTTAATATTTAAATTAAAAAGAAAGATCTTTCTATAATTGCAATTTGTAAAGATATAATGTTTTTATAAAATAAGAATTTTTTTCAAAAGAAATATCACTTCTAAAAAAATAAAATATATTTAAAACCCGTGGCTTTTAAAAAGTAAAATTCTTATGAAACAAAAATAACTAAATTTTAAAGTTATAACAAAGAAATTATTAAAAGTGATTTTTTTTTAAATGTTTTGTTTTGAAACAATTTGTTTAAAAATAAACTTTTTTTACTCATGATCAGTGAGTTCTCATAAAACCCCATATGGGGGCTTCTAACGTCACCCCTAACCGGCTAGCCCAGTTTGCTCAAACTTAGACAAGTAACGAGAAGCAGCCATGCTTGTGATAATCTAAAAAACCAAAGCTTGCTCCGCTAACAAGCTTCAATTTGTTAACCAAAATTCATTATTTCAGTTCTTTATTTTAGTCTTTTGGAGCAACTATTGCTGTTTCGTTTGCCTGCATGATCTTTTCGGGGGGGGGGGGGGGGGGGGGGGGGGGGCAGAGGCCACTATTTTATGTGTAATTAAAAGCTGGTTGCTAGAATTGGGAAAAAGCGTTTTTAAGCCTGTTTCTGTTGTGTCAGTTACCCTTATGTCATTCAACAAAATGGCGCCACAGATGAGGTTTTTATCATTCACTGTAAGAAAAGATTTTGTACAAATACAATGCATGAACGTATTTTATAAAGCTTCTCAAGATTGTACAATTTTGGTCGGTATAAAGACGTGTATTGGTAACCACAAAATTTAAAACTACTTTCATGTTCATCAAGACTTGTATTTGTATCTACAAGCTCCTGCAGATCCAGTTTAATCAAGCAAAATGTCAAAACACATCATCTTGCACCAACATCAGCTAGAACAGTAGGATCATTGCTACAATAAACAAGATAACTGAACACCCCAATGCCTGCAATCACAATTACATCATGTTTAGAATAACATTCTGCCTAGAGTGGTTAGTCTCCACTCATTTTTGCAAAAAGGGGTCAATCTGGGTTATCTTATCAGAGTTATAATTTACTGATAACAAGTCAAACACGTAATACTTAAAAGATTGTTGGCTAAAAAAGAAGCAGGCCAAACAGTGTAAAAGCCACCCCAAATACACTTGATTGCTTGCAGGATCCTACGTTGCTTTATCCAGGAAATACGTATTGTCCTATTAAAGTTTTGTGGAATAATGAATGTGGTGGCCATCTTAGTATTCAACTTATTCCATCAAGTCCAAGCATATATTGAAACTACTTTATAGGCCACCCAAGCATATGTAATATACTTGGTTTGTTTATACCAATTTTGGCCAAAAATGGCGGACAATGAATATGCCATTGGAAATAGGTATAAATGAACCAAAATGCATACAAGTGTGGCCTCTGAGGTAGTCGTAAAATAGGGGTGGCCATAGCTAAATGAACTTAAATACTTGGTGGCCACCGTGTACATCATCCCAAACAATTAACATATTAATTGTAAATGTATTTGAAAAGCGGTCACAGGAATATTGTTTAGTTGACCCAACCCTCTTTGACCTGAAAATTTACCCATTCTGAACCATTACGTGATTACCCATAGACTTACAGCAATTGCAGAAGCAGCAAGACCTGCACGTTCCCTAGGATCTTTCCGATAATAATTTCCAAAATAGAGGAACGTAGCATAGTACCACATCAAAGGGAACCCAAACCCTATTAAGAAACTGAAAAAGAAAAATATTGTCAATCATGATATTCTTCTCTTTTTCTTGGGGGTCAGGGTGGGGTAGGGTAGGGAGAATGAATCGATGCTTACGAAAACCATCCAATTCCACAGCCAAAACAAGGGAGCGGTTTGTCATAAAGTCCTTGTTGGAAATCGTCATCATTCTTGATCAGTTCGTACTTGCCTTTTCCTCGATCATTATTATTAGATGTATGCCCTGCCATCAACATGCGTCTCCAATATTAGTATAATCACTCCCCATAACTTCTCGTGTTACTAACACTTAACCCCTTCATTTTCAGTATATTAATCAAACCATGGCCAAAATAGCATCAGAAAGCCTAGACTAGATGAACATGATCAAGAATAGTATTGGAAAACCTATATTTAATCTCTAATCTTAAGATGTTTTAAAGTGAAAACCTAAAAGCTTCATATTACAGTACTGATATTACATTTGACATAGTAAACTACTTTGAGTACACTTGACGAGATTTATTAAATCACACATGACATCTACCTTTAAACAATGAAAATAAGCGAGATGACGGCCTCAAAAGATCAAGATGTTTATCTGAAACCGATTTCACCAATTCTACACCATTTTTCAAAACCTTCCCTTCCTCCATAGCAGCATCTGTGAAACCAGAAAGTCCCGACTTATATTAATTAGTACTGAATTTAGGGTTTCCAGCTAAAGACCAAATGGGTTTTAAGTGTAAACCTCCCAACATCTTTTGTATTAATAACTAGATTTCTGTTTCACCAGTGTAGGATGTTAAATCTACACATTTCCTCGTGTCGATTATAGGTATTGAAGCTTACAAGCAAAGGCATATTATAGATTTATGGTAGTATCAAGTGTAAGAATACGTGATAAACAGAAATAGTTTTGTCGTTTCAGAATGATACACTAGGGTAGGGTGATTTATAGAGATATACATAGTTTATTCACCTTAAAGAAGCTATTTACACAGCAATACAGCATCAAGCACACTATGTAGAGAAGGATTACAAGAAAATAAAAGGGAAATAATTACATTACATTGCATAGCATTATGGTGTTTATGGATAAAGATACTGATGCAAGGAGATTAAAAAAAAAGGCAAGATGAATTACTCATATCCATCCCACAGGTTCAAAGTTGAAGTGTCCCCCAGGCTGCTCCGCGGCTACTTGCAATCACTTCTTGAAGTACCTGCTTTTGTATGCTCAATTAGAGTACATCAAATTTGATCCATACATGAAAAACTCTTAACCAATTCATGTAAAAAAAATTGGTTTAATATCCCCAAAATAACCTGCCATTACATCAGTGTGGTTATCTGAAAAAGTTCTAACGCAAGATCTTGTTTCAATACAAAATATTCCGTTCAAACGCTTGTGTCCCCAGAGTAGATAGGGAATTCAAACAAAAACCACAATTAAAATTGATCAGTTTGAAAACCCTAAAATGGTTCATAAACAATACTTTTCTTTACTCTTCGATAGGGAATTCAAACAAAAACCACAATTAAAATTGATCAGTTTGAAAACCCTAAAATGGTTCATAAACAATACTTTTCTTTACTCTTCGTTCCTCCATAATTTATATCTAGTGAAGGATCCTAATTAGTTCTGAAAGATAACCTTTGATTTCGTAAGTGACAAGAAAGCATAATCAAGAAATCACAGAAGGCGAAGACGATGATCAGAAACATTCGGAGCAAAATTACAAGTCAATATGCCGAATCAAAACCACATAGCAAATTTGAAACAAAATGAACACATTCTATAGGACTTAATCGAACAAAAAACAATCAAAAACTTACCTAATTAGGATTCGTGGCTTCCGGATCAGAAATTAGGAGTGAAATTAGTTGGATCTTGAGATTAATAAATGGTTTATGAACTGAAAATCGATTGACGATGAACAGAAAACAAATACAGAGAAAGGGTTTTAATTCTCGAAATTAACCAACACAGAAAGAACAGAGCTAAATTGACTTTTTTATCTCGATGATTGTCGGTTACACCTAATTGATGTGGAGTTTAAGAAAAAGCTTTTTTATTTTTCTAACCCAAATCATGTTTGTTTTATATATAACACAGGTTATCATTCAAAACGTTTTTTAATTATTTTCAGATGCTATGGAAAGCCATAAATTAAGGAATTGATTGATTACGCTGAAGTATTGACTTGAAGACTTCATATTAATAATATGTAGTTTAATATAGCCCACAATATATGACCACATAGAACACGAAATGTATGCATATACCTTGGCTTATGCTCATCGTCACACCATTTATTTCCATCCCCACTTTCTTTAGAATGCTACAATTAAGTTTGTTAGACAGTTCAATTTCGATGTTATGAATTAGATCATCTTCACAACTACTTTCACTTCTATTATTATTTTTTTATACTTTTCAAGCATATCTTTTAACTTTTAAAGCTTTTGACGTACCGTTTTTGTCACACCCCAACCTTGACGGCGGAATCGTCGAGGCGTGAGAGTTACGATTGTTCACAGCCACATAACGCTATTGCCTGAAACATGTTAAAAATAAAAGGTCAACATATTGTTGGTGAGCATTCTATAGTTTTTCATACATAAGTATATAAAAGATGGCAATTCATGTTGTAAATTAGAGAACAAGGTAACTAGGGATGTAAGACAGAATGCACAATCAAACCTTGACAAAGTTTTACAAGTCTCAAACGTTTACAAGAATATACGATTAGCTAAGTGTACTTGGATCAACCAAGCAGGCTTGTCAGGCCCATAGATCTATGACGTCGCCAGGCTAGCAATAGCTAATGATTGTACATATATTCGACATTACATGGTAGCTACAAGATTCAACTAATCACAACACACAAGCAAATTGCCATAAGTTTACAAGAATCAAACGTGTTTACAAGTGTAACGTTCATACGGTAACATGTTTCACCCAAAAGTGTGTGAAATAATAAAATGGGTATAGAAATACTCACTTGGCGATTAAGTATATATTGGATGATTAATAAGAAATAATAACCAGCGTCGTTTCAACGTATTCCTCTACAAGGTACCTATATATATACATGTATGTATAAAATTTGTAGTTAATGATTTCGAATTAAGGTATTTAGAATTTATACTTGAGGTTTTGTCACTTAATTATATTTAATAAGTGGGAACAAATTATATTTTCGTGAAATAAAATGAAGAGAAGTTTATGATATTTTATATATTTAAAGATGTGAAAAGAAAATGTTTATAAAAATTTTTGTAAGATATATATATAAGATTTGAATAAAGTTTTGTAACCAAATAAATACGTTTCAAACAATAATTTAAATGCAACGTTTTAGCCCAATAATAATTTATAACTTTTAACTATTATTTAAGGTCCATTCTTATAAAGATATTTATTTATAATATTTATAAATAATATTTTATAAATTTTATTAAGGTTTTTAACTAAAAATATATTTACAGAAATTATTTATGTAACATTTTAATTATGAAAAGTTTATAAAATTATTTTTATAATTTACTAGAATTTTTCTGGAATTTTTAAAGGTTTAAAAGGTATAAAAAAAAATAGTTGGAGGTAACCGGTTTCGAACCCGGAACCTCCAACACATACACACACCCGCATACCAGTGAACCAAAGGGCCTTAGCCACGATAGTATGCTGTTTTAAATGGTTTTAAACACCATTCCAATCGATCCCCAATTTCCCAATCGAACCCTAGGTTCGAATCTCTCCCAATTAAGGTTCAATTCGTTTTCAAACGCTTCTGAAATCATAGGGCTTTTATTACCCGTGTATAATCGAATATATATGTATGTTTAATTACCGTTTTGGTGATGAATTGAAGAAGAACAGAATGAAGATCAGGTCGCGGTTGCTTCGAAATCAAATGATGATCAGACTTTGATTATAATCAAATTAATTGTACAGGTAGATGTAATTGATGCTTATGATTGAAAGCCCCCTGTTAATTTTGTGAATTGAAACTCGTAGGATAGATATCGATTGAGTTGCAGGTCGATGATGGAGACGATGATCGAATTGGGTGTTTTTGATGATTTAAGGTGCAATTGAAAGCATAGACTGATTCGTAGTATTTATAGTAGTGTTCAGGATGGATTAATTCGATTATCATTGTGTTTTCAGTGCGATTTGAAACCTGTAAAGTTACCGACAACCACGTGGGTCGGTTTGGGATCGATCGCACTCAGTTTTATTCGATTTTTGTGGGTGTCCAGTTCGAATCATGCATGTGAAAGTGTCGGGGCGGTTTGATTTGATCAAAACCGTGTAATTTGGTGGTTTCGGCTTCGCCGGAGAGCCGCCGGAAGGTGGCCGGAACCGGTGCCGGAATTGCGGGGGTGAGGAGGGGCCGGTTGTGTAAATTTATAATTTACAGAATTGGTCCCTGGGGTTTTGATTTTATTATTTTATGTTATTAAAATTTATTTAGACTTTCGAAAATTGCAGAATCCCCCCCTGGACTTTATTATTACTATTATTTGTTATTATTATTATTATTATTTTTATTATCATTATTATCATTATTATTTATTATTATTGTTATTATTGTTTTATTATTAATTATTATTATTATTATTATTATTATTATTATTATTATTATTATTATTATTATTATTATTATTATTTGCAAAAATACGAAATGTTACAGTCTCCCCTACTTTAGGAAATTTCGTCCCGAAATTTATTTACGAGGAGGCTGAGACAACAAGATGAGGACACTTGGAGAACTTTCAGGTTTTGATAAAGTATTAAAAGAAGAAAATTCATCATCGATTAAGCTGAATGCTTTAGTGTGTACTATGTGCAATGGCAAAGTCATTAGAGGTAAAAAGAGAGTCTAAAGTGTGTGGCTTTTAGTTAACATTATAAGCTTTCTCATTGATTAAGAATAAATGTTAATACAAGATGTTATTGTCTCCCCTACTTTAAAGAATTTCGTTTAGAAATTTAAAAATGAACTAAAAGAACAAATACGGGTATCTCTGTTTCATATGATCCTCCCGCTCCCACGTGAACTCAGCTCCACACTTGTTCTCCCAACGAACTTTGACAATTGGAGTAGTTGTGGTCCTAGTCTTCTTCATGATGCGATCCATAATCTCGACAGGTTTCTCGATGAAGTGCAATGACTCGTCGATCTGAATGTCTTCCAGTGGAACATGCAGACTCTCGTCGGCCAAACACTTTCTTAAATTTGAGACATGGAACACAGGATGAACTTCACTAAGGTCGGAAGGTAGTTCCAGTTTATAAGCCACTTTCCCAATCCTTTTCAGGATTTTGAAAGGTCCTACAAATCTTGGAGCTAGTTTACCCTTTTTTCCAAAGCGAATAACACCTTTCCATGGTGAAACCTTAAGAAGAACCATATCACCAACTTGAAACTCCAATGGTTTACGATGCTTATCGGCATAGCTCTTTTGTCGACTTCTTGCCACTTCAAGGTTCTTGCGGATTGTAGCGATTTTATCGGTCGTTTCTTGTATAAGTTCAGGACCAGTGATAAAGTTTTCACCAATGTCGGTCCAACAGATCGGTGATCGGCATTTACGACCATAAAGTGCTTCGAACGGTGCCATCTTGATACTCGAGTGATAACTATTGTTATACGAAAATTCCGCGAGCGGTAAATGCGTATCCCAATTACCACCAAAGTCAAGGACACATAGTCGTAGCAAATCCTCGAGGGTTTGGATTGTTCGTTCGGTTTGACCATCAGTTTGAGGATGGTAAGCCGTGCTTAAATCCAATTGAGTACCCAAGAGTTCTTGCATAGATGACCAAAAGTGTGAAGTGAAACGAGCATCTCGATCGGAAATGATGTGTAAGGGTACGCCATGACGACTCACAATTTCATCAATGTATATACGAGCTAGTCTTGAAACCTTGTAAGTGTCTCGTATAGGTATGAAATGTGCCGTTTTGGTCAAACGATCCACAATCACCCATATACTATCATGACCACGAGGAGTACGTGGTAACTTGGTTATGAAATCCATGGATACATGTTCCCATTTCCACATAGGGATTTCAGGTTGTTCAAGTAAACCACTTGGTCGTTGATGCTCGGCTTTGACTTTTGCACACGTGAGACATTTGGAGACATGAACCGCGATATCTTTCTTCATTCCAGGCCACCAATACTGACCACGCAAATCCATGTACATTTTATCGGAACCAGGATGAATAGAATATCGGGTGTGATGAGCTTCGTCCAAGATGATGTGTCGAAGGTTATTACGGTTTGGAATCCAAAGTCGATTCATAAAGTACCATAGGCCGTTTGGTTTTTCCTCCAGTTGTGATCGAACGTTAGACACCAAATCCTCATTACTTCCTTCGTCGGTTATTGCCGCTTGTTGAGCCTTGCGAATGCATAACTCGAGATCACTATCAATTCTTATGTTTTGGAGCATGATAGTAGCCTCGTTAATATCCACACGAACCTCGGTATCAAATTCTCTTAACGTGTGAAACCACTGTCTTTGATCTCGGATTCCTTGCAGTGAGACAGTTTTGTTATGGACCTTGCGACTCAGCGCGTCGGCTACAACATTCGCCTTTCCAGGATGATAGCGAATGTCACAGTCGTAGTCACTGATTAACTCGATCCAACGTCGTTGTCTCATGTTGAGATCTTTTTGGTTGAACACATGTTGGAGACTTTTGTGGTCGGTGTAGACTATGCATTTCGTCCCATAAAGATAATGTCGCCAGATCTTCAAAGCGAAAATCACAGCACCGAGTTCAAGATCATGAGTCGTGTAATTCACCTCGTGAACCTTCAATTGTCTTGATGCATAAGCTATCACCTTTCCTCGTTGCATAAGAACACAACCAAGACCTTGTTTCGAAGCATCACAATATACGGTGAAATCATCGTTTCCATCGGGTAGGGTCAAGATAGGAGCATTACTTAGTTTGTGTTTTAATGTTTCAAAAGCTTCCTCTTGCTCGGGTCCCACTCGAATGGTTTATTCTTTTGTGTTAAGGTAGTGAGCGGCTTTGCGATCCTCGAAAAGTTGGCAATGAATCGCCGATAATAACCAGCAAGACCAAGGAAAGAACGAATCTCGGTCGGTGTCGTGGGAACACACCAATTCTTCACAGCTTCCACCTTTGCAGGGTCAACGTGAATTCCTTGGCTATTCACCACATGTCCTAGAAATTGAACTTCCTTGAGCCAGAAATTACACTTCGAGAACTTCGCGTACAATTGCTCTTTCTTCAACAATTCGAGAACTTGTCGCAAATGCAGTTCATGCTCGGCGTTGGTTTTGGAGTAGATGAGAATGTCATCAATGAAGACGATCACAAACTTATCTAGATAAGGCTTGCATACTCGATTCATGAGATCCATGAAGACAGCAGGAGCATTAGTCAAGCCAAAAGGCATCACCGTAAACTCATAGTGCCCATAACGAGTACGAAATGCGGTCTTGGGGATGTCATCATCATGGACACGTAATTGATGATATCCAGAACGTAGATCAATCTTCGAGAATATAGTATCTCCTTGAAGTTGATCAAACAGATCGTCGATACGAGGAAGAGGATACCGATTTTTGATGGTCAACTTGTTGAGCTCTCGGTAATCGATACACATACGGAATGACCCATCTTTCTTCTTCACAAATAAGACAGGTGCACCCCAAGGAGAAGAACTAGGGCGAATGAAACCTTTATCAGTCAATTCTTGAAGTTGACTAGAGAGTTCTTGCATTTCCGATGGTGCAAGCCGATATGGTGACTTAGCCACGGGGTTTGCTCCCGGTATCAAGTCAATTTTAAACTCGACTTCACGTACGGGAGGTAAACCGCTAAGGTCATCGGGAAATACTTCAGGAAAGTCTAGTACAATAGGGACATCCTTAAGTTCTTTCCCTTTGGCTTTTGTGTTGACCACGTAAGCCAAGAAGGCTATATACTTCTTGCTTAAGCACTTTCGGGCTTGAGTGCAAGACATGAGTTTGAGTCCTTGTGATGATTTCTCGCCAAACACTTTCAAAGTATCCCCGAATGGTAACGGTATTCGAATACACTTCTCAAAACATACGATCTCAGCATGATGTTTGACTAGCCAATCCATTCCAATGATGACGTCGAAGCTTCCGAGTTTCATAGGAATAAGATCTATAGGGAATTCGTGCTCGTTAAAGCTTATGATGCAATCACGTATTATGACATCAACGACAATAGGTTTTCCATCGGCGACTTCGACCGTGTAGGGTCTTTCCAGATTAATACGTGATTTAGAAAGTACGGGCTCGAATTCTAACGACACGAAACTCTTATCCGCACCCGAATCAAATAATACAGATGCATAATGGTTATTTACAAGATACATACCTGTTCGATAAAATAAAATTTATTATTGATACGAGGATTACAAAGATGGAAAACATCAATAATACAAGAAATGATTCAAACGGGGTTCTTCGTCGTACCATTCACAACGTCATTGCTGACTTGTGCTTGGTTGGCGTTGATATTGAAAGCCCTTCCACGAGCTGGTGGCACGTTGCCCGCATTGCGAGGGCATTGCGGACGAATATGACCAGGCTCGCCACAGTTGTAACAGGTTCGGTTGGCAAGCATTGCAGCGTTGTTTGGTGCACGTAGACAAGTAGTCACCAAATGGCCATACTTTCCACACAACGAGCAGATTCGGCATGAAACGTTGCCCGCATGATGGTACTTGCACGTGTTACACATTGGCTGAGAACCCGTATAAACTTTAGCCATGGGAGCTTGATTTGCCACCACCATTTGTTTTTGAGGAGGATTTGGAGTGGTCACAGCGTAGTTGCGTGTTGTTATGAACTTACGCTTCTTGTTTTGGGAAGACGACTCAGCCTTTACATCCTTTGTTGCCTCGGGTGTCGCATTCACAGTAGACTTTGAACCCTTTGCCGACATAGTGCCAGCTCTAATATGATTCTCAGTGAGCTGCGCTGTGATAGTAATTGCCTCCTCCAAAGTTGTGGGTCGGCTACCCACCACAGCATCTTGAATTTGGGGTGGTACACCCTTTATGAACTTCTCGATGTTGTGGGGAACAGTATCGACCATGTGAGGCAGTAATAAACTCAACTCATGATGCCTAGTTGAGTAGGCCAAATGATCACCATCGTTTTGCTTCAAATTCCAGAATTCTTCTTCCAGCTTTTGCAATTCACTTCTCGGGCAGAACTTCGCGATGGCGATGTTCTTGAACTCATCCCAAGAGAGTGCCAAAATAGCATCAGCTCCTCGGTTTCTCTTCTCGCTATTCCACCAGGTAAGTGCCCTTTGTTGGAGCATACTAGTGGCATAACGGACTTTGAGTGCCTCGGGACACTCACAATTGGCGAAGGTGTTCTCCATGCCTTCGAACCACTCAAGAAGACCAGTGGCTCCTTCCTTGCCACTAAAGTTGGTGGGTTTGCACGAGTTGAAGTGTTTGAAGGTGCAAGTACGATCGTTCCCGTTTCGGCTGTTGCTATTTTCTCCTTGAGCACCGTTGTTGTTTCCATTGGTGTTGTTGTTGCTATTAGCCAGCATGGTGCTAGTTAGTTCAGCAACCATGGTTGGGAGTACAGCAGCCATTTGTTTGGCGATCATTGCTACCAGCTTGCGGTTGGAGTTTCCACGCTTTGCAAGTTGTCGAGACATACTGGATATACAAAAGGAGCTAGTTACGGGAGTGAGGATAACAAAGAATATTAGTTCAGACAAAGGTAGGCTAAAGGTTGTAAGGTACACGGAATGATCCCATTTGATAACGCATTATCATTTGGAACCGTGGACACGTCAAGGTAAATTGATTCATTTGCCTTAGAGATTTGTGTATTTTGACCATAGTTTATCACTCATCCCAGAAATCCCCAGGTAAGCGTAACGGGCCCCTCAATGAAATTTATACGAATACGCTTGCCTTAGCCCGAAGGCTTTTTGCCAGGAAATCCAGAATACAGGTGTCTATGTGTCACACAATATTTCTTAGGTTCATGTAATCAAAACCTTGATGAGATTTATATAGATTAGACATAACATCTAAAGATCCAAGTCATAAGCATAAGTATACGATTCCACGTGTCGTCGAGAATAAGATAGAGAGGTTTTATGTTCGGGGAGAGTCAAAGATAAGTTTAGGGAGACAAGTAATTAAGTTTAGGCAATCCTATGCTAAGGCATCAAATTGCACACAAGAAGGCATAGCATTATGTAATATGCAAACCATATATTTACAAGATAAAAATACTATAAGGTGCATGCATAAGCTATAGTCTAGGTCATCATTAATAACCTAAATCCCTATAGTTATGGGCTCTGATACCAATCTGTCACACCCCAACCTTGACGGCGGAATCGTCGAGGCGTGAGAGTTACGATTGTTCACAGCCACATAACGCTATTGCCTGAAACATGTTAAAAATAAAAGGTCAACATATTGTTGGTGAGCATTCTATAGTTTTTCATACATAAGTATATAAAAGATGGCAATTCATGTTGTAAATTAGAGAACAAGGTAACTAGGGATGTAAGACAGAATGCACAATCAAACCTTGACAAAGTTTTACAAGTCTCAAACGTTTACAAGAATATACGATTAGCTAAGTGTACTTGGATCAACCAAGCAGGCTTGTCAGGCCCATAGATCTATGACGTCGCCAGGCTAGCAATAGTTAATGATTGTACATATATTCGACATTACATGGTAGCTACAAGATTCAACTAATCACAACACACAAGCAAATTGTCATAAGTTTACAAGAATCAAACGTGTTTACAAGTGTAACGTTCATACGGTAACATGTTTCACCCAAAAGTGTGTGAAATAATAAAATGGGTATAGAAATACTCACTTGGCGATTAAGTATATATTGGATGATTAATAAGAAATAATAACCAGCGTCGTTTCAACGTATTCCTCTACAAGGTACCTATATATATACATGTATGTATAAAATTTGTAGTTAATGATTTCGAATTAAGGTATTTAGAATTTATACTTGAGGTTTTGTCACTTAATTATATTTAATAAGTGGGAACAAATTATATTTTCGTGAAATAAAATGAAGAGAAGTTTATGATATTTTATATATTTAAAGATGTGAAAAGAAAATGTTTATAAAAATTTTTGTAAGATATATATATAAGATTTGAATAAAGTTTTGTAACCAAATAAATACGTTTCAAACAATAATTTAAATGCAACGTTTTAGCCCAATAATAATTTATAACTTTTAACTATTATTTAAGGTCCATTCTTATAAAGATATTTATTTATAATATTTATAAATAATATTTTATAAATTTTATTAAGGTTTTTAACTAAAAATATATTTACAGAAATTATTTATGTAACATTTTAATTATGAAAAGTTTATAAAATTTATTTTTATAATTTACTAGAATTTTTCTGGAATTTTTAAAGGTTTAAAAGGTATAAAAAAAAAAAATAGTTGGAGGTAACCGGTTTCGAACCCGGAACCTCCAACACATACACACACCCGCATACCAGTGAACCAAAGGGCCTTAGCCACGATAGTATGCTGTTTTAAATGGTTTTAAACACCATTCCAATCGATCCCCAATTTCCCAATCGAACCCTAGGTTCGAATCTCTCCCAATTAAGGTTCAATTCGTTTTCAAACGCTTCTGAAATCATAGGGCTTTTATTACCCGTGTATAATCGAATATATATGTATGTTTAATTACCGTTTTGGTGATGAATTGAAGAAGAACAGAATGAAGATCAGGTCGCGGTTGCTTCGAAATCAAATGATGATCAGACTTTGATTATAATCAAATTAATTGTACAGGTAGATGTAATTGATGCTTATGATTGAAAGCCCCCTGTTAATTTTGTGAATTGAAACTCGTAGGATAGATATCGATTGAGTTGCAGGTCGATGATGGAGACGATGATCGAATTGGGTGTTTTTGATGATTTAAGGTGCAATTGAAAGCATAGACTGATTCGTAGTATTTATAGTAGTGTTCAGGATGGATTAATTCGATTATCATTGTGTTTTCAGTGCGATTTGAAACCTGTAAAGTTACCGACAACCACGTGGGTCGGTTTGGGATCGATCGCACTCAGTTTTATTCGATTTTTGTGGGTGTCCAGTTCGAATCATGCATGTGAAAGTGTCGGGGCGGTTTGATTTGATCAAAACCGTGTAATTTGGTGGTTTCGGCTTCGCCGGAGAGCCGCCGGAAGGTGGCCGGAACCGGTGCCGGAATTGCGGGGGTGAGGAGGGGCCGGTTGTGTAAATTTATAATTTACAGAATTGGTCCCTGGGGTTTTGATTTTATTATTTTATGTTATTAAAATTTATTTAGACTTTCGAAAATTGCAGAATACCCCCTGGACTTTATTATTACTATTATTTGTTATTATTATTATTATTATTTTTATTATCATTATTATCATTATTATTTATTATTATTGTTATTATTGTTTTATTATAATTATTATTATTATTATTATTATTATTATTATTATTATTATTATTATATATTATTATTATTATTATTATTATTATTATTTGCAAAAATACGAAATGTTACAGTTTTAAACTTCAAAGATACTAATATGGAAGTCACATGATAAAGAGAGAATAAATATTTCACTGATTTCAAAAAATAAAAAATAAACATCAATTAATGACCAATCTGATATTGTTACGTATTATTACAATATCGCAACTGTCATGAAATCTTATGGACGTTTGCTAAATTTGCAAACAAGTTATGAACTTTACTTATACACAAGTTAATCCAATACCTTATAAACTTAAAAGGTAAAGTCTTTCTTTCCATTTTATTATTAACATAAAATACCTTCTTTTGCATTATTTAATCCCTATCTATTATGTTTATACATTTTAAAGAAAAGGTGTATCTTTTTGCATGATTAAGTCTAAACTTTTGGTAAAAGGACTTCTTTGCTAATGAAATTCGGGGATTTAATCTTATGATAAAATAAAGTTCACAGACTATAAACTTTTAAAGTTCACGAACTAAAAACTTTTTGGCTTATGTTTAGGAGAACTAAATAATTCACGAGGGTGTATGCACTTGAATACAACATATTATTTTTGACCAATAAATTTACTTTAATTTTAATAAATAAAAAACCCGTATATACTAACTTTTGACCTGTAATATCCGAGTGAGCATTTCTGAGATGAAACGTCAACCGTCCATACCGATTTTAACGTTTCAGAGTCTGATTCACCCATAAATATAACCAAGAAGGAGACACATCACCGTATAAATCTTTGTAAGTCATGTTTAAACTAAAACCTAAAAAGTCTCAAACTCTATCCATCACCAAATTTCCATCTTATTAGACCAAAGTTATGCGAAAAGTAGAGAAAAAGAAGAGGAATAATTAATGAAGTCAAAAGTCACGAGGGTATGATTATTATGTTTAAACTCACACAATTTGTTTCATGATCAACAAAATAAGATATAAGAACTGGTTTGTTATAAAATTAAGACATTATAGAGTTGAATTTACTAATATGAATTGTGAATATATTAATATGAATCACGAATGAATTGTTTATTATGAACTATGAACTGTGAATCGTGAATTTATATACATCTTGGCATTCACTTTATATCAAATAAAAAAAATGTGTCAGCTTGAAATGAATCATTCAATTCGAACATTGTCATTGAATTAACACAAGTTTTAAAGTAAACATTTGAAGGAAATACACAATGTAATAATTCTTCGTTGCTAAATATCCCTCCGAAGATGGTGGTTTCGTGAAGGAGAAAGTGAACGCTTCCTATTTTTTCCTATTTTTGATGTTAATCAATCAAAAATCTCCGAAGATGGTGGTTTCGTGAAGGAGAAAGTGAACGCTTCCTATTTTTCCTATTTTTAATCAAAAATTTATACGATATATATACACTCAGTTGTTTAATATTTAACACATATATGTGGGAAACTAGTTTTGTTTGAAATGACAAAAAAATATATAAAACCAAGGACTCGAAAAACAGTCAACTCGTATGAAATGAAGAATTTACCACTGGTGGTAACTAACGTTATCTTTGAATTTGGACGAAATGTTTATTTCAACAATATTTTGAAAACACAGATACTGAGATAGCAAAAAATAAAAAAACTTATATCATAATAATAAAAATAATATAAAATGAGGGACCATAAAAAGAATTAAACTCTTAATTCACGTTTATACAAAACCAAACTTAAAAAGAAAAGATAGTAATTAAAAACATGGCAGATGCAATACAAAGATTGAATGAATTTATTTGAACAAAAGTGGAAATTTTAAAGGTTAAATATCGGTTTTGCCCTTAATGGCAATGTTCTCTTGTTTCATGTTATCATTGTCCAATTAGGGTTTAAAAGCGTGAAAAATAATCCAGCGGCGGCGATGGGGAACCCGAAGCAGAAGTGGACGGCGGAGGAGGAAGAAGCTCTTCGCGCCGGCGTTGCAAAACACGGCACCGGTAAATGGAAGAACATCCAAAAGGATCCTGAGTTCAATCACTTCCTCTATTCTAGATCCAATATCGATCTCAAGGTCAGAGAAAGTCTCTCTCTCTCTTTATGTTTACAAACGTTAATGCACCTGTTTTTGTTTCTGATGATATCCCGACATGCTATCGAAGTTGTTGTGGCTTGTCTAAGTTTATGATCGTAGGCGAATTGATTCCCCCTTTAGCATTATATATTAAACATGGTGTTGAAAGTGTTAGTTATGCGAATCGAGTTTTTACATTTGTTCATGAAGTTTAGGGTTAATATTAATAAGCATGTGAATTTGGCGTAACCTGGTGTCAAAATTGTAACGATAGAGTGCTTATAAGCTGTTTCATCTCGGGAAACGAAGATTTGTATGTGGCATTACATTTAGATGTAATGTTTGTGAATCCTGATGCCAAATGCGTTTTAGACTTTATAACTTTAATTAGTTTATGAAAATTTGAGGAGCTTTTGTCTTTTTTAAAATAGTTATATGTCGGTGTTAATCTTTAGTCATTATTCATTACTACCACAACATAGATGTTTTTGGGGTCTTTACCTGTATTTCTTCCATCTGTGTAGTAAATTACTGTTGTAGGTTACCACTTAAAACTTTGATGTAATGTACATGTTTTTGTAAACGATTTTGACTTAAGACAAACATATATTGTTAATTTTGTCATATGGTTATCTGTATAAACTGCGAGATGTTGTTATCTTTTTGCAGGATAAATGGCGAAATATGAGTGTAAGCGCAAATGGACAAGGTCCAAGGGAAAAATCAAGAACACCAAAACCAAAAAGTAACACAGATTCTCCTGTTACTCCATCAGCCATTACACAGACTCCTGGTTCCTCAGCTCTCGCTGTAGTTGATCCAGTATCTACAGATGTGCATATGGATGATGCTTCAAAATGCTTACTAGATGGGAAGACAGCTTCAAAGTATTTACATGCTTTCTGCTAGTGGCTAATCTTACTTTGTTTGCAATTGCATGAATCTTGATATCTCCATGGTCACAGATAAATGAGTTGGGATGCATGTGCCTAAAAATCAACCTAAAAACAGGCATTATCTTTTAATACTTTAACACATGGCTCATGCATTTCTCTCTTCTTGTTGTCATGTTTTGCATACTTGTGGTTACTTGTTAGGCATATGAATCGTTTCTCTAAATAAATTTAGGGATACTATATGTAAAGGCCACCCTAGTAATCTAGTATTCATTTTTCTTAGTTATGGCCACCCATATATTGAAACTGAGTTTATAGGCCTTCCAAGTATATATTTGGTTTCTTTTACACCAGTTCCATGCAAAATTATGTCTTATGACATAGCTGCCTTTTAAAGTTTTGAAAAAACAAATATTGAATACTTGGGGTGACCTACGCACGGCATACATATTCCATAGATCAACTTTGTTGCAGAAGGATTACATAAATATCAATTATATCTGCTGCAATGTACACAAGTGCTAGTATTTGGCCCAACACTTGAATTATGTGTGGTAAACCACACCTGGGAAAAGTAAACTAAATGCTTGGCTGTCTCTTTCTGAATGTGATATTATTAAATTGTAATCTGTGACTTTCAAATATCTGGACGGTATTAAACATTTCTGTTTTATTATTCAGGTATAATGCAATGATTTATGAAGCATTGTCAACCCTGAAGGATCCAAATGGATCAGACACTAGTGCCATTGTTAGTTTCATTGAGGTAATTAATCTTAAATCTGTCTGAAGTATGATTCATGAAAGTTATGTTGTTACATGGTAGCTTTGCTGGTTCATAATATTAGTAACTGACTGTATTTTCTGATATCCAGAAAAGACACGAAGTGCCCCAAAATTTTAGGAGGCTATTAAGTTCAAGGTTAAGAAGGCTTGTTTCACAAGAGAAGCTTGAAAAGGTGATTTTGTTATATGTTTATATCAAACTTTTAAATAGTTGTAAAGCATTGAACACCACTAATGGATTTCTCTATGACTTATTAATCATTAACTTTCTTAAAGGGGTTTCATTTCTTATGGGAATTGGGACTTAATCTTATTGTTTGGTTTGAAAGTTGAATTTGTTTGTGTTTTATATATGAACCTTAAGTGGTGTGCCTGACTTATTTACTTGTGAATGGGTTGATCTGGGATGTGTTTTTATCACCAACAGGAAAAATTAAATAAAATAGCTAGAATAGAAACAGGTTAAAGTGGTTGAGGTCGTCTAAACTATTCAAATTATTTCAGATGCATAAACCTTCTAAATAATCTTATCCAAGAGTTTTATCATTTTCATTGCAATAATTTAGTTTTGGATAGCCATAGATGACACAAATGTTTAAAAATCTATGAGTTTTTTTGAGGACACAAGCTGATTTGGGCAACCCGTGCTGACCTGTGTCAGCCCGTACAAAGTTTACTTGTTTTGTCCTGTTATCTAATTTGTGCTATCTTTAGTAAATCTAACGGTTAATGCATTTCAAGTTTGCTACAAAGATATTGTGTATTTGAAGGCTAACTCTGTAGTCGACTTATTTTATGAAGGCCGCCCTTACACCGAAACTACTTTATAGGTCACGTAAGTATGTATATGCTTTTGACTATAACTTTGACTGTAGACCTGTAAAGTGTGGACAAAACTGTTTCAGCATTTCGACCCTTGCAAAAGTTCACCCGCTTTGACCAACTCTGACCCCTCTTGATTAAATCTAATGTTTCTTTCAAGTATTTGATATACTGTTTTGTTAAAATTTAGTATTTGACAAGGAACAGTTTACGTGAATGACTAGGTCAATAACTGCTATCGACTTCGAAGGGAGGTAGTGAATGGAACCAAGGGCCCAATCCCAAAACCAAAAGAGATCCGGCCCAGACTATCTGGCCCAATTAACAGTCATCTTGGTGAAACATTAGAAGAAGCAGCGGTTGCTGCTGCCTATAAAGTTGCTGAAGCAGAAAACAAGTCGTTTGTGGCAGCAGAAGCCGTCAAAGAAGCTGAAAGGGTCTCCAGAATGGCTGAAGAAGCAGAAGCCTTCCTACAGTTGGCCAAAGAGATTTATGAAAGATGTAATATATTTTATACCTTGCTCTCAAAAATGGTCTGGACCGACAACCAAATAACAAACTGGGAGGCAGTATATTTGGCTCAGTTTCAGTTTGGTTATTGGGTCCAGCGTTAAAAAAACAGTTCTCAGTTCAGTTTTCGGTTCAGGGTTTTTTCAAAAAGCACAAACTGAAAAAGTTGGAATGGTAACTTTGCAATTTTTTCTTGATTTTATCAACTAATTTTAGGTTAGAGGCACAACAGAAACATATTTACAATTTATAACCGATTTTAGCAACCAACTTTATATTAATGGTAAAAGGGTAAAATAATGCTTATATGAGAAAACAACTTAGGTTTGGTTTGGGTTACAATCCGGTTTTGGTCAAAACCGGTTAGATCGGTCTGGTTTGGGTTAATTGTTTATTTTTTGTTTTGGTGATAATGAACGCCAGCTAATACTACTGACTGGTTGTTTGAACTCGTTTGGCAGGTTCACGCGGTGAAGTGGTGATGGTGGCATAATGCAATGGCATATTATGTGATTATAAACTTTGTGAAGATGTTTTTGTCATTAGGTAGTCTGTTACATATTATGAAGGTGGTAGTTTGAATATAAAATCAACGTTTGCTCTTCGTGTCTGTTGCGTTTAACTGTTTAAACTTTAAAACACCTTCGTCCTTCTGTATAAATAGTCAATGTGAATGCCCTTTGTAGTTGAATTTGACTCGTTTTATTGAAGTTTTAGCAAGATGGACTAAATCTACAAATAATAAAATTTTGTATAGATTTAAATTATAAGAAAATGTATGTTCAACCTCCCAACTTGTTTTGTAACGTTACAAGTGCTCGACAATTTCTTGACTTGTTTAGAGTAGTGGGTAATTTTAGGTTACATGGTTTGAAGTATGTTTGTTGAATTTGACAATAGTCTGGCATATATATTTCAACTACAAGTCTGCCTTTCTCTTTCGCTTTGGTTCATCTTTCATTGACGAGGGAAGGAAGTGTGATTAAAGGAAAACATTATACAACAAACAACTAAGTTTCATTTCACTATGGTTAAAGGAAAACATTAGAGGAAATACTTGTCACCATCTACCTCTCCCAGACCCTGCTCTTCAGCGGGATACACTGGGTATGTATGTTTGTTTGTATGGTTATATAAATTTTTCTAAGTATTACAAATAGCAATTTATTTAACCTTTTTTTTAATATGACAACACACACATCCGTTTAACATATTTTAAATTCTACGTCTCACTAATTCACATTAACATATCATAAGTGGTGTTTTAACCTCGAGAGAGTTTTACCACTTCGGTATGTAATCACTCAACTTAACAGAAGATTAGTTATTTTTGAACGATGAATCTATCCTTGATGCCCGAGCGAGAACTTTTTCAACGGAATTTCAATATCCATACTAATTTTGATGCTTTATATTTGATTTATCCATAAACACTATTAAGATAAAACCAGAGTAAGATGTTGAAATTATAATATTGCAATAACATTTATAAGTTGGATTGGACATAAACTTTCCGGCACTGCAATAGTGCAATGCAATAAACCAGCAGGCACCAGTACTAGTGTAGTAGTGTACGAGGTAGATTGAAGAATGACGATGATGGAGGTGGAGGTGGAGGTGGAGGGAGACTGTAGGCAGTGGGATGAAGATGCGTACAGAGATAGCATATTAGACGAAAGGGAATCCAATTCCCTCACCATCTTCCGTACGCTCTTCTCTCCCTCTCCTTCTACTGACCACAACCCTAATTTCATCGTCGCTGCCTCTAGCGATGGTTCCATCGCATCCTACTCATTGTCCACTCTAATCTCTTCCATCGTATGTTACATCCATTATCTATTACTCCTCTTTCTCTATGATTTTCAATTGTTTGCAACAAATTCTATACGCTTTTTGCGTTGACAGTTTATAAAAACTATTTGACATTTAATGTTGGATTGCTGTTTTTATTTAGCTAGTTATTTGTTCACGTCTATGTTAGTTTACAAGTCAATTGCGGTAGTTACTGTATTCAGTGTTTTCCTTTGGTTGGTTTTGCAGCCACCAGGTTTTGGAAATTCTAGGGCTCAAAAGTAAGCTTTTTTTATTATTATTATTTTTTTTTTTTTGTTGTGTGTTTGTTCTCTAGAGATGTGGGTGAGTATTTGCAGTTTGCTTATGGTTGCTTTCTTTAGTTTATATGTAGCTGAACCAATTTGTTTACTTCATGGGCATGATGGGCCTACTTATGATCTCAAGTTCTATGGTCATGGTGAAGATTCCTTGTTGTTGAGGTAAACATCTACCGATGCTTGCATTTTATATGACTAGTTATGTGTAGGCTTATTTTAATCATTCTTTTTTTGTTTGTTTAGACATGTATGGTTTGCATAAAACTCTTTCCTTAGAAAAATTATACCCATATTACTTGAAAACAATACATACCATATGCAGCAGTAACTTTGCAGGGTCCTAAAGTGGATCATATTTGCAAATTGATGAGTGTATGCATTACATTTCCTGGTTTGGAAATGATAAAATTGATGAATGATATATAAATTCTTAGAATTAGTTGATTTCAGTGTAATGTTTTACTCATGTTACTTTGGTAAACTAATGATATTGGATCAAGTGAGATCAACACCTCCAATTGAGATCAACACTAGAATTCTGTCTTTAAAGTGTTAGTTTTGATGGAAGAATTAATATAGTTATTAACTTATTAAATTTTTTTTTCCAGTTGTGGTGATGATGGTAAAATTCGAGGATGGAAGTGGATGGATATTTTGGAAGGAAAGCAGGATAGTTTGTCACAAGGTAATTTATTCATTACATGTAAATATTTAACTAATGAAATATTAAGTTAAAGTTTAATAAATAAGATATCTTTGTCTTCTGAATTTTTTTCTCCTGCACTTTCAATTCACCATACTAAACAAACTTAATTTTTTCAGGTGGCCATTTGAAGCCGCAGCTTGACTTGGCAAATCCTCAGCATAAGCTAGTCACATGAACTTGAAACTAAGATAATTTACTTCTGTATTTCTTCTTACTTATGTTTTTTTTTCTCCTTCTCCCTCAGAGGTCCATGGGGTGCTCTTTCTCCTATCCCTGAAACTAATGCTATTGCTGTTGATACTCAGGTCTGTAAGCTTTTTCCTTAAAAAACATTTTTCAGTGTTTATAACTAGTTCAGTATGTTTTGAACTACATAAACTTGTATGTACACTATGAGTTCAGTTTTCATTTACTGTAGGGAGGTTCCATATATGCAGCTGCTGGTGATTCATGTGCCTATTGTTGGGATGTGGTATGTATTTCTGAAGGTGATTAAATAATCAAACAGAGTTTTTTTTTTCTTTTTCCAACTTTCTGGTTAAATGGAGCTCTTTTTGTGCAATGAGTTTTCAGGAGAAATCTAAAATCAAACTGACTTTCAAAGGGCACGCTGGTTATCTACATTCTGTTGTTGCCCGGAATTCTTGTAATCAGGTATCGTGTTGATCATCTCTTTTCCCGTTCTATACAGAAGTATAGGGAATCGTTTCATCTAAGAATAGGTTCCCCACAAAATTTTCGTTTTCAGTTAATGTATTCTGTTAGTTAATATTGTTTCGAACTGCTCTGTTTGTAGATTATAACCGGTTCAGAGGATGGGACAGCCAGAATTTGGGGTAAGCACTCTTTATCTCTAAAAGGGTCAAATGTGTAAAAGAAAAACAGAATGCTGGAAAGGGAACGGGTCAAGTGGGTTCAAAGCTGCACACAATGTTTTATAACACATTAATCCTCCTAAAAGGATTTGTTTAAATAATTAGATGTTATTATAATAGCAATAACATAGTTTTGTAATCAATTTGAAAGTTTTAATTATTTATTAAAAAATAGACAAGAAGTGCTTCGGATAATCTCAACGCAACCAAGCCCGACCCCTACTTAAGTTTACTCATTTTGACCAATTACCTAACCCTTTATCTGGTGGCTTTATTGCAGATTGCAGAAGTGGAAAGTGTACTAATGTTATCGAGCCAGGGAAAGACAAGAAATCTAAAGATTTCTTTTCATATGTCAGCTGCATTGCTCTTGATGCTAATGAAAAGTGGTTGGTAAGGGTTTTTGCATCAATAAACTTTTATATATACTAATTCTATGTAAAAACATGCCTTCACATGTGCTTCACTTGTAGCCATTAAAGTAATACTGAACATATTTTTGTAGGCTTGTGGCTCAGGGCGAACTTTATCCGTGTGGAATCTTTCTGCTTCCGAAAGAATTTCAGGGATCACGACACGTGCTTGCATCCAAGATATATGCTTTGATGATAATCAAGTAAGCAATTTATGTTCATTAGTTCTTCTTACTCCTTGGACCAATGGTTTCTAGGTTTCTCTTACCGTTTCGTCTATCTTTGAGAATGTACCATGTGGTTTTACAATGCCATCTATTGCAATAGAAATCGTAACAGGTTGTTATCCACGGAGTTTTTGGTAATGGAGTCCAGGTTCTTTTTTTCTACTTTCAATTATGACTTGATATATTCCGGTAACTTGTTTTTTGTTGTAATCTACTTTCGTTTGCGAAGCTGTTTCTTGTGGCATAACGGTAGGAATATGGTTTTGTATGTTAGAGAATTTAGGCTCGAGTAGCATCATCCTTGGAATTCAGGACCTAGTTTCATTACATAATGTTTTGTTGTCTATCTATTACTGCTCTAAGTTTGAGTATGCTGATATCACATGAATAATAGATTTATTTATTTTTCCTTCTCTGGTTGGTTTTGGTTTGGTTGTTTTGCTATTCACCTCCTATGGGAACTTATGGGGGAATAAAGCTATTGAGTCACACGATGAAACTATGGGAAAAAGTTATTGACACGAGAATTAGACGAGAAACTCAGATAGCGGTAAACCAATTTGGATTTATGCCAGGACGCTCTATAACAGAAGCTATAAACGTCTTAAGAAGGATAATGGAGAAATATAGAGAAAAGAAAAGTGACCTCCATGTGGTGTTCATCACCTAGAAAAAGCATATGACAGTGTGTCGCGTCAACTAATTTGGGAAAGTCTAAGACTTAGAAGGATACCAGAGAGGTATATCAAAATAATAATGGATATGTATGAAGGGGCAAAAACGTGTGTGCAAGCACCAGTAGGAGACACAGACTTTTTCCCGGTGGAAGTGGGCCTACACCAAGGATCGGCATTGAGCCCATTTCTTTTCACAATAGTCTTGGATGAGATGACCAAGTCTATACAACAGCCAGTACCGTGGTGTATGCTGTTTGCAGATGATATTGTCCTAATACCAGATTCTAAAACGGTGCTTAATGAGAGGCTAGAACAGTGGAGAGTAGCACTAGAATGCAGAGGCTTAAGGATAAGTCGCTCCAAGACGGAATACATGCATTGTAACTTTAGTGGTGAGGCTGAAGAGGACACCCAAATCAGTATCCAGGGTATGACGGTACCACAGACGTCTAGGTTCAAATACCTGGGCTCGTACGTACAAGAGGACGGAGAGATACACAGCGATGTAGCTCACCGTGTGCAATCAGGATGGTGTAATGGAGAGCAGCATCAGGGATCCTATGTGATAAGAGGTTTCCAGCAAAACTAAAGGGAAAATTATACAGAGTGGCAGTACGTCCAGCAATGTTATACGGAACAGACTGTTGAGCCATAAAGAAATCGCACCAGAGACAAATAGAGGTCGCGGAAATGCGAATGCTGAGGTGGATGTGTGGATACACAAGATTAGATCGAATAAGAAACGACGTGTTTCGACAGAAGCTAGAGGTGGCTTGTATTACGGATAAAATACGAGAGGGAAGATTAAGATGGTTTGGACACGTAAAGCGGAGGCCAATGGTAGCACCCATTAGAGCAGTAGAGAACATCAACATAGATGGTAGGAGGAGTAGAGGTAGACCTAGGTTGACTTAGGACGAGATAATTAGACGAGATTTGGTAGACTTGCACCTTTCTGAGCACATGATCGAGGATAGGAGTGCATGGAGGCGTATAATTAAAATTAAGGACTTTTAGGCTTTAGCGGGTACTGTGGGTAGGAAGGGTAGACTTACACTTGTTGCGGGATCCCTCATACGCGATTCTTGCCGCTTATTTGATGTACGCCCTTTTAAACATTTATGTGTTTTATACCTGTCTGTTGTATGCCGTTTATTATGATTGCTATTGCTATTGTTATTGATTTCGTTATTGAGTCGGGGGTCTCTTCGGAAGCGGTCTCTCTATCTCCCAAGATAGAAGAAAGACTCGCCACCACCTACCCCTCCTAGACCCTGCTCTTGAGTGGGATTTACTGGGTTTGTTTGTTTGTTTGTTTGTTTGTTTAGGTGGCCACAGGTGAAAATTATCTTCTCTTTGTTTTACTTAAGCAATTTCAATTAATTCCAGATATTAGCCGTGGGAGCAGAACCGGTTCTGAGTCGATATGACATAAATGGCGTTATGCTTTCCCAGACGCAATGTGTCCCTCGGTCATCATTTTCTGTCTCCTTACATTCATCGGGTGTATGTTCCTTGTTTCTAATTTCTTTTTGTTAATTAGGACAATGAGGATTTCGCTAATTTGCCAATTTTAATATATAGATCTAATTTTTGATTTAAAGATTTAATAAATGTTTAAATGGGAAAATTAGTTGTGACTATCAATATCCGGAGGACGGAGGGAATGATCAATACCGGAAATGTCAACTTCAAATTATGAAGTCATGGATTTAACATCAAAAGGCAATATTACATTTTTCTCTCTGTTTTTTCAGGTTATCGCTATTGCTGGTTATGGTGGTGTAGTAGATGTTATCTCTCAATACGGAAGCCATTTTTGTTCATTTCGTTGTCAAGCCCACAAATGAAGTTTTTGTTTTGAATCAATGCTTCAAAAGCAGTCAGTAAACTGGTATTGCATTATTTAACTAGAAGCTAAAACTGTTGGTAGATTTTGATTTAACAATGTATATGGTGGTAAGGATACGGGAAACTGACCTGTCTTTACATTGATCAGTTGACCATCAACTCGGGCTTCTTGTTATGAGCAATTATTGTGTACAAGTAATATTACTATTCAGGAATGTAATAGAGCTTATATGTAACTTTATTCTCATATACATACATGTGAGGATTTGGGAACATATGGGCATAGTGTTTTCAAAATGTGTCGAATGGGCTGGCTTGGTACAAGTTGATTATCCTACAAACACACATTTTGAATTAAGTAACTTGTATTAGATGAAAAGGTAACTTTAAAGGATTGTTTTGTTTCTGTCCCTCTCCTGTCTCTATTCGATTCCCTTTTGGTTGAAAATAACAAGAATATGCATGTGTTATTAGTTAGATGTATTGTTGTAATTGGTTTGAAAAAGTACGTTGACGTGATGTGCACAAAATGATGGGAAACACTTCATAATGGTTGAAGCGATGCAGTGTGTGGAGCAACCTGGAGGTGCCAAATTTTGTTGGAGGTGCGCGCCTCATGTAGTTCATGTGCATCTGGTAGGGCTGTACAAAAAGTTCGTGGCTCGAAGTTCGCTCGAAGTTCGCTCGAAAAAAGCTCGAAAAAAGCTCGGCTCGAAAAAAGCTCGAATCTAAACGAGCCGGCTCGGCTCGGCTCGAATTCTAAGCGAGCCGAACTCGAGCCAGGGTTAGCTCGGTTCGAGCTCGGCTCGTGGCTCGGTTCGTTGGCTCGGCTCGTGACTCGGTGCATATAATATATGTGTATATATATTTTTATATTGTATAATAATAATAATCATTATTATTACTACTACTACTATTATTATTATTTTTATATTAGGACTTTAAAAAGGTTTTCTTAAAATAAAAATGGATTATTTTTATAAACATTAAGTATTTTATTTAAAAAATATATAACTTAGCAGCAAATTGTTTATATTCAAAATAATGATCTTTGTTTCCCTTAGTACGGAGTACCCAACAAAAGATAAAAACTCTAATATATATTTTTTGTGTTTTTATATAAATTAATGTGAAAAAATAAAATAAAAAAAAATAAATCGAGCCGGCTCGAACGAGCCACGAGCTGGCTCGAGCTTTTCACGAGCCGAACTCGAGCCGGTGTTTTGAGCTCGTTAGAAATTTTCGAGCCGGCTCGGCTCGGCTCGATAAGCTTCGAGCTCGAACTCGAGCCCATCCTGGCTCGGCTCGGCTCGGCTCGTTTACAGCCCTAGCATCTGGTTCAATAACTAAAACTACCTGGGTGCTAAGATCACATAGTTGGGATTGGTTTTATATGATCAGTAAACAATTTCACAGCTAAATCATATTTGTTTTTATACGCACACTACTTAGCCACATCTAATCTAAAGAAGAAAAAAAGCAATAGGAGATATCGTTAATTATTCTTTCAATAATAATTTTTTTTTAAAAAAATAGGCAAATTGAATTTTAATAATTGAAAATATTATTTATCAACTAATAATAACCGATACTATTGATTTGTCCGGTAACAAACCCAACTTTCATTTTTATTACCAACAACAATCTTAGTAACATGATTATGAAAAAAACTACGCTTGATTTCGACTCGATTTCGTTCACAATAATGAATATGAACGAAATGGAAAAACATACAAACTATATCGAAACTAAAACAAGTACAAATCGAGTATGAATGTATGATAATTATACTATTGAGATTGTTTGTGGTAATAAACATAAAAGTTGGGATTATTACAAGCAAAATCAATAGCATGAATTATTATTGATGAATGAGTAATAGTTTGGATTATTTAAAAATCTAATTTGCCCAAAAAATAAACTAAACAATTGAAAATACAATCATTGTTGCATAAGATACAACTAAAAGAAACCAAATCAATCAATGTACGTCTTTTCTTTGCCAACAAAGAACACACATAAAAAACAAAGAATGAGTGGCCTCTGCGTAGCATCCACGTCAACGGAAATAGTATTCAAAACGAAAACTAACAATAAACGAAGAAACGAGGGGCACAATCGTCATCCAAGAAACCAAACGAGGGGTACGATCGTCAACTGAAAAAGAAACGAGGGGCAAAATAGTCGAAACAAAGCACGAAAAGTAGGGTAAAGACTTGCCTTTCAATACACATCTCAAAACAAAGGCTTTGATTAGTTTTCAGTGTCACTCCGCATTTGCTCAACTCCACGGCCACTCCGAGGAGTTTGAGAAAACCCTAAAAAGCCTCCCCAAATATCTCTCACTTTCCTTCTTAATCTTTCCATCGATCAGGTGCCCTAATTTCACTCTTCTATTAACTTTCACTTTTATGATTACGAGATCTGATTTTCTTCTATCTCTCTCTCTCTCTCTCTCTCTCTTTTTTATTTATGTTCCTCGATCTGAGTTTTGTGTATGTGTAGATCGGTGTTCATGATCTTCCAATTTCTACCGTGATCTAATTTTAATTCGATGGTTGATCTAGATCAGTATGGATGTACGAACTTTAAAGGCTTTGATTTATAATCTGAAGAGTAGATGCTATGTCGGTTGATATTACTTGATGAATTTATTTGTTGAGTTGGGGTAGTTAAACGATAGGCTTAGTTTACATTCTTTGTTAGGACACGCCAACGAACACCCTGGTCATTAAAAAGCATGTATACTTTACTTAATTAGGTGTAAATCTTGTAAAATATTTCCTGATATTTTTTTAGTTTAGTTGTAATAATTTTAAAAGACGTGTACGTGTAAAGATTACGGTTTCGGTTCCATAATGCACACATATGCACCGATTTACTGAAAACTTTTTTTATCTGTCATTCAAAAGCTGTTATTGTGGTGGTGGTGTCTACTTTGTTTAAATTTTTTTGTTATAGATGATTGTATCTTTATTTATGTTTGGATTGTTCTAATTGTTATTTTGGATTATGTTACCTTTAATGTAATGTAAGTCTTCTTGTATGAGTTTTTGAGTAATTTGATGCCTATTTTGGAAAACAATTTGATAGCATGAGTTTAAAGTGAGATATATGGTCGATCACCAAAGATTTGTGATCTTTGAGAGCTCTTCGTACATCTTAAAGTGTGTTGTTGTTGGTTTTTGGTTTTGCTTTTTGCAGTCATGGCAGGCGCAGCACCAGAAGGTTCCCAGTTTGACACTCGTCACTTTGATTCGAAAATGAACGAGTTGTAAGTTTGAAATGCGTGTGTGTAATAGTATCTAAGATGATGGTAATTTTATTTTTTAATAAGAGGTTTCAAAAACGTATTCCACATGCTGGTGACATACTTTTATTGATGTTACAGGCTTTCTACTGATGGACAGGATTTTTTTACATCATATGATGAGGTTTATGATAGCTTTGATGCTATGGGTTTGCAAGAAAACTTATTAAGAGGCATCTATGCATATGGTTAGTACTTGGTACATATATGTTTGCAATTATTGTGTGAAAAAAATTTGTTCACTTGCTGGAATTTGTTTTTTCTAGGTTTTGAGAAGCCATCAGCAATTCAACAAAGAGGAATTGTTCCATTCACCAAGGGTCTTGATGTAATTCAACAAGCTCAGTCAGGAACGGGAAAGACTGCAACCTTTTGCTCTGGTATTCTTCAACAACTTGACTACAGTGTAGTCGAGTGCCAGGCTTTGGTTCTGGCTCCAACTCGTGAGCTTGCACAGCAAATTGAGAAAGTTATGCGGGCCCTTGGTGACTACCTTGGTGTGAAGGTTCATGCCTGTGTGGGTGGGACCAGTGTTCGTGAGGACCAGCGTATCCTTGCAGCTGGGGTCCACGTTGTTGTTGGTACTCCTGGACGTGTTTTTGACATGCTTAGGAGGCAATCTTTACGCGCTGATTACATTAAGATGTTTGTGTTGGATGAAGCTGATGAAATGCTTTCAAGAGGATTCAAGGATCAGGTCTTTTCTTTATCTATTATTCTTTTGTTGATTGTTTCCACATTATGATTTTAACATGAGGTTTTGCATCTTTATCTAGAGATTATGGTAGGTCTACATTGATTTATAAACCGATTAATGTGACTTCCGGATTGTATTAATCATTAGACTCTTGGATGAAATCATATGATTATTTAAGATTTATTTACCCATCTTCATAACTTTTTAGTTTTTACCCACACTTTCATTTTTAACGCTACAATGATCAAGAAGTAAAGATAATATTTGAACTTAATGTTTTTTTTTAAAAGGTGTTAATGAATGATTTATAGGAACACTTTATAAAGCTGATGAAAAATATGTATCTGAAATTTTTTATACAACACTCTATAAGAATGCCCTTTTGGTTATTCAGCAAACACTATTTTCTACAGCCCAGTTTATATAGCCAAGCATCAGATTTTGATTATGTGATTTCATATAATCAGTCACATTCAAAACACACATCCAAACGATAAGATATTGTTATGTAAGCTCTTGCATCTTAACATGAAGATTCATGTCAGGATTGTACAATGGCATTGCATTTTTATAATTTTGTAGCGGTGAATATTCCTTCTTTCAGATCTATGATATCTTCCAGCTGTTGCCATCAAAGGTCCAGGTAGGAGTATTCTCTGCTACCATGCCACCTGAAGCCTTAGAAATCACAAGAAAGTTCATGAACAAACCAGTAAGAATCCTCGTGAAACGTGATGAACTTACCCTAGAAGGTATCAAACAATTTTATGTCAATGTCGAAAAAGAAGAATGGAAACTTGAAACCCTTTGTGACCTTTACGAAACCTTAGCAATCACACAAAGTGTCATCTTTGTTAACACCCGGCGGAAAGTTGACTGGTTGACCGACAAGATGCGTAGCCGAGACCACACGGTCTCCGCTACACATGGTGACATGGACCAAAACACCCGTGACATCATCATGCGTGAATTCCGATCAGGTTCTTCACGTGTCTTGATCACCACTGATCTTTTGGCAAGAGGGATTGACGTCCAACAAGTGTCACTTGTGATCAATTATGATCTTCCTACACAACCTGAAAATTATCTTCATCGTATTGGTCGAAGTGGGCGGTTTGGCAGAAAAGGTGTTGCCATAAACTTTGTGACATTAGATGATGAACGGATGCTTGCTGATATTCAGAAGTTTTATAATGTGGTGGTTGAGGAATTGCCGTCCAATGTTGCTGATCTGATTTAGAGAATATTTTGAAATCCATCGGTTTTGGTTGTTTAAGTTTATTATTGTTATTGTTAAATGACTTGGTGTTATAAGATATTTGGAACTTATATCTGTGTACCCCTAAAGTTTCTTTTGTCCCGGATTTGTCATCTTTGGTATATTATAATTGCATTTGTGGGTGAGTTTTTGTTATGTTTGGTGTTATCTTTTTTTGTTCTCAGTTTGAAGGTCAGGTTAGGCATTGTTCTTGATTTTGAGAAGTCTCTTATTTTTGTAAACAATTTCCATCGCAAGTTTATAGTTAAGTAGTCACAATATGATTTGTTGCTGACCGCCTTTCATGTACCAGCATGCACAACCTCTCTTCCCTCTCGTTACACAAACACGGCCCACTTGTTTCTCCCCACCCACATCCTACATGAGTGGTGTTGACGAGCTTCTTTCCTTTTTCTCGATTACATCACACAAACGCAGTTCGCTAACAGTTTCAGGTTCTAGCGTTGGAGATGACCTTATATGTAGTATTTTGGATGAAAAGTATAACGTATAAAAATTAAAATTGTTGCACGCGCTTGTTTATTATACCTATAACTGACTCGGTTTTGGACCCTCCCGAATAAAAGTCAAAATAAAACTCTCAACGTGTTTCTTTTGTTTATTTGCTTATTATCTTAGTATCCAAGTAATATAATCATTTGTCCTGAAACGTCATCGGCTCCTACACCTCCCAATGAAAGTCAAATTAACTCTCAGCGTGTTTCTTTTCTTTATTTTTTTATGTGTTTTTTAAAAAAAAAAAACAGCCAAAAAGATAAGGTGTCTCATCATTATTTAAAGGGTCAATGATTTATTTAAAACATTAAAGATTGTGTTATGTATGCGTACGTAGTTAACTAGAGTATATTAAAATATATGTAAAAAGTAATATATGACAAATATAATATTACAAACTTATTTATATAATATGGATTAAAGTCGAGTAAAGTACTTTCAACACTAAAATGCACTTTCATATTATTCTACTAACCTACTTTTGGTTCAATGAAATTTTTTAACTATGGTCATTAATTATTTCAGAAAAGATTAATAACATAGCTCATGAAAGTTGTTTGAATCATTCAACTTTTTTGTTATTAAACTACGTATTACACCTTTAAAAATCAATTAAATAGTATCAAAACTAAATAAATACCATAAATAACATCAGAAAATTGAGCTTCAAACAAGTTAACACAACGCGCACTTCGGATACATCTTTCTTCTCTGACAAAAACAAAGAATAGGATCAAGATTTTCACCGTTACGCGTACCGATACATAGAAATAGAGAGATACGATCTCCAAATATTCCAATAAATCCATCTCTGCATGATCTCAACTCCATCATACATCCGTTTCAATTCAATTTCCTCTTGATTGTTCTTGGCATCTTGGTTATTTCTTCATCTGTTTTCTTCACTTGCAGCAACTTGTTGTTGATGGCGTTATTAGATACGCCGGATATCGGAGATGCGGCACCGACGACCGCCGTACGCGGCGAGATACGACGCCGGAAGAGTGTGAAGGCCGATGCTGCCGGAATCGGAATCGGAGACGCTTTGTATGATTCTTCGTCGTCTTCGAGAACGAACTCGTCGGATGATGGCGAGAGTGAGAATAACGAACAGATTCTTCGTGGTGATGAAACAAAGGAGGAATCGAGGGGAAACGAAGAGAAGATAGATGAGGGAGGAGTGAAGACAAGTGTGTTGCATTATGCGTATCGGCCTTCTTCTCCGGCTCATCGCAAGATTAAAGAGTCTCCTCTTAGTTCCGACGCTATCTTCAAGCAGGTTTTGCTTTGCTTTGCTTTAATATAACATGTATTTGTTTATTTGTTGTTTACTCGCCAATGATTACTCTTCAACTCGGTCTTTGGTGTTTAATTTTGCTGTTCAATCGCTAATTCTAGATACAGTTAATTAAGAATGAGAACAAGTGATATTCGGTAAATCTGATACGATTTATCTTGAGTTGAGTTTTTTTTAGAATTACAAAATGCATATACTTTGAGAGAGTAACAATTTGTTTATGAAATAGAACTGAAAAGAATGGAAGGGTAACAACTGAAAAACTTATTTTGAGAGAGTAACAATTTGTTTTCATTATTGTATTCTTACTTCTTTATCATTTGATTCCATTTTCATTATTGTATTCTACCGTCTTTACTATTCAAGACATGTAAGTGGAATGGTTAATTAGAACCGTTGGCAGAGTCATGCAGGCCTCTTTAACCTTTGCATAGTGGTGCTTGTTGCTGTAAATGGTAGGCTCATTATTGAGAATCTGATGAAGGTAAGCCCTGTGCTGTCTTAACGATTGGATCATATCAGCTTATAATATTCTATGAATCATTAATATTACTTCTAACATCAGCCAAATTGCATTTGCAGTATGGATTATTGATCAATTCCAATTTTTGGTTCAGTTCCAGATCATTAAGAGATTGGCCTCTTCTGATGTGCTGGTAATATTCTTTTTTAGTCTTTCTTGTTAATTTAGAGCTGTATAATACATAATCACTTCATTCAGTGGAGGTGCTGATTTATGATTTTTGATGCAGTGTCTCTCTTCTGGCCTTCCCTCTTACTGCTTACATTGTTGAGAAATTGGCATGGAAAAAACACCTATCAGACCCTGTAAGTAAAATTATTATGAGGAAATTATATTTATATTATATTGACAGAAATTATTATAATCTGATCTACTATTGTAGGTTGTAATCACTCTACATGTTATAATAACAACAACTGCGATTCTATATCCAGTTTTCATGATTCTGAGGTCAGTTCGAGTATACCCTCGATCACATGCTCAAGTTTGTTATGTGCTTATTGCCAAGTTTTTTGAAGTGTAGTCCAAGTTTACTTTTTTGTTTTTTTAAAATGAATACCCATTTGAAAAGATTGAATAGAACTATAGCTTGCCTATCTTTAAATATTATTATTCTGTAATATAATATTCTTTGAACTCTGGTAATATTACCCATGATACTTATGTCAATATTCTTTAGCAGTGCCTTGAGATTTTTGACCTTCCTTTTGGAAATTAATAAGCTTAATGTCTTTTTGGTTACAAACTCTATTGAGACATTTTTCTACCAGATCTCTCCACTATAGAGTCTAAATTAGTAGCCTATCCTTTAGGACTAATGCAAGATTACATTTAGATCTATGTTCTAGGTTTTACTAGCGTAAAGATGTTAAATTGGGTGGGTCGGGTGAGTTGGGTTGCACTGACCAGCTAAAATTTCTTGTATCTTATTATTATATTTTATATAGATAATTAATGTTATAAAATTATCATCAGAGAGTAAATTTTTAATGATGGTTTTTATATGTCAGTATGGTACTGGTTATTTTTGAACCCTTTCAACTAAATTTTTTTCCCAAGTTTAAAGATTTCAACCCCTTAGCATCAAAATAAAAACCAAGTTGATCTTTCCTTGGATAACGGATTAAAATCCCACCCCTGCTATTATTACAATTAGTTGTACATTAAAAGAATAATTTCTGGGATATGGAAACACAATTGAAGCTGAGATCTTATGTATGCAAGGTGTGAGCTATTTTCATTTGGTTGTTAAATTTTGTGCGGTGCATAAAGTATTAATTATTTTTGGTTACGAAATCCAACAATTGAAGTTGAGACCTTATTTATGAATGACATGATGTATTCTCATGTGGTTGAGTAAAATTGTGCAGGTTTGGTTCAGTTGTTCTATCTGGTGTTTCATTGATGCTGTTTGCTTGCATTAATTGGTTAAAGTTGGTATCTTTTGTGCATACAAATTATGACATGCGGTCCCTTGTGAAGTCATCTGATAAGGTAACTTTTGGTTTTAGAAATGCTGTAAATAAACTGATAATGGTACAACAAGAGGTGATGTTTCATCACAAAGCGATCTGGTTTTGCCAAAAAATCTAAAATTGTATTATATGGGATCTTTTTTAATGTATTTGCATATTATATTGTCAGGGAGAAACGGACTCCAGATCTTCAAATATTGAGTTGTTTTATGATGTTGACTTCAAAAGCTTGATTTATTTCATGGTTGCTCCTACTTTGTGTTACCAGGTATAAAGCAATTGGGCCTTCATTACTCTACAATTGGTTAATTTTTCTTCTTTATATACACACACATATATTAGGGATTTTCATAAACCGCTGAACTGATCTTCAAGCCAAAGCAAATCGGGCAGTCCAAACGGTTTGAGATTTATACAGTCCGGTCCATGGTTTACGCCTTACGGTTTGAAAAACAATGTTTAAAGGTTTAGCCAGTAGTTTGCAACTTGGAACCGGGCATTTAAGACTGTATTGTTTTTTCTCATTTTTGAAATATGCGCATATGTATATGTATTATATTTGTTAGCCATCTTTATTAAATTTAAGTTTTTAATAAAGCTAATGATTTTTGGAAAAAAAACCCTACTGTTTTGGCAGTCCGGCCTACCCAACCAATCCAACCTGCTTGGTTTACAGTTTCCAAAACTGGAGTTGGTAATTAGGCCTAGAATTCCATCAAAACCGGATTGTGAATCCCCCTAAATTATATATACACACACACACACACACATACACACACACACACACATATATAATCATATATAAGTAATATATATAACAAAAGTTTTAAAACTATAATGGTTTACATTTTAAATGTATTAAGTTAACAGTAAATTACATTTTTGTCCTAAATGTTGATAAGAAATAGACTAAATTGTTCCCTCTTTACAAGAACATAATGGATTTGGTCAACAGAGGCCAACGTGAAGTCCTTCCATGTGGTTAGCACATGAGGGCATTTTAGTCATTTCTCTGTAGTTTATTTTCTTCCTTCTTTCTCATCTTCAACCTCTTTCTTCTATTATTTTTATTTTTTTCTTAAAAATCAAGAACACATGCATAAATTTCAAAATGGTACACCTCAAAACAAAACCTATTATTTAAAGTTTAAACCAAACACTAATATGAATCAAAGTCCTCCCTGACACCCGCAAAAGGTCATCTTCATCTTAATCTCAAAACCCAATACCAAAAGTACATATCTTTTAATTTGGGTTAGATCCAAAAGTTATAAGCTTTTGCATGAATTTTCGTTTTCTATTCTGCTTAACTAGTAGTAAAGCTTTTGCACCTCTCTTTTATAAATCAAATTCTATTGGTTTCTTCATTATTGTTTTCAACATCTTCACATTCTTGTTTAAAGTAATTTTACTTTCCTTGTTACCTGAAAGGTTAGTTTTGAATTTAACTTATTAGTTCCCCTGCATTGAGAACTTCAATTATTGTTGTTATTGTTTTTATTGTTGTTGTATTATTATGTTAAGGCATTTTTAATTGTAGATGAGCTATCCCCGCACAGCATTTGTTCGAAAGGGTTGGGTATTACGGCAACTGATCAAACTAATAATATTTACAGGGTTAATGGGATTCATCATTGAACAAGTAAGTCTGTCCCCTTTATGGATGTTACATTCTTTAATTTGTTCTCATTTTTCCTGCCCTATATTTATTTCAAACTAATATGGTATGTCTTATCCACAGTATATTAATCCAATTGTTAAAAACTCTCGACATCCATTGAAAGGAGACGTTTTATATGCAATTGAACGTGTTTTGAAGCTTTCAGTTCCAAATTTATATGTTTGGCTCTGTATGTTCTACTGTTTTTTTCATCTTTGGTAGGTCTTTGGTGTTTTAATCACTAGTTATAACTTTTGTTCATCATCATCTAGTCACGTTTACATGCATTACTGTAATGCAGGTTAAATATACTTGCTGAGCTTCTACGTTTTGGGGATCGCGAGTTTTATAAAGATTGGTGGAATGCACAAACCATTGAAGAGGTAGTGACCTGTTGACTATTATCATTTTTCATTATTAATTATAATATCATTTTTCTTTGCATTGCTACAATTACTTGCTGATTTAGCTATCTTTGCTTACTTCCTCCATGGATGCCGCTCTAGTATTGGAGACTATGGAATATGGTAAGCCGTGTGTACCGTGTAGAGTTAGTTACATCACAATTATCTTTCATCTTTTAGTCATTATATTAAAGAAAAAAAATATGTATCCCTTGTATGCAACAAACTATCAGTGTTTTACCATTGTAACCTTGTATAGCAGGTTAAATGGTGGTGAATGGCATCAGTTTTCCTATGATGTTGTGGCATGCCTCATTACCATTTTACTTGCTACTGAAGGTTACTTTACATTCAACAGTATAATTCAAAGGATGTATAATGGAAAATTATATTCTTTTACATTGAAAAAAGGCAAAACAAGTTGCATGTTGATGTAACAAGTGTGTGTATAATATTTATTGATTTGATTACTGCAACAATTATGTCGTAAATGGTATCACTACACTAAGAACCTGAATATATTTTTCATTTTCTCCAGCCTGTTCATAAATGGATTGTACGCCACCTCTATTTCCCCTGTTTGCGTAATGGGATACCGAAGGTAACGAGTTAATTGAAAAACATCTAAATTTTGTCTTCAGTTTTAGTAAATGATTGGTTTGTGTCCCTTTGATTCAGGGTGCTGCTATCTTGATTGCATTTTTCATGTCTGCTGTGTTTCATGAGGTACAATCTTCTGTTTATTTTTTTATTTAGTTAAAAGAACATCTACTCTGAACCAGTTTATTTATATCGGATATTTGTTTGTGATTTTTATTTTGTTAAGCTCTGCATTGCTGTTCCTTGCCACATTTTCAAATTTTGGGCCTTTATAGGGATCATGTTTCAGGTAATGATCTTCCTTTCCTCTTTTACTGAAGGAGGTGAAGTGCATGGGTTGGCGGTTTGGGCATTAGGCTGAAACAGTTTTGGATCATATTGGGTAATCTTCAAGTACAGATCTAAACAGGCAGGGTTGGATTGGGCTGAATGAAAAAACATTTCTGCACCCATATCCTTTTATAGGGTAATGTATGTGGATGCTACCAAAGTATTCAACTTCTGTTATTAAGATCATTAATGTCTTTGATCTTGTTTATACACATACTTCCGGAAGAATATATCGGATGATTAAAAAAAAACACCCTTATATATTTGGGAAACATAAAAACACCCTTGGTGAGGCGTTTTACGAGTTATAGGTTGAAGTTGTCTCATCATAAACTCTAGGACATTTTCTTCATTGTTCAGCCTGCTATTAAATTGGAACTAGTGTAACTTAAACCACACATATACTTGGTCTAAAGAGTAGTTTATGTTAATTGTAAATATGTTAGATTAGGTCCATTTGTATTAACCTAGTTGGTTCTAGCCCATGGGCCCTAGTTTAGGGTTTCCCCCTCTATGTACATACACTTTTCAGATTTAATATACCCACATGGTATCAGAGCTAAGGCTTTAAATCTGAATTCTGTTTCCGTTTTATCACAACTCCGGTCGTAGGTTTTAAGCACCTCTAGTCTCTAAGGTTCAGCTTCTGGTAACAAAAGTTATTATTGCGGTTCTTGTTTGTATTCTCTGAAGTTCACCATCTCAGGTTCCTTGTTTCCACGTCTGTGTTACAAGATTCTTTTTTCCGGTGACATTTGCGCGTCACCTCCACCACCATCGTGTTCAAACACCTTCGATTAGGGTACCTTGAAAATTGGTTTAAAATGCGCGCATAATGGGCGATGCGCCTTATGCGGTGCTGAAAATGCATCAGTAGGTGTGATGCGATACGATTACGTGATGCGAGAGTGATGCGCCAGAATGCACATAATGTGAGAGATGTGACACGATTGTTAGAAGTTAATCCTAATTGTGGTCATATGTGGAAGATTAGGTGGGAGAATCGTTAAGAGTATAAAAATTGGTTTGTTTTATTTAGTAAGTTTTAATAGTTATATATAAGGTATTTTGTGTTTATGTTTTGGCTGTGAATGGGTTGTCATTCCAGCTGTATTTGCGTGAAGTTTCTTAATAATTTAGGGTAGAATTAGTATAAAGGAGGGTCATTGTCTAAAAGTTTATTGTGTGGTTTTTATTGAATAAAAAGAAAAGAGTCGTGGGTGTGTTTTCCCACAAAAGGAACTCCTTTTCCACTCACGCCTAAAATTTTTGAGGGTGTGGCATATGTCCAATTGTCCATGATCATCGTCCAGGTATCACTAAACTTGAACCCTGAGCCTTCATTGTATCTTTTTTGGTTATTCACGCTTCCAAAAAGTGTATAGATGTCATCGTCCTTCTCTTCGTTAATACTTTACTAGTGTTGATATCACTTTTCATGAGTCGTCCTCTTATTTTCCCAAGTCTTCCACTCTAGGTTCTGATTTGTTTCCTAATCATGACCCTGTTATTCCCGACTCTTCTACATTCCCACCATTCCAGTGTCCTTTGGTCTATCTACCCCTCCTGTCTCCGATACCACAGATCATGTTCGTGCTACAGATGGCCTATCGACAGAGCCTTTGCCCTTTCTTTCCACATATGCCTGACGGCATAAGGATAAGGTAGTAGAGAACCCTACTGGACCATGACCTTAGCATGCCCTTAATTCCACTTTCTACGACTGAGCCTAGTACACCCTTGCCAGATAATACTCTTGTTACACCAATTGCAGTTACTACACCTGTTACATCATATGCACCTGTTCATGTCCTGCCTGGCGCACCATATTCTAACATACCTATTGCTTTTCGTAATAAACCTATACATCACACCCGTTACCCTATACATGATTATGTTCATCTCTCATTTAAGTATCATACGTATACTTTTGCTATTGATTCATGCCCAATTCCTATGTATGTGATGATAACTCTAGCTAACCTAGGATGAAGAATGGCTTTGGAAGAGGAGATCAGGGCTCTTTAAGCGAATCGTACGTGTGATTTTGAAATGGGAAGCCTATTGTTGGTTGACGTTGGGTTTTCACGGTAAAACTCAACCATGATGGCTCTTTGCATCGCCTGAAAGTTTGTTTGGTTGCTAAAGGTTATTCTCAGGCATATGCTATCGACTATGATGAGACTTTATCCCCAGTTGCCATAATGTCGTCTATACGCATTTGTATTGCTCTTCTTGTCATTAATCATTGGCTTCTCCATCTGCTTGATGTCAAGAACGCCTTCCTTAATGGTGTTTTTTAGTAGGAGGCATATATTGAGCAACCACCTGGCTTTATTATCGAGAAGGAGGCCTCGAAAGTATGTAGACTATGTCATTCCTTTTATGGCCATAAGCAGTCTCCTCGAGTGTGCGGTTTTCTAGTGTTATGAGAGAATTTGGATGGTTCGTAGTGTGTATGATCGTTTTGTATTCTGCACACATCGTTAGTGCCGAAGGATTATTACAGTGGTTTATGTGGATGACATAATAATTACGGAAGATGACGAAGTCGGAATCACCAATCTTAAATAGTTCATTTAGTCTAAGTTTCAGATTAGCGATCTAGGCCGACTTTGATACTAACTTGGCATAGAGGTATCTCGTTCTCCATAAGGGAATACTTTTCTCTTAACAGAAGTATGTTCTTGATATGTTGAATGGGCTGTAAAGTAGTAGATAGCCCAATGCTTCGTACTGTGAAGCTCCGTTCAGAGGACGGAAGCCTAATGAAGGATCTTGAACGATACACATGCTTAGTGAGAAAACTTAACTATTTGGCTGTTACTCGCTCAGATATCTCCTTTGATGTAAGTGTTCCAAAGTCAGTTCATGGCTGCTTCGAACGGACATCGGGTTTTCCAGATGCTGATCGGGTATGTTGCCCTATTTCAAGATGGTCTACAATTGGATATTGTGTGTTCATCAGAGAAAATATAGTGTCTTGGAAGAGCAACAAACAACATACGATATCTCTAGATCAAGTGCTGAATTAGAATACAGAGCAATAGAGCAATGACGGATGTTACTTTAGAGATACTTTGGGTTCGTCGTCTTCTGCCAGAATTCGGGGTTGTTTCTAGTGACTTGATGGTTATATTGTGATAGTCAATCAGCTTTACACAACCAAGTTGCAGGAAGAAAAGGCACCTTTATTCAATTAACTAATTTTATTTATGAGAGAACAAAACACATTGAGGTTGATTGCCATCTTATCAAGGATTGTATGGTGGGCACTTAGGCTGATCCTGTTGGTTATCAAACCTCAAAACACACTCTCAAGACCTAAGAAAATATAGAGCAGAAGCTCTTGGTAGAAATTTATATGTGAAGATGAAGAAGAATAAAAATCAAAATGGTAGAAAGAAATGTACTAAGTTGCAGGAAGAAAAGGCACCTTTATTCAATAAGCTAATGGTTATAAATAGCCTTACAGAAAGTGCAACGTGGGAACAAGAAATTAGCAAAACAATAGTACCTGCTAAGCCTTTCTACCTACAGACCTGGTACAAGTATGACACACATTACCACCCAACGTGCAACTCAATGTACACTACCATATAAACCGGTCAAAGCGGTCCAAGTTTCCATCCATGTCAAGTAACCCTTGGAGTTTAACTTATTCCATATAGACAGATAAACAAACAAACAAACATACCAGATTGTTCCACTTAAAGTAGGGTCTGGGAGGGATAGGTGGTGGCCAGTCTTTCCTCTATCTTGAGAGATAGAGAGATCGCTTCCAAAAAGACCCCTGGCTCGACAACGATAACCACCAAATTATAGTGCATATATCACATAAGAGTTTTGTATATGCATATGCATGTTCATAAGCAAAATAACCAGATTATATTGCATACATCACACACATCACATAAACAATAGCATACGCATAACCACCAGAATATATTGCATACCTCACATAAGCAACTAAGCATACGTCACAAAAACAAACACAATAGCATTGAAACAGGTTTGAGGTTGATAAATTTTACTACGATATTAACAATACTAATAGGGCAGTTAGCACTAAGGCTTCACCTACATTGTTTGGTTTGTTTGTATTAGCTACGCAAATATTGGATCCGGTCAACCCTTGTTGACCGAGTGGTTTGTTTTAGATTAATATTAGTTTTGTATTATATTTATCATGTATATCTTTTCCTTGTATATCTCATAGTTAGTTATGATTCTCCTTGTATAAATATATCTTCAGATCAATGAAATCAGGAAGAGAGTTTTACCGATTTACATGGTATCAGAGCCTCGCTCTATACCGATCCACCTTCGCTTTGGCTTCGGCCGGCCCTAACCCACATCCTTCTTCTCCCTTTTCGATTGTCTGCCATGGCTGACATCGACCCTCCCAAGCAACCTGCTGCTACTGCTTCGGCAAAATCGCAGCCTTCCTCTCCCCTTCACCCAGTCTACACCGTCACCAACATACAACACAAAATACGTGTTCTTGACGGTACCAAAGTCTCTTACTCTACCTGAGTCAAGCTGTTTAAACTTCATGCTCAAGGCTATGCCGTACTCGATCATATCGACGGTACGAAACCCCCTGCCACGGATCATCCCGACTACCTCCAGTGGTCCAAAATCGATGCTGTGGTGCTTCAATGGATCTATGGTACTCTGGCTGATGACTTGTTGGTTCGTGTCATTCAATCCAAGTCCACGGCTTTCGAGGCGTGGACTCGCATTCGGAACATTTTTCTGAACAACAAAGGGTCTCGCGCAGCAGCCCTTGAACACGAATTCACCAATCTCACCTTAAAGGCCATGCCATCGTTGGAAGCCTATTGTCAGCGGATCAAGGAACTCGCCGACCAGTTATCCGACGTGGACAATCCGGTCTCTGATCAGCGACTGGTCCTTCAACTCGTCCGCGGTCTTCCCCCGGAATACGACGCAACCGCATCATACATCAATCAGACGGTTCCCACCTGGGAAACCGCCTGTTCTATGGTGCAATTGGAACACCACCGCCAATCGGCCAGGGCTTCCTCGGACCAGCCGCCATCGGCTCCCCTTGCCGCCACCATCTCCACTGATCCGCCACCGCCAACCCGCCGCCAAGACTTGCCGCAGCAGCAGCCGCGTCGCTCGCAGCAGCGCCGACCTTCAGCTCCCTCCCGCAATTCTCGACCAGCGCCCCAAAATAGGCCTGGTCCGATGAATACCCCTCCACCCTGGGCTGCTCTTCAATGGCCCAACCCCTATACTTACTGGGTTGTTCCCCCTTGCCCATACCCTACTCAACCGGGCTGGGATGCCCCATGGACACCTCGGCCTAATAACAACTCCCGAGCCCAACAACCCACTGCTAGGACTGCCCAGGCCCACTTTGCTGATGTTGATCCACTGCAGCCCACTGATCTTGCCACGGCTTTTAACGCGATGTCTATGGACCCCGGGAATTCGGATGACCCCTGGTTCATGGACACGGAAGCTTCCTCTCATCTGACCTCTGACCAAGGTAACATCTCGGTTCCATCTCAGTTTTGTTCTATTAAATCTATATTTGTTGGGAATGGACAACGCATGCCGGTTCTCGGATCGGGAAACACCACTTTACCCCACCCCTCAAAACCGATTCAACTTAACAACATTTTATACACCCCCAACATCGTCAAAAATCTTATTTCTGTCCGTCAATTTACAATTGATAATAATGTATCTGTTGAATTTGACCCACATGGTTTTTCCATCAAGGATTTTCAGGATGGGAGGATCCTGAGCAGGCATAATAGCACCGGTCAACTCTACCCAGTCACCCCTCTCAATAAAGCAACCGCGTTTGTGGCCTCATCCGAGTCGTCTACTGGTTTTTGGCATCCTCGGCTTGGTCATCCCGGCCAACCCGTCATGTATTTTTTGTCTTCTCGTAATTTGATTTCATGTAATAAAGTCTATTGTTTCGTTTTGTCACTCTTGCCAAATTGCAAAGCATAAACGGTTGCCTTTTGATTTATCTACTTCAGTTACTATTTTACCGTTTGATATTGTGCATTGTGACTTGTGGACATCCCCAATTCCCAGTAAAGGGGGATACAAATATTATGTGATTTTAATTGACGACTTTTCTCACTACGCGTGGATTTACCCGTTTAATTCAAATCTGAAACTTTTGGAATGTTCACCCAATTTCAAAAATACATACACACCCAATTTAACCTACCCATTAAAAGTTTTCAATGTGATAAAGGTGGTGAATTTGATAACCTCAGTTTTAAATCCTACGCCACCAACAACGGTTTACAATTTCGATTTTCTTGTCCTCACACTTCCCAACAAAGCGGGAAGGCGGAACGCATGATCCGACGCCTTAACGAGATCATGCTCTCTCTTTTAGCTCATGCGTCCCTGCCACCACACTTTTGGGTTGAGGCACTCCACGCCTCGGTCTACCTACACAACATCCTTCCATCCAACCTCTTATAATCGCACACGCCTACCTCCATCCTTTACCGAAAACAACCCTCCTACTCCCATCTCCGTGTTTTTGGTTGTGCCTGCTACCCTAATCTCTCCGCCACTCGACCCCACAAACTTGCCCCACGCTCTACTCTGTGTGTCTTTCTTGGCTACCCCACCGATTTCCGAGGATATCGGTGTCTCGAACTGTCCACCGGTAAAATCATCCTGTCTCGTCATGTCACCTTTGACGAAAGGACTTTCCCGTATGCCTCCCAACCTCACACCGCCACCGACTACTCTATCTTTGACCCGGACCCTTCCCCTCTCTTATTCCAACCCCCACCTTCCTCCACCACTCCACCTGAACCCTCCCCCACTCCATCACCCTTGTACACTCCACCCCCTCCTATCACCCGTACCTACTCTAGACGACCCCCTCCCACCCCAACCCCACCACGGCAACCCCACCGCCACCCCCCTCTCATACTCCCACACCCAACACCGACCCATCTTCCCCACCATCCCCGACTACTACCTCCCCGCCCTCCTGCCCCTCCCCCCCGCTTACTCCTTCCACCGACACCCCTTCCCCACCTCACCCCAACCCTCCTATCACCAACACCCATCCTATGACCACCCGCTCTCGTGATGGCACCTTGCCACCACGATACCCGCTAAACCTACACACCACCACCTCTCCCCCTATCTCCCCTTTACCAAAATCCCACCTCACTGCCCTCTCTGATCCTGACGTGCTGTCGCAGTACACGTAAATTTAATCTAAATTACAACTCAAAGATAGTAGTAAAAAGGTATCGAACACAGGGAGTTTGTGGAATATGTGTTTATCTTATAATCATGTAAATTAACTACAATTGCCTTAAAATGCAAAAATTCAATATCAAGAATTGGATTGTTTTGGTTTAAGAACTAATAGTAACTAAGTAGATTGCAAATCAAAACGTACTTTTGTAACAGATTAAGAACAAGTGACCACCCTAGATTTCAGGTTTTAATCCACACTTATGTTTATGCTTACTAGAAAGAACCACATAGACATGGTTCGTGCTTGAATAGTCGTTTGTGATGAAAGAGAACTAAGTACTCGGATTGTAAAATGCGAGGTTGTTACTCGATGATCAATTGACAATTATCCAACCTTAATCCCTCCCATGATATCTCGATTGCCCATGGCACCAAGAACGTATGGTTTGGGTTAACATCAAACAACAATCAACAACTTACAAACAAATATCCAAACACCATAATAACTCAAACAAACATTCAAAGTTATCATTCTAGAAATTCAAGCACAAACATAGTGTTTCAAAAGCAAACCTTACATCTAGGATGATCACCACAAGTTTAGCCAAGCATGACTTGAATCTTCATCCTCACACAATGGTTTATGTTCAAAGGAATTGACAACCCAAATCAATTGTTTTGCAATCTTTTTAAATTAGCAAGAACAACCAAGATCCCACTCTTTCTGCCCCAAAAGTCGTCAGATCCAGATAATATGGAAAAAGGCACCACTCAAACCATTTTAATATGTTTATTACACTTTTTCCGTCACTTTTACCCAAGGTTTAAAAAAACGGAATCGAGCCTCGAGGCGTTTTCCCATCGCCTCATGAGGCGTAAGCCTCAAGGCGAAACGAGGCGTAAACCCGAGGCGGAAATAAAAAATAAATATAAAAATTATATATCTTATAATTAACAGGCTTGATGTTAACGTTAGACACAATTAATTCTATTTAAGCCCATTACCCAATTAATTCTATTTAAACCCATTACCCAATTAATTCTATTTAAGCCCATTACCCAACTTCTTAAAGGCCCATTTTAAAAAAAACAAATCTGGGCTCACATAAAAGGAACATTCTCAAAATTTAGGTCTTTATCCTCAAATCAAACCACAACTTTCAGTCTTGCAGCCGCTTCCAATATATCGTTCCTCCACACCTCCACTCTTTGGAGCAACAGGTAACAAAGAACCGAAGGCTTACAGGTCCGGATCGAAGGCTTACAGGTCCGGATCTAAGGCTTGCAGGTATGAAAACCGAGGATCGAAGGCTTTCAGCTCTCGATTGAGGCTTGGTCAGTTTCAGAACCGAACATAAAGTGAAAATCGAATGCTTTATCTCAGTCTCTGTTCTTCATCTTTGTTCCAAAACCACCTCATTACCATCTGTGGGTATTTTTTTTATCCCGCCCAAAATAGACCGCCTCAAAAGAAAGCCCCGCCTCTGCGATCTACGTACCGCCTCAGCCACCAGAGGCGTACGCACGAGCTGAACCCCTAAGGCGCCGCCTCATAAACGATTTTTGGCCGCCTCGCCTCAAGGCGCGCCTCGAGGCGCACGCCTCAAACGTTTTTTTAAACCATGCTTCTACCGTAACTTACGGTAGCCACCGTAAGTTACGGTAGCCACAAAAGTGCTACGGTGGTTTTCTTTTGTGTTACGGTGGGAGATTCAGGATTTCAGAGCCACCATAACTTACGGTGGCTACCATAAGTTACGGTGGAGCCACCATAACTTACGGTGGCTACCATAAGTTACGGTGTAGCCCTGAATGTTTTGTTTCTTCTCTTCTTCTTTCTACGCATGTCCACTCCGTTCCATGCTAAGCAGCGTTTTATCCATTTTAGCTCCCAAACATACCTGAAACATAAGCAACTGTAGTTATCTAATTCAAGATAATTACACGATTAAATGAGAGATAAATTCGTCTTTTAACATTATGAAGGGTGTCCTATGGACCACCCGTCACATCCCCACACTTAACCGTTGCTTGTCCCAAGCGACGCATCATGACAAACTCAAACTCTTGACAACAAACAACACTGCAAACAACAAGCAACAATCACGCCTACAACTCCCGTTTAACCCCGAGTACACTCTCACCACTACTCACACAACCACCCCTCACTATAATCATTCCTCTCAGTTAAATTTAAGTTCTAGCAAAATGAGCTAGTGTACACTCAAGCATATGTGAGGATCAAACAACCATAAGCTCACACGACCATCGAGCCTCCACCAATTATTAAACACACATACGGGTTAAGAGGTCTTCCACGGTTGTAATGGAGCTAGGCTCAAGGTGAGGAATGGGATATATTTCGTAGAGACTTAATGATCCAACCCGATTTCACTTATTTTTGCACGCCCATTTCAACTTATTCAATTCTCCTCTTTTTTTGAGTACTTTTTCTTTTCTTTCTTTTTTTTTTAATGGTTGTCATCCTTCAACGACCACGCTTATTCATTCGACCTCTCTCTTTTTTTTCTTCTTTTTCTTTCACCTTTTTTATATATTTTTTTTCATTTTTTTTTCTTGTCACCTGGGTTGTATCATAAGGGTTACATTTAGGAATGAGGGCTAAGGGTTAGAAATGATAGGCCTTAAGCTCAAAGTGACTACTAATGAACCAAACCCCCGCCCCTCTCACACTAGGCTCATATATATAATGCATGAGGCCCCAACCCCCCAAATTTCCACACTCACACTCATCCAGACGAGGCCACCCTAGTTGCCTCTATCGTCCCCATATATGTGTTCATTATGGTCTTGGGACGTATCGATCATGCGAGTTCTAGAGTCTCACCACAAATGCTACCCTCAAATTATCAAATGATTCAAACGTGTGGCCAAACCTCCCCATGGGAAGTGTATGGGTGTCGGTCAATTGTGTGAGTCAACCTAAATGTACCCGGGGGAAAACACTTCCTCCAACCCTTGTTTGCTTGTGTTTTCTCATCAAATAACCCTTTTTTTTTTGAAAAAGCTAAAAAAAATCAACACAAATGCTAAAAATTAAAAATTCCCCTCATCCCCACACTTGGGATACATTGTCCCCAATGTATGGTTTTGAAAGGAACAAAATAAACAAAACAAAAGACTAAAAAAGTTGAAAATATTTTTTTATTTTTATGATACTAACACCTCCTTAATTCAACCCCGACACATAAACATTAACATATCATAAGCTCCACCCTACCACCCAAACGAACTACTCAAAAGAAAACAAGAAACAAACTGTACAAGAGAAGATGCAACCTGAATAGCTTGACTTATGGTGGCCTTGTGGGATGTTTCAACTCTTGCCGGGAAACTTGACACACCTTCCCGCATCCCCACACTTGTGCAACAAGTGTGTTGCATCCAGTCTTCTTACCTTCACTATCCATCTCAGTTTGTTCAACCGTCTTCTCCACCTTCTTTTTCTTCGCTCTTCTCTTTCTCTTTCTCTTCTTTTCTTTAACTGCAACCTCTTTCACTTCCTTTAACACGTCAACAGCAAAACATGCTTCCTTGATGGAAGGGTTAGTAACAATAGAAAACATATTTAAGTTCAAAACCTTCTCATCAAACTTCATGTTCACCATTCCTAGCTCACAATCTAGGACTGCCTGTGCAGTAGCTAGAAACGGCCTACCCAAGATGACTGAATGTGGTGCATTCTCAATAGAAGAAATGTAATCCAGTACCAGAAAATCCACTGGGCAGTAGCAATCTCTCACCTTTACAATGACATCTGTTAGCATACCCCTGGGCCTAATGGGTGTTTGGTTAGCCAACATTATTAGGGTATCAACATATTTCAATGGACCAAAATCAAATTTGTCATATAAATGCCCAGGGAGAATGCTAACACATGCTCCTAGATCTAAAAGTGCCCGGTCAATTTTAAGGTCTCCTATATGAATTGGAATCAAGGGCACTCCTGGATCTGGGAGTTTTAGGGGTAATCTATCTAACAAAGGAACACTTACCTGAGATGTGAATTCCAAAGCATTAATGTGTACTTGTTTTGAGCTCTTGGAACTAGATTGGTGATTAGGATTCACCACAGTATCACTTGGCAGCTCTCCTTTGTTCTTCTTCAAGTTTGCTACTTCTGTTGCGAGTTGGCCCATTTGGATGCTCAAAGATTGAATGGCCTTGTCACGAATTTCATCTTTTTGGGCCCGAGCATCATCCAACTGATTTCTCTTTTGCATCTCCTGTTGCATCATCATAAGAATATCCATAACTTCATTCCCGCTTGAAGTAACATGACCCGATGAACCACCTTGCTCATTACCCGATTGTTGGGATTGCCTTTGAAAACCTTGATTGTTCACACCCCAGTAATTGCCTTGACTATTGAATTGTTGGCGAGGCACATAGTTACCTTGGGTGTTTCCTTGAAAATTCGGGTTGGATTGATTGGCCGGATTCCCATAACTGAAGTTGGGATGATTTCTCAAACCGGGATGGTAGGTATTTGAATTCATGTTGTAATTTCTTCCACCAAACCCTTGACCTTGAATAGCATTCACTTCCTCCACTTGTTCAAACATTACCGTGCAAGAATCCACAGTATGCCCCAACTCATTGCAATTTGTACAAACATTGTAAACTTGATTTGTAGCTTGTACATTACCATCATCCACCGCATGAACCGGAGCTCGTGTAATGACCGGTCGTGCTCGTCTTAATGATTGCGCCTTCCTCTTTGATGTAACCGCCATTTGTTCCAAAAATGCCCAATCGTCTTGCTCATAATTTGTACCAAATGTACCATTTGTGATAGACATCAAATCCCGTGCATCTTCAGAATGAAGCCCCTCGTGAAAAGCATTCAACAACTCCCATAACTCAATTCCATGATGAGGACAATTCTTGATCATCAAGTTAAACCGCTCAAAAGCCTCATGAAACAACTCACCTTGTTGTTGTTGGAAGCTTCTCAAGCTTCTCCTAGCATCATTAGTCTTTTGGGCTGTGAAAAACTCTTCCAAAAACCTTTGTTGCATCTCAGCCCATGTGTAAATTGAAGCGGATGGCAAATTATAGAACCACCTCTTTGCCTTATCCTCCAATGAAAATTGAAACAACACCAACTTGACATCATCCGCAGAAAATCCTTGACCACCAATTGTGTTACAAATTGAGTCGTAAGCTTCCAAATGAAAGTATGGTTCTTCCGTTGCTAACCCCTTGTATTTTGGTAAGCTTTGTAAGGAGTTAGTCCGGACCTCAAATGTTCGACCCTGGTTATTCTGAAGAATGACCACTGGAGACGGGTTATTAGTGATAACTGGTCTGAAGTGTGCTTAATACCCATCGCTGCTTCCCAGTTGTGCCTTCTCGGAACCCCTACTCTAACTCTTGGTCGCTGAGGACCCATTGGTCTTTGAACTTGTGGTCCTGGAGGCACGAATTGCTGAAACAGTGGTTGAAAGATTGCTCCCCCATGTTGTGGAGGAATTTGCTCTTGAAATTGTGGCCTCACTTGGGGTTGTATTTGTTGTGGTATAATTTGTTGTTGCACAACTTGTGGTTGTGGTCTCCCATATCCTTGCATATCCTGTCCTTGACTATAAACATAATTTTCTTGATCAGCATCTCCTTCGTACGTATACCCTTCTTCCTCATATCTCCTAAATTCATCACCATAACCACCATCAACACCAGCTCCTCCTGCTCCCGAGGTTTGTACAACTTGATGTTGTTGGTATTGTGTATCCGGTTGCATCTGAGAGGTAGGGGGAGTATGAAATATGGATGGGTTGGATTGATATGGTTGTGGTGTTGGTACTGGTTTAGACGATGATGATTGATCGGTTGTTGGGAAGAAATATGAAAAGGGCGGAATGGGTGCTGATGGGTCAAAGCTAAAAGAATGTTCGGTTTGGGTACTTGTAGGTAATGGGGTATGGGTTGGTTTAGTCTCAGGTGGTACTGTAGGATTGGGTAAAGGCTCGGATGGTGTTGTTTGACCCGTAGTAGGAGGCGGTGAAAGCGGATCCATTGTGTTCCGTTGTGTAACGGGTGATGTAGGTGCTATTGGTGAACCACTGATTTTGTATTGTCGATGTAATACTCTGTTTCTACGAGCTGCTCGCTCAATTTCTGGATCAAACACTAATGGTGATGATGAGCTCGAGTTTCTGGTATGCATACACCTGAAACAAAAACCTGCATACTACACACAACCAGCGTAACACCAAAATAACAAAACAAACTAATAAGCAAACACACGTTGCGCACAACTCCCCGGCAACGGCGCCAAAAATTTGACGTGCTGTCGCAGTACACGTAAATTTAATCCAAATTACAACTCAAAGATAGTAGTAAAAAGGTATCGAACACAGGGAGTTTGTGGAATATGTGTTTATCTTATAATCATGTAAATTAACTACAATTGCCTTAAAATGCAAAAATTCAATATCAAGAATTGGATTGTTTTGGTTTAAGAACTAATAGTAACTAAATAGATTGCAAATCAAAACGTACTTTTGTAACAGATTAAGAACAAGTGACCATCCTAGATTTCAGGTTTTAATCCACACTTATGTTTATGCTTACTAGAAAGAACCACATAGACATGGTTCGTGCTTGAATAGTCGTTTGTGATGAAAGAGAACTAAGTACTCGGATTGTAAAATGCGAGGTTGTTACTCGATGATCAATTGACAATTATCCAACCTTAATCCCTCCCATGATATCTCGATTGCCCATGGCGCCAAGAACGTATGGTTTGGGTTAACATCAAACAACAATCAATAACTTACAAACAAATATCCAAACACCATAATAACTCAAACAAACATTCAAAGTTATCATTCTAGAAATTCAAGCACAAACATAGTGTTTCAAAAGCAAACCTTACATCTAGGATGATCACCACAAGTTTAGCCAAGCATGACTTGAATCTTCATCCTCACACAATGGTTCATGTTCAAAGGAATTGACAACCCAAATCAATTGTTTTGCAATCTTTTTAAACCAGCAAGAACAGCCAAGATCCCACTCTTTCTGCCCCAAAAGTCGTCAGATCCAGATAATATGGAAAAAGGCACCACTCAAACCATTTTAATATGTTTATTACACTTTTTCCGTCACTTCTACCGTAACTTACGGTAGCCACCGTAAGTTACGGTAGCCACAAAAGTGCTACGGTGGTTTTCTTCTGTGTTACGGTGGGAGATTCAGGATTTCAGAGCCACCATAACTTACGGTGGCTACCATAAGTTACGGTGGAGCCACCATAACTTACGGTGGCTACCATAAGTTACGGTGGAGCCCTGAATGTTTTGTTTCTTCTCTTCTTCTTTCCACGCATGTCCACTCCGTTCCATGCTAAGCAGCGTTTTATCCATTTTAGCTCCCACACATACCTGAAACATAAGCAACTGTAGTTATCTAATTCAAGATAATTACACGATTAAATGAGAGATAAATTCGTCTTTTAACATTATGAAGGGTGTCCTATGGACCACCCGTCAGATCCTAACTGTCATGCGGCCATGAATGATGAATATCGGGCATTAATAGCTAATGAAACATGGGAACTGGTACCGAGACCTACCGACAGTCATGTTATCAGATGTATGTGGCTCTTTCGCCACAAATTTCATGCGGATGGGTCTTTACAGCGATACAAAGCCCGACTGGTTGTAAATGGAAAAAGTCAACAAGTGGGGATTGATTGTGACGCCACTTTTAGCCCGGTGATCAAACCCACCACCATTCGGACGGTCCTCACTCTTGCCGTCTCCAAATCTTGGCCAATTCACCAACTGGACGTCAAGAACGCATTTTTACACGGTGACCTCCAAGAAACGGTCTACATGTTCCAACCACCCGGCTTCATTGACTCTACCAAGCCCAAGCACGTCTGCCGACTCAAAAAGTCATTATATGGGCTGAAACAGGCGCCACGTGCGTAGTACCACCGGTTTGCCACTTATTTATCCAAATGTGGTTTCCGCAGCACCACAAGTGACTCCTCCCTATTTGTCTACAAGCAAGGATCTCGTATGGCTTATCTATTATTATATGTTGACGACATCATACTAACCGCTTTCGATGACAGGTTATTACAGCAAATTATCTCATCTTTGTCTCGGGAATTTGCAATGACAGATCTGGGCAAACTTCATCATTTTCTGGGCATCAATGTCGAATCTCGCAACAGTGGGTTATTCTTGTCACAAGAATCCTATGCTTCAGATATCCTTGCTCGTGCCAATATGACAGCCTGCAAGCCTTGCTCTACACCCACTAACACTGACTCCAAACTCAGTGCGTGTGCCGGTGCCGCACTCACGGATGGCACATTATACCGCAGCCTCGCCGGCGCCCTACAGTATCTAACGTTCACTCGCCCGGATATAGCTTACGCGGTCCAACAAGTCTGCCTTTTTATGCACGATCCACGGGAGCCTCATTTTGTGTTCCTCAAGCGGATACTACGATACCTTAAGGGAACATTAAATCACGACTTGCATATCACCCCTTCCACATCCATTGCACTCACAGCATATTCAGACGCTGATTGGGGGGTGCCCTGACTCCAGACGCTCAACCTCCGGCTACTGTGTGTTTCTTGGAGACACTCTCGTCTCTTGGTCATCCAAAAGACAGGCTGTCATCTCACGATCCAGTGCTGAGGCTGAATATCGGGGAGTCGCCAATACAGTTGCCGAGACTAGCTGGCTGCGAAATTTGCTTCTCGAGTTACATGTTCCGATTCGCACGGCCACCATCGTCTATTGTGATAACATCTCGGCGGTTTACTTGACTGAAAATCCAGTCCATCACCAACGGACCAAACATGTTGAAATCGACATTCACTTTGTACGTGAAAAAGTCCGTATCGGTTCCGTTCGGGTGCTTCACATCCCCGCAGACTATCAATATGCAGACATCTTCACCAAGGGCCTCCCTCGCTCATTGTTTCAACGTTTCAAATCCAGTTTGAGCATCCGCCCTGCTACAGCTCCAACTGCGGGGGCCTATTAGCTACGGAAATATTGGATCCGGTCAACCCTTGTTGACAGAGTGGTTTATTTTAGATTAATATTAGTTTTGTATTATATTTATCATGTATATCTTTTCCTTGTATATCTCATAGTTAGTTATGATTCTCCTTGTATAAATATATCTTCAGATCAATGAAATCAGGAAGAGAGTTTTACCGATTTACAATTTGATCGATATCTGTTTGTTGATTAAGGTTCATTACGTTGAAAAGGTTATGGAAATAAGCTTTCCATCCTACCTTGATGTCCCTCTCCTTCACCAAGACCTTTCCATCCTCAGCCTTTATAAACTTCATCATTCCCAAGTCCTGTCTTCTACGTTCTCTAGCTTTGGCAATCTTAAACATGTCATGTTCTCCTTCTTTCGTCTCTAGCCGCTTGTACATCCTCTCATAAGCTATGTTCTTTGCCTCTGACACTGACTTTTTCGCCTCTCGTTTGGCCTTCTTGTAGTTATCTTTTAGTTGTGTTCGTTCTTCCTCGTTATTACAGCGTAAAAGCTCTCTAAAGCTTTGTTGTTTAATTCTTATTCTCTCTTGTACGTCTTCATTCCACCACCAGGATTGCTTATGACCGACTGTCCTACCTGCTGTAACTCCAAGCGTTTCTTTAGTTGCTTGAATGACTCTAGTGGCCATGCCTTCCCACTTTTGGTTTGCATCTTCCTGTGGCCCAGTCTGGGTCATTCGTATGACCTTATCTCTAAAGATGGTAATCTTCTCGTCTTTCAGCTGCCCCATCTGATCGTAGGTCTAATTCTCTTGGGTGCTTTGAAAATTGCTCTCTTCAGGTGTAGATCCGCCACCAACATATGATGTTGAGTCACTACTGTCTCGTCCAGGGTTGCCTTGCAGTCCTTCCATGAACTACAGTCTTCTCTTCTCATCGGCAAATAGTCTATCTCTATGTGTCTCCCGCTGCTGCTAAACGTGATTAAATGCGAGTCTCTTTTCTTAGAAAATGAATTTATAACGCCTAGTTCATGCGCCAATGCAAAGTCAAGAAGCTCCCTACCACCATCATTCCTAAAACCATACCCATAGCTTCAATACACCAAAGGGAAGTGGTCATTATCCTTACCAATATGTCCGTTAAAATCACCTTCGATGCAAATTTTTTCTTCCCGAGGTATGTCTCTCATAAGTTGATCTAAACTCTCCCAGAATTTTTTTCTTTCCAGTTCTCCTAATCCAATCTGTGGTGCATATGCGCTAACTACCGCCACTACTTCTTTACCTATTATTATTCTTAATGACATGAGGCTGTTATCATACCTTCTCACCTTTATTATTATTCCATATAGACGTGACTAAATAATATGAACCCACATGTCCCGTATTCGTGACCCAGTGAATAAAAGATTAACCCAATAAATCCTCAATCCAGTCAACCGATTCATGTGAAGACCGAATTTCATCTTGCTGATATCTTCATGAAACCCCTTCGAAAGGCTCAAATTGACTTTATAAGTAGCAAGTTGGGTATGATTAACATCTATGTTCCACCTTGAGGAGTGTTAATTGTAAATATGTTAGATTAGGTCTATTTGTATCAGCTTAGTTGGTTCTAGCCCATGGGCCCTAGTTTAGCCCCCCCCCCCCCCTCCCACTAATAAAAATAGAGGAGTCTCCATCATTGTACATACACTTTCCAGATTTAATATACCAGTGTATAGTTTTAAAATATATATACATGGGTGATCTTAATGATGAAAATTGATTACTTGGATGACCTTCACATACATCATCCCTTTATATATATTAAAAACAGTTAATAACATTAACTATGATTTTGTAAACTTAATTATTGAAACGATAACCTGATTTTTGAATAAGCAGGAGCAGGAGTTGTGCATTGAAAATACGATTTCGGTGACGTTAATGCATATTCCTTGTTAATCAAATTATTTTATTTTGTTAACCAAGTTATTTTATTTATCCATTTACCTGTTAGAGATTACTCAACTCAAATTGACCCATTCAGAAGTAATTGGGTTTATCGGTTGCCAACTTAAATACACTTGTGTTCATTTCTGTGGATCAGGTGCCATTGGTGTTACTCACGAAATACTTGCAGAACAAGTTCCAAAACTCAATGGTATGCCACTATTTCTGCTGCTCATCTTAACTATTCTCCTTGAATCTTTAATTGTAGCCTAGTGAAAGAACTAATCAAAGAAATTATCGTTCAGGTGGGAAATATGATCTTCTGGTGCTTCTTTAGCATCCTTGGTCAACCAATGTGTGTATTACTCTACTATCATGATGTCATGAATCAAAAGGTGAATAGTAAATAAACTCTGGAAAAAAAGATAAGAAGAATGAAAGACATTTCAATACACAATCTAGTTTTTAAAGGCAATTTTGTAGGGAGTTTGATGTGAAATCAGTTGTAACTGGATCATGTGTGTGTTTTGTTATCTCATGATTGTAGATGTCTATTAAGTGTAACAATCAACTGTCATCTGGTGGTGTTGGTCCCAAATGTGTAAATATTTAATAGTGATACTTTAGATATAGCTAACTTCTTTCATTATGTTATCTAGGTTTAGAATCTGTACAATTGGTGAAAGAAACTTAGGCGCATACTCTTGCATTGAATAGTTGCACCATACGGTTTACAAACTGTAGGATTGATGAAAGAAACTTACCAATGGAAGTAAAGGTGGACTGCTTTCGCTTTCAAAGCCATATGTTGTAGTAAAGGTGCAAATAATGGATGAGAATGACAATCTGCTGTTAGTAACCTTCATGTAGTATCAATTGATAAAGTTACTTGAGCAAATTCTTGAGGATGATGCATTCAAAAAACCAAAAAGAGTGCAACAAAGTTTTATCAAAAAATGGAGCAGCTACATAAACACAGGGAACAGCCAATGAGTTAAAGACAAGTTTCTTAAAAAAAACCAATCAAAGAATACAAGAAAAATGTTTTGTGATGTCAAACAGTTCAAGAAATCTTTCAATTTGCATCCATTTTCATGTTTTGTTACACCAATCAACTATAGAACCATCTTCAAGAAATCCTGAAACTGACTTTTACATCAATTCACCATAGAAACATGTCCAGATTTCTTGAAAGTTGAAACTACCACTTAAAGAAAATTTTAAAATTGCCTGAGGTGTAATATTTTTCTCACCAAACCAGGAAGAAAGTACTCACTGCATGAGGGACATATTCATCAATTACATAACATCTATATTTATATTAAACTCACTGCATGAGGGACTTATATTCATCTATGATCTATTACATAACATCTATATTTATATTATATACCCTCTACTCATATTTTTATATATTTCCCATTTAAATAGGTTAACTTTAAAGAATTCCAGCATTTATAAGAAAAATTCATTTAATGAAAATTTCATTGCAAATAAAAAAGTGAGAATGATTTTGTAGAACCCTTTTTTTAAAAAGGTTTGTGATTTAAATAAAAAAACTAGTATTAAGATCTTGGTTGTGGTGGGGACGTAAAACCATGGAAAAGAAAATAACATCCAACTTTGTCATCAACTCGTGCATTGAGAGAGGTGTTGATAGTATATGTGATTTTATATACGAAACATGAAATGTTATGTCAGTAATAACATTCGAAACCTTATATAAAAAACAAAAATCTCACAAACTTGTGTGTTGTGGTGGAGCTATTGCTAATACTCGGAGTTTATATAGAAAATCATGTCCAAATGTCGATAAAAAATAAACGCATCGCAATATCAAACAACGTAAGTGTTAAAAATAGTTAATGAGGTTTCGATTTTCCGGAGGTTGATATTAATTCGATTAGAGTGGTCGTAAAAAGCAGATAAATGTAGGACAATCCTTGTTTTAGGGTGACACGATGATTGATAATTCAAGCAATCGTCTTCCCGATCTCTTGTTCAATGGCTGAATCAGAACGCAATGGATCCCTAGGTACCACCCCATCGCTCTCTTCTTTTTATGAAAATTAATCTAACTTCAAACCTCTGAATTCAAATCTTTTTTTATAAATTAATATGGTGACAGTGAATAATCTAAGGGTGCAAATGAGAGCAGGAGCAAAAGCCCAATCATCACCCCGTTACCGTGGAGAAACTCATGGTCATAGGGTTGATGAGGATATCCACGTAAGCACTCCTGTTAGCGATTTCAAAGGTGCAAGCGTTTTTGATCGAGCAAAAGATGAGCTCGAAGCCATTGCTGAAATTATTCATCCCAAGAAAGATAATCATTGTTTTGTGTCACCACCCAACAAGGAAGATGCTGGATTTCGAGCTTCCATTGGGAAAAAGATTTCGCCTACCAAGACTCATAATCATCAAGATTGAAGTCCATCGATCACGCTCGCTGCAACAAAGATTATATAATTCCATGTTTTGGTCATTGGTGTTTATGAATGAGAGGATTCATCAAGTGATGTATTGCTTTTTAGCAAAATTTGGAATCATCGAATGTTGATTGGAATGCTTATTTTTATTACGCAAAATGACATAAAACTAGATGATGGATGGATTGGTAATTTATACTTGAATCTAGGGATGTCGTCATTATTTGGATCGGGATGCTTACGGTTTTTAGACATACTAAACCCAATCCAGAAGGGTTAGTTAGGTCGGTCAGACCGGTCAAAGTGATTTGATTCTGACAGTTAAGATTTTGAGTACCCGTTTCTTTTTTGACACGATTAGCTTTGAAAGTTCATTTTGGATAAGAGGAGATTGGAATTTAGTTATATTCTTAATTCTAATTTTAGTTGTATATTTAATTTTTCAGTTCCAGTGACGAACTTGACTAACAAGCTCTAGCTGATTCTATGTTAGTTGGCAACAAGTTAACCTGAGTAACTAAATTTACTGAATATTTGAGCCTTGTTTCTAACACTTTAATAAAGCAACTCAGAAGTCGTAATCTTTTATTTTGGAAGGAATTAGAAACTTTAAAAGAAATTGGAACATAATGGAACTGTACTACATTATATATGAGTGTTGTAATTGTAGGTTTGTGTGATTTTACTTGATACATGAATTAGTGATAAATTTATTAAAACGAAATGGACCAATAGTTTGTTGCACTTTTGTGGATGTGTTGGGATTAGAGAAGCTTTGGAGGTTAGACTCTTATTAGACTTTTTCGGCCCATCTTGATTGGGCTTTTTATCTTGTTTTCATGGGCTGAGCCTTTGTCATTGAATTGGCCCTTTGGACTTTGGATGCCATTATACCATATCTTAAAAGATTGCCAGATACCATCAAGTAAAACGATCTAGCTGGGCCAGCTGGCTGTAATTATAAATTTGAAGTTATTTTTTTACATTTTTACCCATGTTGACATGTTTACTTCTTAGTGACCCTTACACTCTTTTTCATCTATTTTTAATTTTCAGGAAATAATCGATCCACTAGTTATGATTATATAAAATAATATTGTAATAAATATAATATATATAAATATATAATGATTATGATATGATATGATATGCATTAACTAAAACGGTGTACACCTTAAATATATTTTAGGGTACATTTAACAGTTTTACTTGTTTCCGCATTAGCTATTTGATTAAATCCAAATAGACTAGTTTGTAAGTAAATAAATTCTAGTTCACACCTCAAATATTACAATATCAAATCCGTATGCTAGCTAAGCTTTAAGATGCTACCTTTTAATGTTTTATAGTCTCTTAACAGTTAAAGTATAACTTTAAGTCTAAAAGACCACTCACTTTATTGTCATATAACTAGTGGAACTTGGAAAATGATTTCTCCCTTGTGATAAAAAGCCAACTTAGAAATAATTGAAAAAAAAAACCAACTTAGAAGGAAATAATTGTAAAAAAGAAAAAAAAAACACTCTAGAAGATCAAGAACAAGAATCAGAGTAGCAAAAGTACTTGGAAGTACAAAAACCCTAAAATAAAGCTTGTAGAATAATTCGATAAATCATACGTCAGTACTTCTTCATCTTGGTCCACTTGTGAATTCACGAACCGTTCTACTTACTTTTCATAATAATAATCGTTTTATGATACACTTGTAGTCACAAATCAAACTTCTTTTCATGTCTTTTGTAACATAGGGCAAGAAGGTCTGTGATAACTTAGCACTTTCTTTTCTGTTTCATGGGACTATATTAAGTTCTTTTTTCCTAAAATTGCCCTTATGTTTATATGAATATAAGTTTCTATAGATAAATTATTTGACTCCACCCTCCAATCTCCATTGATAGTTAGTAGTTGCATATATAGGCCCTTAAGCATCACTTCACTTGTTTGTATGGGTCCTAGATCCAACATAATAATGCATAATATGCTCTAACCAAATGGGGCATATATAATAGTAACTTTCCAGATATTGCAAGTTAATGCATGTCCCAATATCCATATCTAGCATGCCAAAAGATTTTATATTTTAATCCAATTTGAGCGACTCTCATTGGTTCTGAAATATCAGCGTGATCTGTACATCACCTGCTTCACCCATCCATCATATAATTATAAGTCTCATCTTGACCATTTTGTCCTTCTACCAAAAAAAGTTAGATCTAGTATTAATCTCCTCATTCAACTTTAATTATAAAATCAGAGATACTACTACCGAACTAATTTATGGGTTAATGAGTTGATTAGGAGATATTATATGTATCAAATCAGATGGATCAAAAGTGACTTAAAGTGTATTAAAATATATTTTAAAGGTAAAAGATCATATACAAATGCTTAGATTCTACTCAATATGCATAACATGCTTCACCTAAAATTGGGCGAAATATTACTTTCCAAAAATAGAGTTATACCCTGGCCCCATTTTCATATCATGCAACATTTTCATAATGAAAACTCACACATACTTAACTTACATCTAACTTTCATTACAATTAGTTGCTCAAAGAAAGATTCACCACTCTAGACATGCAACTCATATTGAGTGACTTATTTAAATTTGAATTTATCAATTTTAATTTACAAAAATAAACCTAACAAACAAATAAATATACCTAAATACCGACTATGAAATTACTAATCTTATTAAATACCTATGTCGGTGGGGTGGATCTCAAACCCTAAACCACCACCACACCTTAGACGCATCGTCTCCTACGGCTTCTTCTCACATCCCTAAGCTTAAATCCGCCATCACCGGTGGATCCTTCACCGATGCACCTAAGAAAACCAAAGGCTCATCTTCACTTTTATTGGCTTCGCTTCCCCAAATCACCGGTGCAAAGGTCCGTCGTCTCTCCGCCTGTTTGTTTCACCTATTTCGTTTCACTTTAGGGCTTTTGATTTATGTTTCCCCAAATCACCGGTGCAAAGGTCCGTCGTCTCTCCGCCTGTTTGTTTCACCTATTTCGTTTCACTTTAGGGCTTTTGATTTATGTTTCATAAACTATTGATTCGATCTATCTCTAACTGTTGATTTCTTTAGTGGATCTCAGTCAACACATCTAACACGACAATGGTTGGAGGATTGTTCAACAAGCTTGCGTCGAAATCGCTCAAAGTCGCCGGAAAATGGCAGCAGCAGCAGCAGCTCCGACGTCTCAACATCCATGAATATCAGGTTCGACTCTTTTTCCCTTTGTTTATTAAGCCTCTGATATTGATCTGTTACTGTTAGTATTTTTGTAAAATTATCGAATAGATGATGAATGAAATGATGACATACAGATGTGTAGGATTTGACCTTTGTGTTGCTGAAATTAGGTATTGTTTGTAGGAATGAGATTTGGGCATATGGCCAATGATGAAGTGAAAAGCCATCTGCAAGTGAGTTTTAGTGTTTAATTCACATAAAGCTCTCAACTTTTTAACATATCTTCATTTACAATCGCCCAAATTAAGGTTAATTTCTGGAATATTAAGCATGATTATTTTGTTTGCTTGCAAATTACAGAAATACAGGCTTCATACGCGAAGACTTCCATCTTCTAACCCCTCATCTGCAAACCAAACTGGTGGTGTTTGGGAGGAGGCGTGTGGATGCCGCCCCAAGATCAGTATGTTGAATCCTCAAAGCATGGCATTTCTCAGTCAAGTTCTCCTGATGGCCCGTTCCTTACCGGCACCACCACCACCACTGGCGGTGACAGCATGGATGATGGAGAAGATGCTAAATCTGAGAACTACTGCTGGAAAGGTGTATAAATCTTGATATTTTTTTGAAAAATAATCAGTTAATTATATAGGTGAGTTTATATATAAAATAGACAACCTGAAAAATAACTTATACATAAAGATTGATGAAATTTTGCAGGCTTAGTTTTCCTTTGTTGAGTTCTATATTAAACTTTTACAAATTTGAGTTGTAAAAATTTTCTTGGATTCTTTGTCCAAGTAGCTTCATGTGAAGCACATCTGTATTTGAGATGAGAAACATGATCATTGAGGTATGCAGTATTTTATGCATATTATTCCCCTGATTCCATCTTTATGAAATCTTGAATCTTTTTGCCCTTGGGATTTACTTCTTTCCTCTGGGATGGTAAAAAAGCATCCTTTACTTTGTGTTTAATTTTGTAGTGTGTTTAAAATCTCCATATAGAATTGCGAGATCTGCATTGCATAAAAGATAATCAGTAGTAGTGAGAAAGAGAAACAAAGGTGGTTACATACGCGTAATATGTATAACTTTCAAAGCATTAAGTACAATTATATTATGCAAATACAAGTATATTATGCACTTATGGTGATTGTCTATTATTGGTTTTAAAATATTTTATTTATATATTCATAAAAGATTCCCTTTTGGCAAACACAAACAACAATACAAACCTATATTCTGTTTCTTTACTTTACACAATTACTGAATAGTTTATCTAAATTTTGTAACTTTTTGAAAGTTAAATATCAGAGTGGCTTTATTCTGATTCCTCAATTTCATGGTATTTCTTTAAAATTATTATATTTTTTAACATCATGGTTCTGAAATTTTACTTTGTGCTCTTTTGGGTGGTGATTGCAGGTGGACTTTTACATTGATTACCATATACTTTGGGGTATGTTTCTCTTTATCTTTCTTTATTAAAGCTGTTATGTTTATAATTTTTTATTTAATTTTCTTGAATTTATGTTCTTGGTGTGTTTGTTGTAATAGATTGGATCTTTGTTATCGATATATGGATGCTGCCAGCATCACAACAAAGTTGGAGGTGATAGATGTGAGGAACAAGATGAAGAACAAGCTGTAGGAGCTGAAATTAACAATTTGCCCGATGCTGCAAAATACATCGACCCTAAAGATCGTATGCATCCTCGCCAAGTTGCTGGCTTTTGGGGCTACGTTTTTCAGATCATGTTTCAGGTAAAAGCCCCAAAAACACGAACATAAAATTAACCAAAAATGATAAACAAACGAACAAACGTACCTAATAACATCACACTTATAAAAGTAGTATATGTGGAATGTGAGACGAGAATTAACCTTAACTTTATCCCAGGAGATAAAAACCCAACATTTATTAAAATGTTTTGTTTTGCAGATGCAAGCGGGCGCTGTGGTGCTTACGGATTGCGTGTTCTGGTTTATCATAGTGCCATTTCTTGCCATAAAAGATTATAATTTGAATTTTGTAAGTTCAACTGTTCAACCCTTTTGTTCAATAGATTCAAATCCTGTTATTTTACAAATTTGTGATTGTTTTTGGGTATTATGTTTTGCAGTTCCTTATCAATATGCACTCAATCAATGCTGTATTTTTGCTTGGTGACAATGCCTTAAACAGCTTGGTATGTTCATCAATCATCATCAACAGTTTTCGCCTTTCGGGTATCAAAATTTATGTTGCTGATAATGATCCTTAAAATGCTTGAAATTTTCAGCGATTCCCATGGATTCGAATTGCATACTTTGTTCTTTGGACGTGCGTTTTTGTTGTCTTCCAGTGGATTGTTCACGCGTGCATAGCACTTTGGTAAATAATCACTCTTTCTATTCATCTGCATTTGGGAACAATGTACATAGATAACTTTCACGGGATGGTGCGGTAAGATGATAAGACACGCGCCCTTCAGTTCAAGTTCCACCGCCGCGTATTACATCTTACTCCGCCGGCGACCTATCTTTATTTCGTTTAGGGGGAAAATATCGATTGTGGCGACTCACGCAAGAACATAACCGATTTGTTAGGGTGTAATGTGCTAAAGTGCTAATTTATGATATTCAACATCTGGTGAGTTTTTTTTATTTCCTGTTTTATTTTTTATCAATTTCCATATCGTCATTTGGGTTAGGATTCTTGTGTGTTGCACATACAAAAATACTCTTTTGAATCTGATGAATACATGTATTTTGAATGTAATATTGTATTAATGTTTTCGTGTTTATACTCGCCGCAACGCGCGGGTGAAAATTACTAGTTTGCAATTAAGGTCTAGAGATGATAAGATGAAAAGAAACACATCACTATCCTAGAGATAATAATAGCATTTGTCCAATCATAAAAACCAGATATGTATCTGTGGACTCACTTAACAGGTAATAAGTTTAATTAAATTATTCCTTAGTTATCTCTTACTTTTTTTTGAACGCAAGTAAGTGTTTAGTATTACCAAGTTAGAAATTATTCACTAACGCTAAGGTTTGAATCATGGATTTTTAAGAGAGACAAAACATCTCATATCCCACTTAACCACTAGACCAAAAAATCATTAACAGTTATCTCTAACGGATTAATTGGGTGATTTAATATAATTTAAAAATGTTTAAAACCTTCAGAAAAAAACAACTCCGCTATTCAAATGCTTAAATCCGACTTTATAAGAGCATTCACAACCCGTGCCTTATAATCATGTGAGTATGTTCGGTATATTATATGGAATGATTTTGAGTGGTTGTGAGTGAAGGAGAGAGAAAATGTTATTGTGGATTGGTATATTTGAAGAATCACTGTACAATCCTTATAAATTTTTTAATATTTTTGAAAGTGGTTGTGAGTGAAGAAGAGAGAAAAGGTAATAAAAAAGGTATAAAAATATATTATTTAATTGAAAGGAGAGAGAAGAAGTAGTGATTTTTAGTGTAATTATATGGATAAAGATAAGGAATGGACTGTGAATGCTCTAATATGCTTCGTCAAAAATGGGACAAGTGACAGTTTCCAGATATACACGTTAAAGTGTGACCCATATTACTTATTCGACCATCCATGCTGGACATATAGTTATATTAATAAATAAATATATAAATAAATAACCTGAGTGAAATCTAATTGTTTATAACTCAATTAATAAAAAGTTTGAGGTATAGTTTACAATCCATTTATAGATAAAATCGTTTAAAATATCTTTGGGTCAAAATTCGGTAAAAATATATTTTGAAGGTAAAAAAAAAAAACTAAGAATAAATTACACGGATGGTCCCTGTGGTATGTTGAAACTATAGTTGTGATATCAACTTTAAAAATGTACAAGGTCAATCTTAAATTATGCATAAACGTAACATATTTGACCTCTGAGTTAGATGAGCAGTTAAATATTTTTGTTAAGTGAGATGACATTTGGTCTCTGAGTTAGATGAGCAGTTAAATATTTCTGTTAAGTGATATAAAATGACTAAACTGCCCCTAATCTAGGAATAAAACAATTCAAATAAAACAAAAAAAAATAGCAGAGGGCCCCACTTTATACAATAAACCACCCGACACGGCTCAATTTTTTAGAACTGCATCGGACGTCGAACTGGATCGGACGTCGAACCGGACGCTTTACTGGTTTGGTGGTCGGACCGCCGGATAACGTCATAGTTATATATATAGTATATTATATATATAGTTATATATATAATCAAATATAAGTAACTTATATATGATTTATATATGTATTTTATAGTTATATATAAAACTTAACTATATATGTATATCTAACATATTAATTTACGGTTTAACGCCTTATTTTTACCTATAAAAAATCAAATTCTGGTCCGAACCGGTCCGGTTTCCGGTCCGACCATAGGTTCGGGACGAACCGGCCGATTTGACCACTTCAAAACGAATCACAGTGGACCGGACCGGCTAGGTGGCCGATTCCCGGTTGGACCGGCCGGTCCGATCCTGTCCTAACAACAATGCCGGCACCACATCACTAGCGGCCGGTGGTAGCCTGTCGTCCCTTACCACAACCAACTACCCTACTATTTGCCCCCCACCATGAGTACGAGTACAACAGCAACGCCCGAGTAGCCCCCACAACAATCACTTCCGCCACACCACCATCATCATCTTAAGCTAGAAAAACGTACAGAAGTGTCAACACCAAGCTTTGAGGTTTGGGTGGAGTGGGTTATGATCGTAACCATCATGTTTTAGATCTTAAGATTAAATGAGTTTGTAGGTGGTTTCAAATTATGTTTTTTAATTTTTTTTTAATCTCAAGGTATTTTGATATTTTTAAAAATATTTAAAAGAAAAGTTAACATTCATTCGATTCTGGAACCAATATGTTATGTTTAGATATAATTTAGGATTGACCTTTTAATTTTTCAACTTGTGAAACAAAATCACCTTTTGAACATACCACATGACAATCCGTGTAATTTACTCAAAATCTAACTTTTAAATAATTAATTCGTGAAAAAATAACATTTTAACCATTTAACCATGTTGATTACAATTTAACATGCATGAACATTCATGTAAAACCGAATAAAAGTTTAAAATTATTTTTCACATTTGGTTATTATAAATGTTTAATTAACTGATACATAGATTGAGAGGTTCGGTAAAATACTAAATAGATAAGAGTTAGAGTGGTGTTCTCACCTCAAACAAAAATTACAGGTTTTAGTCTTGATTCTAGATATATTAGTTATTATTGTTATAGAAAGATTAAGTGACGCATATATTGTTATCTTTTATAAAATATGTTGGACGCTATGTTATGGAATCTTTGAAAACTCCATTTTGTTATTTTATCGAATCAAAAGTCTATATATCTTTGGAGTCATGACTCTATATCGCATTGAGAATTGAGAAAATCTCGTGTTCACATTGAGAGTTCGATATTTCAACTATTAAATACAAAGTAGAACGTTGTAGTGCGTAAAAAAGTAACAAAACTTTCTTGTTTTTGTCTTTTTTATATAATAAACTACTATATTATTTAACGTAAAACTATATTTTATATTGATTTAACGTGTAAATCAAATGATAAAAAAACGAACTTTTTTCAATATAAAACGATAAAGAAATATGAAAGTATGATGCATGTTATAGTAATAAACCCTACCATAAATTACTAACTTTTTATGTAATTGGAGCACGTATGCACCTAAAGTAATGAGGAAGATCACATGATTAATACAATATCACGATATGATGACTTGTTGTTTGTCAAAATAGTGAGGAATTGATGGGAGGTTTTGTGCTTTTGTTTGAAATCTGGGGACAAGCTCTAGAGGCATCTTTTTATAATGGAATTTAGTATCATAAAAGTGACCCAAATTAATATTTTAATACGACGTCATTAACTCAAAACATCTTAAACCACATAAAAAATTAAAGGATCAGAATAAGCCACGCCTTTCACATCTTCCCAACTCACTCCAAGTTTCTTTTTATATTCTTCATGTTTTCTAATTATATATTTGTTACTTTGTTAATTAGTGTATAAGATTTACTACGGGTCTCTTATCTAATTAAGGTCGTGATAATCAAGGAAATAATGGTAATATGGAGTTTTACAAAATTAATCAGATTTTAGATTATATTTCTTTTGATCGGCAGATTTTTATTATATAGTATAACAAATTTAATAAAATGGTAGAGTTCGATCAGCTTACATGTCTCGTTTGTTTTAAAACCGATTGTGTTTTGGTTGTGACAATAAAAAATTGTGTATAAATTTAAGTAAAACATACATACATTGATCCCCACGTATGTGCTATATGCTCTTGACGTGGTCGGCAACCATCATTCGAACTTCATGGACTAACACTTAACTAGCTTGAACATTTTATTACTTATGAGGGGTTCATCTTTTTATTATGTGAACCAATTAAGTTTCGCTTGAACTCGAACCGTAAAATCTATAATCACATAATAGACATCTGTAAATCAAAATTAAACTTATATATATAGTGCATATGTTTAACAACTCGTTTCCAGCTATATTAAAACATTTTACTACTCACCAACTCATTTATGATATGTTTATAACATAATAATTATAACTTAACTTATTCACCGTTTTTAGTTTTTACATTGCAGCAAGTTTGACATGTTTTGACACACGGGTTACATGAGACATGTTCAAGTTATATGTTATTAAGTGTATGCGGGTCTATTAATTTCAACTTAACGTAACTTAGACTATTATTTGAGTAACTTAGTGTTTTCGGTGTCCACTTTGGATAACAACAAGAAAAAAAATGTTGAAAAATATAACTTTTTATCGACTAAAACATATTTTACTTCATACTTACTTTATTTTTCAAAATCATTAAACATATTGTTGTAAAATCGAATCAATAGAAACAAATCAAAGACAATCTATTCAATAGAATGAACGATTACATCAAGAATTACAACGAAAATGCACTCGGAAGCATTCGGAAGCAATGAACAACGATTACCCACTAACCGACTTCTCCCCCCTATTTTAACTCGGAAGTTAACAAACATTAACAACCTAAGAATACAAATGACAACTTACACCCCTCTAACATGCAAAAGTTACAATATAACACCCTGTACTTTATTAAAACTTCTATGATTGACTTTATCTTCAACACTCTCCACCTTGAAGTCAATATAGACTTTAACCAATACCAAGAGCCTCCACACAGAACTCGAACTTGGACCCTGGTAAACACTTTGTAAACATGTCAGCTGGATTGATATTAGTATCTATACTCAACACATTAACAGCTCCTGAAGCAATCACCTCTCGAATGAAATGAAGCTTCACATTAATGTGCTTAGTACGCTCATGAAACATACTATTCTTGGCCAGTTGAACTGCTCCTTGATTATCACAGGCAATAATAACTTTGTCCACATTGATGCCCATCTCAGTAATCAATCCTTTCAGCCACAATGCTTCCTTGACTCCCTCAGTCAAGGCTATATATTCTGCCTCAGTAGTGGACAAGGCCACTACATGCTGCAATTGTGCCTTCCAGCTTATCACATTCCCAAGTACCTTGAAAGCATACCCAGAGATGGATCGGCCTTTGTCTGGATCCTTAGCAAAATTTGCATCAACATAGCCATTAATAGACTTTTGATCACCACTATTATCACCAAACATCAATCCCCATTTCTGAGTACCCTTAAGATACCTCAGTATCCACTTTACAGCAGCCCAATGTGACTTACCTGGAGTTGATAAGTACCTACTTACAACACTAACTGCATATCCCAAATCTGGTCTAGAACACACCATTAGATACATAAGGCTACCTACCACATTTGCATAAGGCACCTTTTCCATGTACCTAAACTCCTCTTCAGTATGTGGGCTATCATGACTTGATAACTTGAAATGAGCAGCTAATGGAGTCTTCACAGCTTTACAATCAACCATCCCATAAGCAGTTAGCACTTTCCCAGCATAAGATACTTGAGAAAGCTTTAATAATCTCAGCTGCCTATCTCTATTAATTTCCATCCCCAATATTTTCTTTGCCTCACCTAGCTCTTTTATTTCAAACTCAGACATCAATAACTCTTTAACCTTTATCAACTCTAGTTTGTTAGAAGAAGCTACCAACATGTCATCTACATATAGCAAGAGATACACATGACTTTCATCAACACATCTTTTGAAGTAAACACAGCTGTCATATGAGCTTCGATTAAAGCCATGAGCGACCATAAACTCATCAAATCTCTTGTACCATTGCCTTGGGGACTGTTTAAGCCCATAAAGTGATTTTTTCAGCAAACAGACTTTATCTTCTTCACCAGTCTTCACAAACCCACATGGCTGTGACATATAGATTGTCTCATCTAAATACCCATGCAAGAAAGAAGTTTTCACGTCTAATTGCTCCAGCTCTAAGTCTAAGCATGCTACTATAGACAATAGCACCCGAATAGAAGTATGCTTCACTACTGGTGAAAAGATCTCAGTGTAGTCCACCCCTTCCCTTTGAGTAAACCCCTTGGCAACTAATCTAGCCTTGTACCTAGGACATTTGCTGCCAGGCTCACCCTCTTTCAGTTTGTATAGCCACTTACAAGACACTAGTTTCTGCCCTTTTGGTCTCTCAACAAGTTGCCAAGTGCCATTCTTCTCCAAAGAAGCCATCTCTTCTCTCATAGCAGCATACCACTTGTCACTATCCTTGGATCTTATAGCCTCTGAGTAAGTCATGGGTTCAAAAATTGACTCTTGCTCAGCTGCTATAAATGCCACAGCAGAAACATTGTCTCTGAATCTCAGGGGTGGAACTATATTCCTCCTTCTTTCCCTGTCTCTTGCCAACCTATAACCAGAATCAGCAGGTTCTGCATGATTACTACTTAGATCTTGAGCAGTCTCACTACCATCATGCTCCACCTCAATCTGAACTTCACCCATACTTTCATTACTAGAATTCACATCTTCATTAGAAGCTCCAATAACATCCTTATACACAAGGGACTCATTGAACACAACATCCCTACTAGTGATGACTTTGTTGCTGCCTTCAATTTTCCACAGCCTGTAGCCCTTTACACCATCAGGATATCCAAGAAATACACACTTACAAGCCCTGGGCTCTAACTTCCCTTGACTAGTGTGAGCATAAGCCAGTGAGCCAAACACCCTGAGCCCACTATAATCTGCTTTTACACCTGTCCATATCTCCATAGGACACCTCATGTTCAATACTCTAGATGGTGATCTATTGATCAAGTAGGCTGCAGTGGTCACAGCCTCTGCCCAAAACTGCTTAGGAAGGCCTGAACTATTCAGCATACATCTCACTCTTTCCAAAAGAGTCCGGTTCATGCGCTCAGCCAAGCCATTCTGCTGAGGTGTGCCTGGGACTGTGTAATGTCTAGCAATTCCTTTGTCTTTGCAATAGTTATTAAACTCACTACTACAGAATTCTAGTCCATTATCAGTCCTCAACTTCTTGACCCTCTTCTCAGTTTGAGTTTCAACTCTGGTTAACCACTCCTTGAATGTTTTGAATGCCTCACTCTTAGCCTTCAGAACAAACACCCAAACCCTCCTTGAGTAGTCATAATTATAGACATGAAGTAACTAGCCCTTCCTAAAGAATTCACTTGAGCAGGCCCCCACAGATCTGAATGGATGTAGTCAAGTATCCCCTTAGTAGTGTGTTTCCCTCTACTAAACTTGACTCTTTTGTGTTTGCCCATTACACATGTTTGTTGGATCATGATAAGGCTGGTGCAACCAAATTCACTTCATAGTCATCTTTTGGTACTACATTCAAAGGCTTCCGAAGCTGAGCAAGAGATCTTCCGAGAGTCTAAGGAACAACAGCTGAAGACATCTTCCGAAGACAAAGTCTGAAAGAGCTTCCGAAGACAAAGTCTAATGAAAGAGCTTCCGAAGACAAAGTCTGAAAGAGCTTCCGAAGACAAAGTCTGATGAAAGAGCTTCCGAAGACAAAGTCTGAAAGAGCTTCCGAAGACAAAGTCTGATGAAAGAGCTTCCGAAGACAAAGTCTGCTTCCGAAGACAAAGAAGACTCCAAGCCTCGGAAGAAGCAGTCTTCCGAAGTATAAGTGCCTTCGGAAGAAGTTATTCTTCCGAAGCACTTTATCCTTCGGAAGACATTGCTATGTCCAGCAGATAAAAGTATGGTCCCTGACAGTCCGCTGCAGACCTCTGATACAGCATGGCATCTTCCTAAAGAGCCATGTTGTTGACCATACTTTATTCTACTGTTCACCTTTTTATGTTAGTACATGTTACCAACTTTAGTTGGTGACAAAAGGTAAGTCAGGGACATGTCCTGACTACCAACTTTCAGACAAAATGTCTGAAAGACCTCACCTAGAGTCTTGTAGTATAGATGTAAGGTTAGAGGTGTCCAGCTGGTATCAAAGTATATCCGGCTGTAGGTAGTATTATATATATCTTCTCCCTGTAACTCTTTAGAAAAGTGATTTTGAGTCCAAGTGTCTTGTAATCCTTTGAGTTGAGAAGCAATATATAAAAGTACCTTGAAAATTTATCTGCTGTTAAGTTTTCTTACTGCTTGATACTTGTTATATTGTGATCAACTCTTCATAGACTGCTTGCCGAGTGTTGATTCAAAGTGAGTTGAGAGAAAGATCACCCGAAATCCGATCCTGCAATTGGTATCAGAGCTCCAGGCTCTTGATTGTGAGATCTTACCATCCTAATCAACCTGTTTTTCACTCCTCACCACAATCCACTCACTCAAATGGCTGCTCTCTCCAAGGCTGATATGGAAACTGGTACCTTGACCAAGTCCCCTATGATCACCCCTGAAGACTTTGACACATGGTGTATCAGGATGGAAGGCTTCATCAAGTGTCAAGACTCAAGGATGTGGGACTCCATTGTCAATGGTCCTTTCATACCAAGCACTACATCTGCCACTGGTAATCGCATCATTCCAAAAGATGTTGATGATTACTCAGAGGAAGATAGGAAGAGAATAGAGCTAGATCAAAGGGCTATGACTTGTCTCCAAACTGCTCTCCCCAACTCCGTCTACAGACGCTTCAAGAAGTGCAAGACAGCTAAAGATTTATGGGAAGCTTTGAAGCTGATGTATGAGGGATCCAAGGAAACTCAAGAGAACAAGAAAGATCTCTTGAAGCAGCAGTTTGAGAACTTTACTTTCAAGGCTGGTGAGACCTTGACTCAATAATACTTCAGGTATGTTGAGCTAGTAGATACTCTGGCAGATATTGGAGTAGCTCTTGAGAACAGAGACATAGTTAGGAAGTTCATGTCTTCTCTTCCTAAGCTATGGACTCACTACTGTGTGGTTATCAAGAGAACTTCGGACCTTAAGACTCTTTCTCTCACAGAGTTGTATGGTATCCTAAGTGCATTTCAGATGGAGATGAACATGCAGAACTCCTCTGACCACTCCAATAACCAACAGAGTTCAGCCCTTCATGTGGTAGAAAGGGAAAGCATGGAACCACAACATCAGTTGCTATGCTACCCTGACAACTCACATACTGGACCCTTCATCACTCTACCTGAGACTCCAAAGTCTCAAAAGGTTCAACACAACTCCTTTCAGGATAGTTGTGCCTTTGTCTCTGGAAGTGGACACTCTGGTGATTTTCAATACTGCTTTGATGATCTTGAGTGCTTCAATCCAGATGATGTGGAGTACATGGACATTGTCCAGCAGATGGCTCTTTTAACTTACAGAGCGAAGAAGTTCTTCAAGAGAACTGGAAGGCAATTCCCTCAAAACCCAGTCAACAGCAAGTTTGGGTTTGATAAGAGCAAAGCAAGGTGCTACAACTGCAACCAACTTGGTCACTTTGCTAGGGAATGCAAGGCTCCCAAGAACAACCCGGGAACCCCACAGGCCTCCACACATCCCACTGCTCCCAAGCATGAAGAAAAGTCAACTGAAACAGCTGCTGTTGCTCAAGAAGTTGACTGGAGCTTCATGGTACAGAATGTGACTCCCGCTCAAGCACTCATGGCCGGAACAGATGATGATCAGGTATATGAACATCTTTGTACTGCTGCCTGTATTGCTAAAGTTAAATTGTATAAGGATTACATTTCGGAAATCAGATCTGAGGTTGAGTCTTTAAATGTGCTAAAATCTGACTTTAAAAGAGCTGAATCTGACTATCAAAAGAAAATTGATGAGTTAGAGAAAACTGTGTCTCTTTTAAAACATGAAAAGACTAACTACAAGACTCAAATCAAAGATATGATCTCCAAACTTTCTGAAGTTCAAGCCCAGTTAGTCACAGCTGAGGCTCAGGCCAGGAAGCAAGCTATTGCTGAGCAAAGCTTCCAAACTATTCTTGCATCAACCTCTCATTCCAAAATGTTTTATCAAAACAAAGAAGGGTTGGGAACCAGTGAAATAGCTCCACCACACTCTTATGAGTCTATAAGACTACCTAGATGTGGTACTGAAGAGTAAGAGGTTCCAACTGCTGACCCTTCTCCATTGGAACTAGAGGATGAAGCAAAAATAGTGGCCTCCACAGGGGAGAAACAGGAGGATACACCCATCTCCACCTGTGATGACCAAATCCTGACCACCAAGGCAAGAAGAAGCAGAGCTAAAGCTGCTAGAAGGACTGCTAAGAAGGTTGCAGAGTCCAAGCTTAAGTTTGACCCTAAGCAAAAGGGTGTCTTCATTTCTGCCGGATTTCAAGTGGTAGGTACTCCTGATTCAGGAAAGGAGTGTAGTACCAGCACTCCTGTCCTACTGAAGGATCAGAAGTTGAAAGGGAAAGTTGCTGATGAAGAGAAGAAACCCAAGAAACAGCAACCTGCAAGTTCCCAGAAGACTAACATTGCATGCATAATGTGTGGTCTGCACAACCACATGGCTAAAGATTGTTACTACAATCCAGCAAGCACACATTATGCAAATAATGTTAGAAAAGAAGTAGTCAGAGAAGGTTTCTCAGTTGGACCACTTCAAAAGGTCCAAATGATGAAAAAGGGAAAGTTGGTCTCGGAAGCCAAGTTGCTTTCGGAAGAAACTGCTTCTTCCGAAGGGAAAGTGGCTTCGGAAGCCAAACCTTCTAAGGTTCGGAAGAACAAGAAGGCTCCCTTGAAACCATCTCAGAAGAAGACTACTTCGGAAGAAAAGGTGGTGAAGGCTTTTTCCGAAAAGAGAGAAGCTTCGGAAGAAGACCATGCTACAAAAGCTTCAACAAGCTCATCCTCAAAGATCAACCAAAGGATGGATTGGAAGATCAAGGAAGATGCTGCAGCCCAGACCTCTTCTTCAACAATGACCTCTATTGAACCCCATTGCATATCTTTCGGTTCAATTATGTCACTATCTTTGGAAGAGCCCGAGACCTGTAAGGCTTGGGCTTCCAAACAAAACTAACCATCTCATCTTATGTGCAGGGACATCCGTGCGACAAGAACAACAATATCTGGATTGTAGATAGTGGATGCTCCAGGCACATGACAGGGAACAGATCTCTCCTTCAACAATTCCAGAACTTTGATGGAGGGCCTGTCCAATTTGGAGGTGAGGCCGGAGGATATATTTCTGGCAGAGGAAGTATATCCAATGGCAGAATAAACATTGACAAAGTTCACTTTGTCAAACAGCTTGAACACAATTTGTTAAGTGTTTCTCAATTCTGTGATCAGAAGCATCAGATGCTTTTCACAGAACATGAGTGCATTATCCTCAAACCAGGGATGACAATTCCTCCGGAATTGGTGCTTCTCAGATCTCCTAGGAAAGGGGATATGTACAAGCTGGATATGAACAATGCTTCTCCTATGGGTGAAGTATCATGCTTTCTTTCCAAAGCTGATAGTGATGAGTCAACACTATGGCATAAACGCATGTGTCATGTGAATTTTAAAACAATGAATAAATTGTCTAAAAATAACTTGGTACATGGTTTGCCTAAAAAGGAATTTTTCTGCAAAGATAACTGTGTTGCATGCCTGAAAGGGAAACAACACAGATCATCTCATAAATCCAAATGTGTTAACTCTATCACTACTCCATTACACTTATTGCACATGGATCTTTTTGGTCCCACAAGTATAATGAGCATTGGAAGGAAATCATACTGTCTTGTGATCGTTGATGATTTTACAAGATTTACATGGGTATTCTTTTTAAGAAGTAAAGATGAAACTGCTGAAACTTTAAAATCTTTTATTCTTAAAATAGAAAATCAAATTGATCACAAGGTTAAGATTATTAGAAGTGATCAAGGGACTGAGTTTAAGAACTTCGTTCTTGACTCATTTTGTGACTCAAAAGGGATTGCCAGACAATATAGTGCTCCCAGAACTCCTCAACAAAATGGTGTTGCTGAGAGGAGGAACAGGACACTTATTGAGGCTGCTCGGACCATGTTAGCTGATTCAAAGCTGCCTCTAACATTCTGGGCAGAGGCAGTCAGCACTGCATGCTATGTGCAGAACAGGGTTCTTGTAGTTAAGCCCCATGGAAAAACCCCTTATGAGTTATGGAACAAGAGGCCACCGTTCATTGGCTTTCTAAGGTCCTTTGGCTGCAGGTGTACCATACTTAACACAAAGGACAACTTGGCAAAGTTTGCTGAGAAGTCGGATGATGCTATCTTTATTGGATACTCTTCTAGCTCTAAAGCCTATAGAGTATACAATATTAAGAATCAACAATTTGAGGAGTCATCCAACATAGTTGTTAATGAGCACACTCCTTGTGTTAGGGGGAATGGACCTGAGTATATTTTTGATTTAGAATTGTTTCCAAACTATTCTAAACCATCTTGTGAGAATGTTTCAGCTGGAACAGGTGCTCAAAGTGATGCTGATGCTGATGCAGGTCAACTATATGAGCTTCCCAGACCTATTCCAAATTCTCCAAGAGCTGAAGGGCAACAAGCTTCAACTATTCACAGATCTGACAGTGTAACTATCTCTAGAAATAGTGAAGCTTCAACAAGTGAATCACTTGATCAACCTCAAAGTTCCTCAGGTGATCCACTACAACACCAGGTTGAGGGAAGTGGTATTCTGAAGGAACAGGCAACTGTTAATACTACTTCACAACCAACCATTGATGATGTTTCTCAATCATTCAATCAGTCCTCATTGAATGACTCTGAAACAGCAGTTGGACAGAGTGATCCAATTCCTGATCAGAATATGTCTAACCTAGACTTATCTCTGCAATTGGAAGTGATTCCTCGTCTTAGGATTCACAACACTCATCCAACTGAGAACATCATAGGAAATGTCTCTGAGGGTGTGAGAACAAGAGGACAAACTCATCATGGGAATGTCTGCTTGTACTCATGCTTCCTGTCTCAGATGGAACCAAAGAAGGTAGAAGATGCCTTAAAGGATAGTAGTTGGGTTGAATCGATGTAGGAGGAGCTGCTTCAATTCAAAAGACAAAAGGTCTGGAATCTATGCCCACTACCATCTGGTCAAGTACCCATAGGCACTAAATGGGTATTCAGGAACAAGAAAGATGATAGAGGCTTGATTATCAAGAACAAGGCAAGACTAGTAGTTCAAGGGTACACCCAGGAGGAAGGAATTGATTATACTGATGTCTTTGCACCTGTTGCAAGACTTGAGGCAGTTAGGATCTTCCTTGCTTATGCTGCATCCAAGAACTTCACAGTCTACCAACTTGATGTCAAGTGTGCTTTTCTATATGGGGATATAGATAGGGAAATCTATGTGTATCAACCTCCAGGATTTGAAGACCCACAGCACCCCAACTATGTGTGCAAGCTGGATAAAGCTCTATATGGGCTGCACCAAGCACCTAGGCTGTGGTATGAGACCTTGTCTCAGTTTCTCCTGAAGAATGGATACACTAGAGGTACCATTGACAAGACTCTTTTCATCAGAAAGAGTGGAGAAGACATTTTGCTTGTACAAGTCTATGTTGATGACATCATATTTGGTTCTTCAAACGAACAAATATGCAAAGACTTTGAAAGCATTATGAAGCAGAAGTTTGAGATGAGTTCCATGGGAAAAATGGACTTTTTCCTAGGAATCCAGGTGAAACAGATGAAGGAAGGGTTCTTCATAAGTCAATCTAAGTATGTCTCAGACATCTTAGAAAGATTTGAAATGAAGGACTGTAAACCAGCCAAGACACCCATACCCAGAAACCATAATCTTTGCCCTGACCTTGAGGGGGAGGATACTGATCAACATCAGTATAGAGCAATTATTGGTTCTCTGATGTATCTCACTGCAAGTAAACCTGATATCATGTTTGCCACATGCATCTGTGCAAGATATCAGGCTGCTCCGAAGATGTCTCACCTAGTTGCTGCAAAGAGAATCCTTAGATACCTCAAAGGAGCACCTAAACTAGGTCTCTAGTATCCAAGAAATAGTGATTTCAATCTCTATAGATACTCTGACAGTGACTATGGTGGCTGCAACATTGACAAGAAATCAACATCAGGAGGATGTCAATTTCTTGGTGGAAGGATTATCTCATGGCAATGCAAGAAACAATCCTGTGTCTCTACATCAACTGCTGAAGCTGAATACATTGCTGCTGCTAGCTGCTGTGCTCAACTGCTATGGATTCAAAATCAGATGTTAGACTATGGGTTCAACTTCATGACTACTCCTATCCATATTGACAACAACAGTGCTATCTCCATTACTGAGAATCCGGTGAAGCACTCCAAGACAAAACACATTGATATCAGGTATCATTTCATTAGAGATATTCATGAAAAACAACTGATAAAGTTAATCAAAGTTGACTCAAATGAACAATATGCTGATTTGTTCACAAAGGCATTTGATGAACAAAGATTTAAGTATCTCATATCAGCAATTGGGATGATAAACATTGAATAACTACCTCTTTTGAAGACCTTTTTAAAAGAGTAATGTCTTGTGTCAATACAATTTAAGCCCTGTTACAAAAGATCTTTAAACTATTCCAAGTGTAAATTCCTTCCGAAGAGGAACTAACTCTCGGAAGATATTCTTGAATATCTTCCGAAGCTAAATTCCTCAATGGAAATTTTCTTCTCGGAAGAGTTTTTGGTCTCGGAAGAAGCGATTGATTCTATATCAGATCTACTTCCGAAACTTATAAAACTCTCCATTCGGAAAGACAGCTTTACCTTCGGAAGCAATGCCTTGCTTCGGAAGATAAAGTGCCTTCAAAGGACAATTTTACCTTCGGAAGCGCTATCATGCTTCGGAAGAGAAATTGCCCTCGGAAGAAAGTTACCTTCGGAAATGTTTTACCCTCGGAAGTAAAGGTTTTCATATGTAACGGATATCTTTTGGGCCCCACTCTGTAAAAAGTAAAGATTTTGTTGATAATGTCAGATTATTTAAAATTATCCTTGCCGCCATCATCATTTCTCTGCCGTAAACCACCATACCATCCACAGTAACCCCAAAACAGTAACCCTATTACCACCATTCAACCTTTTTAAATAATCTTGACTTATCAATTTCATCTTCTTTTACCACTTTACAGCCCTAACTGTTCCCTTCACTGTAAAACCCTCAATCTCACTCAAAATTTCAAGCTTACCTTTTCTCCAATGGCGCTAAACCCTCAGCACAATCAAGTCGCATTACTTGACTCGTCAAGGGATGCCGACTTCACCCAAATCATCACCTTTCTCACCGAATCCACCTACCTCACTGCACTCACAGTTAACCCAACCGTATACTCCAACCATATGTCAGAATTTTGGAGCAACGGAGAAACTACAGTGCTGAACGGGGTTCGAGTCCTGAGAACCAGAGTTTGTGGCCAAGAGTTGGTCATCAATGAACAGATCATCAGGGAGCATCTCGAGCTTCACGATGATGGGGCTCCTACTGAGTTCCCCAAGGAAGACTTGGAAGGCACCTATATCCTCATGGGATATGGAGGCGATGTCAGCAGGTCTACAGTATACAAGTTCAACTTCTCTTACCATTGGAAGTTCCTGCTGCACATTGTTTTGCACTGCCTCTCCAACAAATCAGGGGGTTGGGATCAAATCCCATATGAACTAGGATGCCTAGTTCATGGGTTGGTGAGAGGCCTCAGATTCAACTACTCACGATTCGTGTTGAACAACCTAATCGCCAATCTCAGCAGGGATACATTCTTCATGTATCCCCGATTCCTTCAACACATAATCAACTGTGAGATGGAACCAAGCAAGCTTGTCTGTGCAGCTGCTCTTCCTGTTCCACACATGAGGCCTACCATCTTCAAAACACTGAAGAAGATGTCCACCAACTTCACTGGACGGTACACTCCATTACCTCCAGAGATGACTGAGCGCATAGCTCCTGGTGACATCCCTGTTCTCCCCACAGGTGATGAACCCACACCAGCAACATCCACCACAATACCAAAACCTTCTTTACCCATCAAAGCCACATATCAGAGACGCCCCAAACGAACCCTTGTTCAATCTACTCTGATTGAACAAGCTCCTCCTGTTCACACCGAAAGGACTAGAGTGGAATCATGGGCTCCCACTCAGTCCGAGGTCACACCATCCTTCACATTTGACCTCAATGTGGGTTTTGAGCCTCCTCAGTCTCAAACCCCTGAGCCCGAACCCCAAGCCTTAAGCCCACAGGGTGAGTCTTCACACTCCCCTGTGAAGCCTTCTAGGGACAGCCCCACCATAGGCTCAATGCCTGTAGACATTGATCAAGGTCCCGGGTCAGTAGGACTAACCACCCTCTCTTTCACTGACCTTTTACTCCGAACTGATGAAGAGATTACATCTCTCCATGGCCATGAAGTTGATCTACAACACCCACTGAGAGATCAACAGAGCCAAGAGGGATCCCTTGTCTCTAGCCCCCATCAGAAGCCTGCTACTGAGGTGAGTCCCACTGATGTGGAGGGGACTCATGTAGACTCAGCTGCCACTACTCAGAGTCTCTCATTGAGCTCTCAGGACAGTGGTAACATTATTAGGACTGAGTCTACGGCAACTTTGCCCATTGACATCTCTGAAAGAGATGACTCTGAGCAGAGGAAACCAGGGTGCCAAGAAACCACATCTGGTGGTGAGAGTGAGCATACTAGGTATGTTATCTCATCTCCCCGTGATTCTTCCTATGAAGATGAGGGAAGTATGCAACTAACACTTCAGTACTTGCTTTCTAAGGTCTCCAACCTGGAATCACAGGTGAAGATCTTAGAATCAAGGACTGCCACTCAGCAACTTGAGATTAACTCTCTCAAGGCTAAACTAGCTGAGAAACAGACGGAGAGGTCTGTTAGGCATGTACCAATCCAGGTCTCAATGACTTCTTCCTCTAGCTCATCTAGCTCTCAAGATGATGCTACCAAAAAGGGGGAGAAAGTTCAGAGACAAACACCTATGGAACCACAGACCCAACTCATTTCCACCCAACAAATCATTACACTACCTGAGTCATCTCAATCCTTTCTGGAGATTGACTCAAGGATGCTTCAAGATCTCTACAGACTGTTCACACAGTTTGTATTGAGATCATCCCTAGAACAGCCCAGCCCCGACACCACACTTGCATACTTTGGGGCTGAGGAGCTTCAAAGACTGACTGCACCTTCTACCACTGTGAAGGAAGTTGGTCAACCTAAGGTTTTCATGGAACCTGAGATTAGCTTCGAAGGGGAAATGGGGACTGATGGCCCAGCAACTGAAACAGTTGGGACAGAATCTGTAGTAGTCTCATCTTCCGAAGCTCTAGCTGAGGCTTCCGAAGCTTACATGGAAGCCTCGGAAGAACAAGACAAGTCTTCCGAGGCCAAAATAGAAGCTGCGGAAGGCCTATTTCAGATGTCCGAGGAACTAACCATCACAGATGTCATTGCTGAAATTGCATCTGAGGTGAGCAGGGAGGACATTTCTGATATACCTCCAACCCAAGCACCAGCTGAACTTCTCTCTCAATCACAACCCTCCATCCAAGAACCACCGTAGTCAAGCACAATCAAAGACAAAGGCAAAAGAAAGTTGACTGCGGAAGAGCTTCAGGAGGAGGAGAAAATTGAGAAGGCCAAAAAGAAAGGTCGGTTTCCTACTGAGAAGCTGTTAGCTGCTAGTTCTAAAGCAGCTGCAGCCAATCAGGAAGAAATCAACCAGAGGAGAAGAACAGCACTCATTGACCAGCTCATCAATCTAGGAGCTGCCAATGAGGAAATACTCCTGCTACCATTAGAGGAGTTGGTGACTTTGGAGAGGTCAACCAGGCTACAACAAGAAAGGGAAGCCAGGTTGGCCTTGGAGAGGGAAGAACAAGAGCAGAGGGAGGCAGCCCTGAGGCTGAGAGAGGCTAGGATCAAGTTCCTCCTCTCAAGAGGCTTCAGTCTTCCTGAACTGTCTCCACATGATGATGATATGATCCTGCTGCTCCACAACAAAGAGCAGGATCAAATGGAGAAGGAAAGGAAGAAGGCTGCTAGGGAGAAGTTGAAGGTAAAGAGGAAGAGGGAGGAAGAGAAGGAGGTCACTGCTGCCAAGAAGTCAACTGACAAAGCCTGGATGAAGGACTACCTCCGGGCTCATGGCTTCTCTGGTAGGCAGGTGGGACCTATGTCCGAAAGGACACTCCAGCGGATAGTCAGTGAAATAAAGGCTGACATCCGTTTGGGGAAAAGGAAGGAGATGTACAGGAGGATGAAGGGAATGGTTTTCACCCCAGCCACTCAACCACAGCCACAACCCACACCAGAACCAACCCCTTTTCCCATCAAACCTGAACCCACTGATGAAACCTTCACCCCTCAACCCACAACTCTACCCAAACCTACCACATCACCTCAACCACCCAAACTACCCATCCTAAAACCCAAGACTCAACCCAAAACCACTAAACCTAAGCCTACCCAACAACAACCAAGATCATCCCCTCAGCCTCCTAAACATCTCTCCTTTGAAGAGATTAAGGAGTTCAAGACAAGGCTCATCAATTGCACTACCTTGAGCAGTATCTCCTGTGAGGGAGAGCTTATCAACATCACCTATGTTGATAATTCTTCAAGCTCCCTCACCCTAGGCCAATTTCTTGAATTGCCTAGAGAAACCTTGGGCCAGGCTGCAAGACTTCTTGGTCTCAACTCCGATACCCTCAATGCTGAGGAGAAGAGACTAAGAAGAAGACTGGTGACTCTGCTGGATACCAGGAAAGAGGACAGGATTTGGTCAATCTCCTGGACCTAGAAATGCAATAATCCAGTGGAGGTTCGATGAACCTTCTCACAACTTTGTTGTGGAAAGGGAGAATGGTGAAACCAACAGGCTCAATGCCACTTCTCTACTGCATCTCAGCAGATTTGATCTTGCTGAGCTTGCAGAGAAGCCATTCTCCAATCCCTCCAACTCTGAGACTGCTGCACACATCAGAAATCACATCAGCGGTCTCCACTTGGCTGAACGAAGTAGAAGAGCCAAGATTGAAGAAGAGTTGAAGCTGAAAAGAGTGGAAGACAAGGAAAGATCAACCACCAAAGGCACAGCCTTTCTACAGATGGTGGAAGGTCCTGAATTGGAACCAATAGTTCGATGGGAATATGACTATACTTCCCATCAACTAACTCTTTTCAGAGGGCCACAACAAAGGGTACACATAATCCAAGGTGACAGAGTAGAGGTTCTGTCCACCAAAGATTTGTACAAGATTCTCAGCATCACAGCAGGAAAGAATGAAGACACTGATAAACACCTGCTTTCCTTGGTGCTGAGAGCTTTGAGAAGAAGAGGGAAGTGAAGTTTTGGTAGCATCAGCCTAGGGGGAGTTTGTTGGATCATGATAAGGCTGGTGCAACCAAATTCACTTCATAGTCATCTTTTGGTACTACATTCAAAGGCTTCTGAAGCTGAGCAAGAGATCTTCCGAGAGTCTAAGGAACAACAGCTGAAGACATCTTCCGAAGACAAAGTCTGAAAGAGCTTCCGAAGACAAAGTCTAATGAAAGAGCTTCCGAAGACAAAGTCTGAAAGAGCTTCCGAAGACAAAGTCTGATGAAAGAGCTTCCGAAGACAAAGTCTGAAAGAGCTTCCGAAGACAAAGTCTGATGAAAGAGCTTCCGAAGACAAAGTCTGCTTCCGAAGACAAAGAAGACTCCAAGCCTCAGAAGAAGCAGTCTTCCGAAGTATAAGTGCCTTCGGAAGAAATTATTCTTCCGAAGCACTTTATCCTTCGGAAGACATTGCTATGTCCAGCAGATAAAAGTATGGTCCCTGACAGTCCACTGCAGACCTCTGATACAACATGGCATCTTCCTAAAGAGCCATGTTGTTGACCATACTTTATTCTACTGTTCACCTTTTTATGTTAGTACATGTTACCAACTTTAGTTGGTGACAAAAGGTAAGTCAGGGACATGTCCTGACTACCAACTTTCAGACAAAATGTCTGAAAGACCTCACCTAGAGTCTTGTAGTATAGATGTAAGGTTAGAGGTGTCCAGCTGGTATCAAAGTATATCCGGCTGTAGGTAGTATTATATATATCTTCTCCCTGTAACTCTTTAGAAAAGTGATTTTGAGTCCAAGTGTCTTGTAATCCTTTGAGTTGAGAAGCAATATATAAAAGTACCTTGAAAATTTATCTGCTGTTAAGTTTTCTTACTGCTTGATACTTGTTATATTGTGATCAACTCTTCATAGACTGCTTGCCGAGTGTTGATTCAAAGTGAGTTGAGAGAAAGATCACCCGAAATCCGATCCTGCAATGTTTCACAGAAGCCATAGTTGCTTTGAGTTAGTCCATCAACAAGGTTCTGCTTACATAGCTCTCCCAAACCTTGTTCACTGATGTGGCCTAGCCGTTTATGCCAAAGCAATGCTGTTTCTGCACTGTCAGCCGAAGTAGCTGTGTCAGCAGCACCAGCTTCTGTACTTCCATCTAGTACATAGGTATTATTACCTTGTCTAGTGCCTGTCATTAACACCAATGACCCTTTGCAGACTTTAGCCTTTCCATCTTTAAGACTCATATGATAGCCCCCTTTCTCAAATGTCCCTAATGACATTAGACTCCTTTTTAGACTAGGGATATACCTTACCTCCCTAAGAAGAAAGTCATTCCCATTCTTTAGTTTGATAATGACTGTGCCAAGTCCAATGATATCACATGGTCTATTATCTCCTAACTTTACAGACCCAAGACATTGATCTTTATACTCAGAGAAGTATTCCCTCTTGGGTGTCATGTGAAAAGAGCACCCAGAGTCCAAGATCCACTGACCAGTTTCACATGCACTTGTGACACTTAGCACATCTGCACTATCATAACCTTCAGACAGATCATCTTGTGATGCACTATTGCCTTGACTCTTTTGTCCATCATTTACCTCTAATCTTTTTCTTTTCCACTCTGGGCAGTCTTTCTTGAGGTGTTTGTCTGAGTTACAAACGAAGCACCTCCTTTTCACCTTAGATTTTGATCTAGACTGGTTCTTGTGCTTGTGACCTCTTTGTTCAGGTCTTCCCCTCACCAACAAGCCTTCTCCACCTTCTTCTTGACCTCCTGTTCTCCTCTTCAACTCTTTTGAGTTTAAAGCTGCCAGGACTTCCTCCATTGATAAAGACTCCCTCCCATACATGAGGGTGTCTACAAAGTGGTCATATGATGGAGGGAGCGAGGTGAGGAAGATAATTGCCTGGTCCTCATCTTCTAGTACAATCTCAATATTTTCAAGGTCCAAGATGAGTTTGTTAAACTCATCAGTGTGATCCTCAATTGACTTACTCGGATTCATCTGAAAAGTATAGAGTCTCTTCTTAAGGTACAGCCTATTGGCCAAAGACTTGGTCATGTACAATGATTCAAGCTTTGTCCAAATTCCAGCTGCAGTGGTTTCCTTTGAAACTTCTCTAAGAACTCGATCACCGGGGCTTAGAATGATTAAGCTATGGGCCTTATCCATGATCTCTTTCTTCTCTTTGGCTGTGAGAGTCGTCCGCAGTTGATCCGCTCCACCTAGGGCATCAACCACACCATTCTGAACCAACCGTGCTCGCATCTTGACTCTCCAAATACCGAAATCATTCTTCCCATCGAATTTCTCCAATTCGAATTTCGTCGACACCATTCTTGATCTTCAATTTACTACCTGTTTCGCCGATTCGAGCCCTAAACGAGGCTCTGATACCAATTGTTGTAAAATCGAATCAATAGAAACAAATCAAAGACAATCTATTCAATAGAATGAACGATTACATCAAGAATTACAACGAAAATGCACTCGGAAGCATTCGGAAGCAATGAACAATGATTACCCACTAACCGACTTCTCCCCCCTATTTTAACTCGGAAGTTAACAAACATTAACAACCTAAGAATACAAATGACAACTTACACCCCTCTAAGATGCAAAAGTTACAATATAACACCCTGTACTTTATTAAAACTTCTATGATTGACTTTATCTTCAACACATATACATTGCATTATTTGAACTCAAAACTTTGTTTGAAGAATACAGTACTTTATTAACATGTCATCTTAGTGACAAGTTGGAAAATTTAATCGACGGTTGAGAAGAAAAACATACTTTTGCTCACTTAACCGAACATACTTAGAAAAGTATCAAGCACCGATCAACCACATAGATTTGATATGATCTTCTCAAAAGTAAAGAGTTAGGTAGATCTAAATGAGAGATTACTACATTTGGAAAAAGAAGTAGAACAATGAAATGAGTTAAATATGAAATAATTATCTAAAAAAATAATTTGTATGAAATTTTTTTAAATATAGGGTTAAATATAGAAATATTAATTTAAAATCGTTATCTGTATAAACAATAAGTGTATTCGCAATTTTTGTCACCATATAACCATTGTTTGAACATATATCTTACTATTATATGTTGTATCTTTTACCAACATGAATCATACACATAATAATTAATGCATCTATCTTTGTACGACTTACGCAATCCTCTAAGCAGGTTTATGACTAATTTTAGAAAGCTCATTGGAAAGCAGTTATAAAGTAGATCATGCAATTTTTGAAGGGTATGAGTGCCATTTGTCTGGTTTATGGCATCAATAACTTAATTGATGATTTGGATGGCTAAGCAGACTTATTTCACAGCTATAGCGGGGAAAGGAGCACACATTTGCATCGTCGGCGTTGAACTTGAGACAAGTCACATACATTGCAATGGTTTCGGTCCGTAACATTGAACCCTCCTTAAAGGCCAACGACCTCATTGGTTACGACTAGTTCTCTCCAGACCATCACTCCATGAGACACCATTATGAGTTTGGATCTGATACCATTGTTACGGATCAATTATAAGAATTTATTTTAAAAGACTAGTATGGCATATAAAAGAACTCAGTTAGTCTAGAAATTACATATTTATTTCTCATGTTTGTGAAACAAAACTCATATCTTATAATGTTTCAGTCCGTAATAATTGAATACATGTTAACAACATAAGTGATAAACTCAACATAGTCAAGTTGAAAGTTTTGGAACATTCAAAGAAGAATATATCTATGGTTTATGCTTATGTACACCGATCAACTCAGCACGTTAAACCTTGAGTTGGTGTGATTGTGTATGGTTTTCTTTTTATTGCATGTTGGTTTTGCCAAACTTAAAGCTATTCATATTTCATATCTTAAAGTGGTAATGTATGTTGATGCATCAATAAGAACATAAAAGGATTGAAAGTGACAGAAGGCAGAAATCATATTCGAGAGAAAAGACAATTTCCTTCCAAAAATAGTAAAGTTTTGTTCTTAGTTGTGACACGTGGTAGAGAGAGAATGAACACGTGGTAGACAGAGAGAGAGGTAATTGAGTGAGGGAAGAAAATGAATGAATTATAATTGATGGGCCACGTGGGAGATAGAAGTTAAATGAACGATAGACAATGGTCAACGTATGTATGTTTTACTTTTTTTTCACTGTTTCTCAATTTTAGGTAGCTGTGCTTTTTATAATCTTTTAATTTTCCTATCAACGTTTGGTCGTAAATTTTTTAATCAGCATTTAATCGAGAATTTTTTCGACTGGTGAATGTTAATGTATAAATCATTGAAACCAAATCTTACAAGTACTAAGAGTTTAGTCCTGAATTTTTTCGGCTCGCGAATACTAATGTATAGTCATCGAAACAAAATCTTACAAGTTTATAGTCGAAACCAAATCTTACAAGTGTATAGTCGAAACCAAATCTTACAAGTGTATAATCGTCGAAACCAAATTTTAAAAGTTCACAAACAATAAATATATATAGTTTATAAGAAAAAACAACTAAAATATAAGAATGCAATACTACACATTCAAACTAAGTAATTAATATGAAATTTTCCAATCTAAAGTTAATCAACACATTCAAACTCTATAGTGTCTAGACATAGGTTGATAAGCAACTATAAAATATAATCACCTTGTTAATTACAAAATACAACACAAACCAACTCATTTACATGAGGAACTACCTTGATTTACAACCCTAAATCCTATAGAAACTAAGAGTTTATTGTAATTATTATTTCTACAAAGATCCCCAAACACAACAAAACAAACACAAACTTCTGTACCCCCTTTGTTTCTCTACTTCTACTCTTGTTCACCATGTTCAACTGCCCACTTATCACAAAAAGATACCGACACCCGACCGCTGCCGATCGATCATCACCCGCTGATCAATGATCATATATATGAATGCATCACAACCCCCTTTATGCTTTTGGGATCAATTCTTCCCATTCATGGAGATAAGTTTCTGTTTGATCTTTGCCCGATTGTTCGTCGCCGAATATCAGTTCATCCTCCATCAGTTTCTCCCACAATATATAGCTTTCTGAATTGTAATCTGACCCATTTGATCCAGATTTGTCACTAGTGTTTTGATCTTCAGGTGGGCTTACTGATCCATCAGACGAAAACACATTTGTATACGCATCTGGTTCAATCATACTCCACACTTCTTGAAGACGATTGAGATCATCAGCACAAACTGTGTTTAGCATTTGCTCAAGCTTCCGTTTTTTGCACATTTCAACACTACCCGTTTTTCGTTTTTGCACCAGATGATGCAAAAGCTTAACGAAAACTGGATTTCTAAACGCTTTCGACATGAACACTAGCAACTGTTGTTGCTTGAACTCCATCCGTAGCATGCGTTCTTGAACCATTTCCAAATGTTTTTCGGTGTTTTCTTGTTGTTGTTTCATCTTCAACATCTCTTGTCTAAGTGTAATTCTATCTTTCCTTAGATTCTTGAGCTCAGATTCGATTGTAGAGTTTGTTTGATGAGCACAAGATTGTTGTTTTTCTTGTTTCTTGAATTCCTCCTGTTTTTGCGTATTTTGTGTTTGATTTGTTCTCCTCTTTATGTCTCTTAACAAATGCTTCTTACCCTTTTGGAAGTACTCGTTTGCGAATTCCCATCGATCTGGATCGATTTTCTTGAACCTCTATAACAAATTAACACTTAAAATCAGTCAACAAAAGTCAAATTGGACTCGCAAAACTAAAATCAACTAAGATAATATATTACACTAAGATCAACTATGTGTTTAAGCCGAGTAAAGGCCCAATTTTGTTTACAGTAAACCTCTCCATTTAAAGATAACACAATAAAAAACCAGCCATATGCGTAAAATAATTCAATTTCAATAAATATATTAGAAAGTGGATAACGTACGCCCTTAAGTTTCTTTCAAAAAATATAATAAAATACATATGTAGATATGAACAAATGCAAAGATAGAAATCAAAGTTAATAAACAAGCTAAAGGTAGCTTTAAGTGATTGCAAACAACTTACATAAGTGTTGAGTTGACGAACAAAGCTAGAGAAATTATTATGCTTAAATCTTTGAGGCAAAAGATCAGTAGAAAACTTGTGAGGATCCCAAAGAATAAAACTATCTTTAGAACTACTCCATGATATGATGGCATCTGTGGTTGGGTCATCCACCATTTCAAAAGTTTTCTTGAGGAACGGCGGAGGTCCACCGTCTCTCAGCCCTTCTATCGGCTTCGGAGCCCACACCGGAGATTTCAACAAACACCCATGAAGATCATCACCACCACCACCACCGACAAAATCATCCTGCTCATCAAAAATCAACATGGGTTCTTCTTTAACCTTCATTATCCCTTCTTCTTCTTCTTCTTCTTCTTCTTCTTCTTTGATTTTGAAGAAATCTTGACCACCACCACCGTCGTCACCAAACTGATCAACCAGAATCGGTTCTTTTACTGCTGCCATACGTATATGATCATATATGGGAAGATACAGAAGAATTGAGGTTTTGTGTGTTTGAAGGAGAAAGATTGAAAATTTTGTTGTGGGATTGAAGGTATAAGAAGGATTGTTGCTGGTGGGTAGCGGTGGTGGGGTAGAGATAGAGGTGTCAAAAGACTCATGGAGGTGCTGCCATTTGTATAGTCCAAATCTGAGACATGTATGTGTTACTTGGACCCACTTCATCAATGTTCACTTTACTTTTTGGTGAAATATGCACTTTGGACCCCTCACAAATCCAACCTATATCATGATATGCTTTTGATAGATTTGGATTTGTATTAATCTAATCTAAATCCTAATATAACAACAAAACCTAATATCTTGTTTTAACTTCAAAGCCATCACTACTTAACGAAGATTTATATTTATAGTTGTTGTTTTTTCATAATTAGCTTAATGACTCATATACTATGGATACAACATAAGTTAGGTTGACGCTTATAAACGAACCGAACAGAACGGAACTTTATTTATGTTCATTCGCTTAACATTCACCTTTTTACAAGAGGTTCATGAGCAATTAACCGAAATTATTGTTCAGTTTGATGATTAATGAACTGAAAGTGTTCACACAGTTCACGAATTATAACCAAACAAGTGCAAACAAACATACAGTAAAACCTCTATAATCTAATAATGTTGGAACCGAGAAATTTTATTAATTTAGCAAGATATTATTATATCGATAAATTAATAAATTATTAATTTAAAGAGTTGACTTATATTCGTGAGCAACTCTCAAATTAATGCATTGACCTTTAAATTTTTCATGTCCGTTCACTTTACCAATATGAATAATCAGAAACAATGACCTTCAAAATTCACATATTATATGAACTTGTCAAGATGCAAATAGATCTAGATTCCCATGTATATTTACTAAACAATTCAAGAATTTTAAATTATTTTAGTAATTATTCATTTATAGTTCGATGGGACCAATATATAATTACATTGGAATTTCAAAAAAAAGTATTATCTTATTATTTTATTGATTGGGGTCTAACTTTGTATTGGTCACAAGTTGGGACCGAACAAATTATTAATTTTATCAAGATTATTAATTTATTGAATATTAAATAATAGAGGTTCTACTATATATTATTTAAAAAGGTTAACATTCTTAATTTAAAACATTAAACATAACCACGTTAAAGAAATATTAAGTAAAATAAATATTAAGTAAAAAACTTGACATAATAATCATAAATATAATCTTCCCAAAATTAATAATTTATTATATAAAATAAAAAATGAATAAAGCTTTTAACCTTTAATGATGACATGTCTTCTAAATCAAATATTAAAAAAGTATGAAATTACGGTTTATGATTAGAAAGCTTGGGAAAAAAATTAATCTCATCATTGTTTATAGAGATGTATATGTCACGGGTTGCAACAGATTCTCTAATTTAAAATTTAACATCTTTATTATTATTAGGCCTAAACAAAATCAATCACATCCTTAATCAATATATTATTAGATTTATGAATCCAACATCGCAGCCGACTTGTGTCTAGAACCGCCATATGAAGTAGTACGTCTAACAAGATCACCGTGAACCGGAGCCAAGGAAGGTAGTTTTTATTATAATAGGGTTTAACTAGGATTCGAACCCACACGTTGCCGTGGGGTTCTCTTATAACGCCATGGAAGCGATATTAACATGTATGGATGACGTCATGGTTGTACAAAGATAGGTTGTGTCTGCTCGACTAAATATAAAGAAGGAACAATACCTGAAACGAAGATGAAGGGCCTGCTGATGGTGCGGTTGTCGGGGTGCGGTGCAGCTGGCGGTGCGGCTGGGGGTGGTGCGGCTGCAGATCGACCGGTGTTGCGGCTTGCATCTGCTCTTTAAAGTGGTAATGTAATATTTTCAGATAATCATATGTTTGAGCTCCACAAATTCGGGTTTGTTTAAGAATTAAAAGATGAAATTCACAAAAATGAGTTTAACTATTAAAGACAGGGAGTGAGGTTCCTATTTTACTATTCATTCACTTGATGCGTAATATTTTAGCAAGTACCTGGTCTTGACAAACACGATATCACAAACCGCACAATCTGTCCAAAAGAACCCCAATATACTATCTGACTCGGACTTTGACTTTTGACTAAAAGTCTCCCCTGTTTCTCTAACCCAAAACTGAACCTCATGATTCGATCTTTGAACAGCTATAAGCTTCAAATCTAAAGAACAGCGGACAGACAGAACCGGCCCCTCGCTTATTGAGTCAGTTGTTGGAGAAACATCAGAAGTGAAGGGAGAAACTTTCCAGGATACGACCTGACATGCAGCACAAACTCAAAGATTACAATTTGTGCAAATTTAGCTACAAAAACACTATAATATGATGAACTAATATTTGGCCTCTACAAGATATAACAACCGAACAAATAAGCAAAGAAACTTACATGGGTCTAAACAACAGTTACCTGGTCAGAGATTGATGAAATTAATAGCTTATTTCCATCATCATAAAATAAACCTCTTGATCCATCATATCTGCATTTTAAGGGTGGATAATGTATGTACGCATGCGATAACGCACCAGATCCACCAAAACCAACCATGGGTTGTGAACTGGATGCACTGGACATTTAAACCAGCTTTTAACACTTGAGGGCTAATGTTTGAACTCCACAATCACAGGGAAAACTTATCTGAGAAATACACTGAAGAACAAAAATAACGATGAAGTTCAGTTTCATGATTAAAAAGAAACAGAAGAGTATCTAAATCTTTGAGCTAAGATATTTAACCTTATTATAAAAGTACAAATATATATGTAGCTCTGATATATCTGTGAAGAAAAATGCTGTAAAATTATGGCTTTCCCTTAAGCTGCAGAAGAAAGATAAGCAATTTGGTGGAAGTATTAGTTAGAGAAACACAAAACCAAGTTATAAAAGGTAACAAATTTCAAACATATATTGAGCAATCAATACCACGTTCTGCATGCAATTCTTTAATGCAAGAAATTCTTTCAAACACATATCACGTTCAATCTGAGGAACCTTTGCTGCAACACAACTCCCGTATTCTTTTGCCTGCAATTGTTTATTAATAGACACAATGTCAAGACTTATCCAAAAGTTACTTTTGCAAAATGTCCTTATTCAATCAACAGAACATATATGAGTCAAGAGAGTTAATAAGGATGTACCCACGTCTGGCCCTAATATGCAATCCCAACATTACCTGAAGGCCCTAAGAAGTTCAGGGGTGTGCAGAACCTGGAAGCCCTACTAGGGAGCATTCCCCAAGGGGTATATGGTCTATCTCTGTATCTTCCTTAAAGCTAGCAAGGGACTGGTTATTTCCCGCTAGCAAGGGGCTGGTTATTTCCAGCATGTAATCTACCAATCTCTTTTCCCTGCATATAGAAAACATCATCTGCCCAATCAAAACATAAATTACTGTAAAATCTAGCAACAAACATATTATTATGCATCTACATTCTCCAAACAAAAAAAGTATCCATCTAGATCAAAGAAATGACTATTTTGATGCAACAAACCTCAAGTCAAAGTATCATTATCATTTATTAATACTCCTAATTTCGTTTTTTCTTTTTTTACAATATCATCTTCCTGCATAAACACAGAAACACTAAATCTTGATGAAACAAATTTAGTTCATCTTAGAAGGTAATTATCGTTTAAAATAAAATTAAAATCATAATCAATCTTAGATCTAAGAAGTTCAGATCGTCTTCTCCGACAAAACTCAATGAAAATCTCACAATCACGAACTCAAATCTCATCACAATCGCATACAAACACCACAGATTCAAATCGATACGAGCAAAATTCAAACAACAAATCGAGAAAACTCACTTGTTATTCAGCAGATTCTTCACAGCCACCACAGAACCATCACGAACAACACCTCTATACACAACTCCATACCCTCCTTCTCCGATCACATTCTCCACCGCGAAATTACTCGTCGCAACTTCAAGCTCACTCAAACTGTACCACCTCCCCCACCCCAAACCACTCATATTCTCCACCGACACCATCGTTGTTGTTGAAGTAACCTTCGTCAGATTGACCGGATCAAACACCTCCTCCTTCACCTTCTTCTTCCCCGTCTGCTGCTCATCACCATCACTCCAAAGCTCCTCATGGAGCTCCAAACCCGACGACACATCTGCTGCTCCGAGACGATGTGGGTTCAAAGAGCTTGATGGAAGAACAAAGCTTCGGAAATGGCTTCAGGGGTGAATTTAGGTTTGGGGATTAGGGTTTTGTTGGTACGGTGACACTGTAGCCACCGACCAAAGGTATTAATATGAATAGATAATAACTAATAAGCATGATTTTAACTAACTTTTCATGATCTGTTTCAATCTTATTAAATTAACCTAAACCAATTTCGTTCTTAAAGTAGCGAAAACGTTTCATTGACGAACTGATGAATATAGGTTCGATTTCTTCATATATCTTCGCTACATGGAGAAACACGATCTAGTTGAAGAAATAACCACAAATTTTGTTTTAGATATGTTGCAGCATGTGGGTAAAGATGCCATCTCGCTAATAAGAGACGATGAAAACAATCTTTTGTAACATCGCGTATTTCGTTAAACAAAAGTTAACAATGTTAAATACTAAAAATAATTGCTATTATGCTCACAATAATAATTTTATTATTACTATTATTAATAATGATATTATTAATAATTATATTAATAATAATAATGTTAATAATACTACTAATAATAATAAGAATAATAATGGAAAAATAAGTTTAATTATGAACCTTTTTACATGAAATAATAACCATCTAAACCTTCAGGGGTTTAACTGTAAATTAGATAAAACCAAAACAAAACTTTGGTTTTTAGTTGTTAACTATTACAAACCACAAGGACTATTATTGAAAATTCGAAAATAACCAACCCCACACCCACTTCTCCTTCCCGACATTTCTTCCCCAATTTCATCTACTTTTTCGGCCAAATTGCATCCAATAATTGAGCACTAAACTTATAATAATACAATTAAACGGAAATGAACGAATATATTGTTATCAATCGAATTCTATGTTCAAATTCATACAAAACAAACACCAACATCACCTTCGAACCCCACTCGAACCGTCGGACCTGCAACTTATCCAAAACCCCATCTTCAATCAATTTTATTCAAAATTAACAAAGAGCTTTGCTTCCAAATCGTCATTCGAAGATTCCCTCAAGTTTAATTTGATTATAATCCCCGTTTGAGCAACATTCGATTTGCACCTCCGTCGCGATTGTTCTACGTTCTGTTCGGCTTCAATCCATCACCAAAACGGTAATTAAACATACATACATATTTGATTTTACACGGGCAATAAAAGCCCTATGATTACAGATCCTATCAAAGTCGAATTCTTGTTCAATTTCGTGGGATTCGAACCTAGGGCTCACAGGGAATTGGGGGAATTGGGTTGAACATATTATAAACATTTGGAACTGGTTTTTACCGCGGCCAAGGCCTTTAGCTGACCGGTTCCTGCGTTCCATGTAATCCAAGAGGTCCCGGGTTCGACCCCGGGCACCTACACATTTTTTTAAAACCTCTTTTTGAGCCTCTAAAAATTATAAAAAAATTTGTAAAAATTATAAAAATGTTTTTACAAACATTAAAATTTTTAAACAACTAAAATTATTTTTCTGAAATTTATTTTAACACTTTATCTATTTTTATTAAATGTTTTTAATAAATAAAACTACAAATAATACAAAACTATTTAAACAAAAGTGAACTTCAAATAATAATTTAAATTATTAAATTATTATTCGATATTATATTAATTTTAATTTATTCAAATAATAATTGTTATTGTTTAAATCAGGATTAAATATAACAAGTGTTATATTTAAATCATTTCAAATAACAATTTCATTTCTTTTAGTTATATAAATAATTAAATATTTTAATTAATTATCATAATTAATTAAATAAAATTAATTATTTGTTTATTTTTCGACACGTTAACAATAAATCAAACCGATACGTAAACTGATACGTTTATTTTAAAATTCTAAACATAATCATTTTTAATAAATTCATTTTATTTATTTCAAAACATTTCAACTAAATAAATTATTTAATTTAAACTACCATTCAAAACCCAATGGAAATCCTAATACATTCCCAAATTCCCAAATCATTATTATTCTAATTCGAGATACCGTTCCTTAGGTTAATCGTAAGGAAATCATTGGTATCTAATCTATTACATCCAGATTCTAATCTCATCAATCAAGTGAGTATTCATATCCCCTTTTATATCATTTCCTATTTGGGGGAAATCATGTGATACAATATATTCAATCATGATATTCTATTATTGTTTCATTCTAAATTCAATTCAAGACAGGTTATGTTATTACTTGCAATTATGTGAACATACTATGGTAAACTGGACGACAGTAAAACCCTAATTCAATCAATCAATCCTGGTAACAATGTAGATCTACTGGTTTGGATAACCCACCCCATATGGCTTACGAGTGGTGATTGTACCAGAGGCAGGAGTTAATCTATGGTGTATGTGTGGAGTCTATTATATGCAAGTGTCAAGTCAAGGGGTTGTTATTGTGTCGGTTTATCTATATGCTTTACTATTGCAATATAAGTCTTAACGTTACCTTGTGAATTGGATTATTCTCAATCAATCAATCAATCTATATGTATACTCAAAACGATGATTACTCACCAGCTAATTCGTTAGCTGACTTTATTTTCTCACATGATTTCAGGTTAAGCAAGCTAGTGGACTTCTACTTGATCATATAAGTCCTGGACTTAGTCAAAACAAAAGACAATTATTATTTGTGACTTTAATTGTTATATTTGTATCTGTTAAATTCATGTTATCCTGTAATCTGATTTTAATATTATTTCCACTATTAGACAATCATGTGTTATGAACAATCAATCATTCCCTCGTCCGCTCCGATGATTCCGCCGTCGGTCGGGGTGTGACAACAATCCCTGTGATACTGTAATCTGATTTTAATAAACATTCGAGCCCTAGATCGATCAAAGCTCAAATTGAGGGGAATTGGGGGAATTCGAACCTAGGGCTCACAGGGAATTGGGGGAATTGGGTTGAACAGATTATAAACATTTGGAACTGGTTTTTACCGCGGCCAAGGCCTTTAGCTGACCGGTTCCTGCGTTCCATGTAATCCAAGAGGTCCCGGGTTCGACCCCGGGCACCTACACATTTTGACACCAACGATTGGTATCAAAGCTCAAATCGAAACCACAAATACAAATACAACAATCGAAACCACAAATAATAATTGTCTTTTATTTAACTAAGTTCGTGTCTTAAATGAGCACGTAGAAGTCCATTATCTTGCTTAACCTGAAATCATGTGAGAAAATAAAGTCAGCTAACGAGTTAGCTGGTGAGTAATCACAGTTTTGAATATACATATAGATTGATTGATTGATCCATCGAGAATAATTCAATTCACAAGGTAATATTAAGACTTATATGGCAACCGCGAAGCATATAGATAAACCGACACAATATAAACCCCTTGACTTGACACTTGCATATAATAGACTCCACACAAACACCATAGATTGACTAATTGCCTCTGGCATAATCACCACTCGTAAGCCATGTGGGGTGGGTTATCCAAACCAGTAGATCTACCATTGATACCAGGATTGATTGATTGAATTAGAGTTTTACTGTCATCCAGTTTATCACAGTATGTTCACATAATTGCAAGTAATAACATAACCTGTCTTGAATTGAATTTTGAATGAAATAACAATAGAATATCATGATTGAATATATTGTATCACATGATTTCCCCCAAATGGGAAATGATATAAAAAGGGGATATGAATACTCACTTGATTGATGAGATTTGAATTTGGACGTGATAGATTAGACACCAACGATTTCCTTATGATTAACCTAAGGAACGGTGTCTCGAGTTAGAATAATAACGATTTGGGAATTTGGGAATGTATTAGGATTTCCATTGGGTCTTGAATGATAGTTTAAATTAATTAATTTTATTTGGTTTGAATGTCTTGAAATAAACGAATTTATTGAAAGTGATTATGTCAATAATTTTAATAAAAATTTATACGTGTAAGTTATACATTTATACAATTTTTTTAATAAATTGTATATGTATAATTATATTCATAATTATATATAATCAAGTAATTATATATAATTATATGTATAATTATATACATGATTATATGTATATAATACATTTATACATAAGTAAACATAACTATGTATTGTATGTAAATTATATACATGAGTTATAAATTGTATACGATTATGTAAAATGTAATTTATTCAAATAATAGTTGTTTCGGTAATTGAATAATATATAACTATGTATATATATTGGGTTCAATTTATTTATTGTATAATTATGTATTATACACTAATTATAAATTGGTAGAAACATAATTTGTTATTTTATTTATTTAAAACAAATAAAATAAATAAATAAGATATAAAAATAAATTTCAGAAAGTAATTAAGTGGTTTTAAAAATTTTTAATGTTTGTAAAAATGTTTTTATGATTTTTAGAATTTTTTCTGAATTTTTTAAAGGCTTAAAAGGCCTTAAAAAATAGTGTAGGTGCCCGGGGTCGAACCCGGGACCTTCTGTATGAAATGGAAGCATGGAACCGGTGAACCGAAGGCCTAAGCCGCGGTCATGATCCGGTTTTTAATTCTTTTAAACCAATATAACCAAAACCCCAAATCCAATTCGAGCCCTAGATCGATCAAAGCTCAAATTGAGCATGAATTCGACTTAGATAGCTTCGGACCAATGTTGTTAGGACCGGATCGGACCGGCCGGTCCGACCGGTTCGACCGGGATTCGGAGGCCTGTCCGGTCCGGTCGAGGGTGGTTCGTTTTTGGAGCGTTGAACCGGCCGGTTCGAACCGAGTCGGCGGTTGGACCGGCCAACCGGTTCGGGTCCGACCGGATTTTGATTTTTTTTTTTTTTTTTGATTTTAGTGGGTAAAAACGGGGTGTTAAACCATAAATTAGTACTTTGTATATACAAATATAGTTAAGTTTTATATATAACTATAAAATATATGTATAAATCATATATAAATTACTTATATTTAATTACATATATAAATATAATTAAAATATAGTTAAATCCGGTCCATCCGGTCCGACCGGTCCGACCGGTCCGACCACCAAACCAGTAAGCCGTCCGGTTCGACGTCCGATCCGGTTATGAGAACATTGCTTCGGACATCATGGGGCTTTTGTTCCCCATGATGTATCGAGTATGTATGTGTGTGTAATTTACCCGTACGATGTTCGATTGAGGTTGAACTCTTCAAGAACAGGTCGCGGCTCGTAGGGTAATCGTTTGATGCTCAAAACACAACGATAATCAAATTAAACTTAGGGGAACTTTCTAATGATGATCTAGATGGAAACCCCTATGTTAATTTCGATTAAAATCGAGTGGAAGTTGGTTAGAATCGGAGTTGCAGGTCGCGATGAAGGTGGTGATCGAATTCTGTGTTTGTGTTTGTGTTTGGTGAAATTGAAACCTGAGTTCGATTAGGTATGTAATAATGATCGATTTTGTAGCTTTAATTTGTTTATTGATGTTGCTTGAGTGGGTTTATTGAGTGGTATCGAATCCGAGAATAAAGTGAAGAATTTAACCGTTTGTTTGACCGATTCAACACGTGTTTTTGTTGGAATTCCATTAGAATTGGATCCAAGGAAACTTTCGGTGGAATTGTGGGGTTCAAATTTGATAATTTGACTGATTTTGGTCGGGAATTTTTGTGATTTCGATGTGAAATCTTTGGATTCGAATTTACCGATGATTAATCGTGTTTAATGGGTGCCTTGAGTTCGAAACTAGTCCACGAGTGTATTGGAACCAGTTTTGTGAGTTAAAATTGAGCAATATCATCGTTTTGGCTTCGCCGGAGCTCGGCCGCTCGCCTGAAAATCGAGGGAGAAGCCGGGTTTTTAAAAATTTTACACAATCAGTCCCTGCGGTTTCAAGTTTATTATTTTATGTTTGAAACTTCTTATTAAGTTTCCAAATTGGCAGAAATAACCCCTGGACTTTATTATTAATATTGTTATCATCATTAATGTTATTATCATTATTATTATAATTATAATTATTATTATTATTATTATTATTATTATTATTATTATTATTATTATTATTATTATTATTATTTAATATCGCAAGCTTTATAATTGGAATCCCCACGATTGTATTATTAACAAATGTTAACATAAGTGAATATAAAAAAAAAATACGGGTGGTTACAGTCTCCCCTGCTTTAGGAAGACACCTAAGATTAGAACATCCTTTGAACTTGAGTGATCAAATCACAAGTTTCCTTTTGCGTATGTTTCAGGTTTTGTTTCCTTATATCTTGCCCGTCCTCTGCTACCAAACTGCACACTCGCTCTATGTAGTGATGATGATGGTGGTAGAAGAAGGTTTGGGTTTCATCAATCTCATATATGTATCTCCTTGTCACTACATCGTTGCCAGTCTTTATTATTTAAGTGATGAGAAGAGAGGTAATTGCTCAATCATGGAAAATGGTGGTGGCTGATCTGTTGCAAACCTATCTTTACTTGTGGGAAAGTCCAATGTTAACAATGAGATTATGATCGAACGGAGAAAGAAAGAAGGTTTTGACTATAGCTTGTGGTTATGAGCTTCAAGTGGTCTAGTTGATGGTCTTTGGTTTTTGGTTGACGAGATGATTGATGAGTATACGATGAGGTGAACAACATGGTTCCTTCTAATTCAGCACGGGGAAATGGAAGAAATGCCATGATAACTTGTTGAGGTAAAAAAGAAACAACCTAGTTAAGGTAACAGAAAATGAGTATTTTATAAAATCAATATTATAATTTTATTATTATTGTATAAAGTTTTTGCAAAGATATACCACACCCCAATGAAAGAAATTAGTTTTGTGACTTTCTTATTGAAACATGATGGCGACATTAAGTGCATGTTTGAGATTGTTTATTTTTTCTTACTTTTGACTTATTAACTTTTGAGAAATTAATAAGTCAAAAAAATGTTGGCAAAGCAATAGTATATTAAAACTTACTTTTCATATGAGGTAAAAATGAGATTTTGAAAAGTAAGAAAATAGTTACTTATTAATTTTTAAAAATTTATTTTAGTCTAATTTCCTACTCTTTATTACTTTCCGTTAACTCTCATCATTTTTAAAGTATTTCTGATCATTTTATAACATTTTAGTTTATAAATTAATTCATTTATTTTTCTAAAAAACTTATTTTTAAAAGTTACAAGTTAATAAATACTTTTTATCAAAATATTTTTCAATCAAATAAACAATCCCATGCTCCAAAACCAAACGCCTAATGTATCAACTGGAAAACCCAAAACCCTAATTTGGTTTCCTCACATAGAGAACGCAGAGAGTGAGAAGAAATGGTGGTGAGGCTGAGATTGGCGAGGTTGGGATGCCGAAACAGACCATTTTACAGAGTTATGGCCGCCGATAGCAGGTCTCCCAGAGATGGAAAACATATCGAAGTTTTAGGATACTATAATCCTTTGCCAGGTTCATCATTCTACCTTCACATCTTTTTTCTTTTTCAACCACAAATTTTGGACTTTTAACTTAAGATTCTGAAACGGATTGTTAACATTTGGGGGAAACTGGAACAGATTAAGTTCAATCGGTACGTTTGTAACTAATGGTTGAAGATTGATTGATGAGAGGGAACGAAATTTTGGATTCTTTTGATTGGGACTATGTTAAATTAACGGTATTAGGGATTGCAATCGATATATTGCAAGAACTGTTAATTGCTTAATTCTACTCTTATTTGATTGAATTTCAAATCAATTGAGATGTAAATCAGGATAAATGTTGTTGATTTTTATTTTTGTTGTGATTTGTGCGATTTCGCTTGTAAACTTAAGTCACTTTCGCTATACTACTTGTTGATTAATAGTTGGTTGATTATCTGGTTAATGCAGGTCAAGATGGTGGTAAACGAATGGGGCTTAATTTCGAACGAGTGAAGTAAGTTGTTTGATACCCCATTTTCATATAAGTATTGATTTTCATGTGATTTGAATCATTTGACACTATTGATTTTGCTGTCAGTAATGTTACAAGCAGTTGTACACATTCATTGCTCGTCTTTTGCATTTCAGTGGACACTGCACAGTCAATTCATGATAGGCTTCCTTGGTGGAACTTTAGTTTTTAGTTGATGATTGCACACATAAATTGGGAATGTGGACTTACTTTTGTGTCACAATTATATGATCCGTATGTTGTGTCTCTAGTTGATGAATATTACTTTTCTTTTCTAATTTTAAACCAAATGGGTAGTAGTTGAAAAAACAGCCTTTCTTGCTTCATTCTAGTTAATGGTACTACACTACTACATCCATTCTAAGGAAGCAGTTTTCATTTAGGGAAAATGTCAAGCCTTAATTAAACAAACCTTGTCATTCTAGACAGTAATTTTTTTTTAATTTTGTTGTCATGGAAGAGTATTTTAGACGTTTGATTAAGTTTATACTCCTTTAGTTAAACATTCCAAGTTAGGCATTGCAAAATTATAGGAAATAGAAGTATCGTGATTCTTTCTGTGAAACTAGTAATTTTTGAAAAATGGTTTGTAAAATCAGTGGTTTTTAATCAATCAAACTAGTGGTGACTGGTGATGGCAGTTGCTAACCATGGATCCAGCATGTCTTGAATTTGAGAAGTGGTTGAATCAGTTATGGTTTGATGGGTGATAGTACCGTAATTCTAGACCATGGTCCACGGAGTTGAATCCATAGTCCTCAATTGCAGATTCCGGCATCCCATCAGATCACTTCTAATTCAGTCAGTTCTTTAATATTGAGACATGTTGAATCCATGATTAGCAACCGTGACCTCCCTAGTTAATATAGCTTTTTCAAAATTACTATTTAGATATGTTAAAAAAAATTAGCATTTACTTTAGGTGTAAACCTTACAATTTTTTTAAGAACCCTGGTTTGCTTTTATTAACCCTGATTTCTATTATTATCTATAATTTCTGAATTTTCATTCTTTTGTTTTGATGGAATGCCAAAAGTGCACTTTTTTTATACCAATCTGGTATCCCATATAATTGTGATCAATAATATGGGGATGGTCAACACCAGTTGATGGATGATGGAGAAAGTCGGTAATGCGGCTTATGTCCCTATTCAGCAGTTAAATTAAAATTCTCTTACGGTAAGTTGATAATACATGTAAGAAAAATAAACAATTAAATTAAACGATTCTTACAGTAAGTTGATAATCATGTAAGGAACATTACCAGCATACTTAATTTCTTCAAAAACCAAATATACCATGTGGTACATGCTGCCTTTTTAGGTCAGGTTGATTAATTTTTATCTCTTAAAAATAATTAGTGTATTTCGAAGTTAATGAAAAAGTGATCATTAAGCTAAAGTTGTATAACATAAATACAAAAAAAAGAGAAATGATGGTGTTAAAATATTTGGCCAAATCAATATGTATTCTAACTAGGGAAGTTATTTCACTCCTCTTTGATCTGTTAGGTTTATTTTCTTTTGTGTACAGATATTGGCTCTCAGTTGGTGCACAACCATCAGATCCAGTTCAACGTCTTTTATTTAGAGCCGGGCTGCTACCACCACCACCTATGGTTGCAATGGGCAGGAAAGATGGTCCCCGTGACATCCGCCCAGTTGACCCATTGACTGGACGAGTCTTGATGTCTGAGCAATCAACCAATACTAGTAATGAATCTGTGGATACTTGAGAAATAACCTGTGAGACATGCTACTTTTGCCTTTGGTTTTGGGGTTGGTTTTTATGGTTAAGGTTATATCTACTTGCTATGTTATAATGTAGTAAATCTATGATGCTATAATGATATTGATTTGTAGCAAAAGCTGGTAATTTGATTTTGGGTCTTCATTAACTTTGCAGCTATTGTTATTTCCCCTTCGATTTTAACAACTTGACGTTTTTGTTCAGACTTTCGGGGCGTTTGGGATTACTTGTTTAGACAACTTATGTGATTATGTTGTTTATGAAACATACCAGTGCTATTGGGTGCTTGGATGAATAAGAATACTTATGTTATTTGCTAATTTTATTGTAAATTTTATTGGATTAGTAAATAGAGGTGCATAATGTAATGAAATGAATGTAAGTGAGTGGGTATTATCTGAGAGGAATGGTTGTAGTTTTACTTGATAATGCTTGGGTTGTAATAATTATAAAAACTGATAGATTGGTCATGATAATAATCAAACTTTTAAATCAAACCACTATACTATATATCGTTTCTTTGTCTCTATCATAAACGTATTTTAATATATTAAACAGAAGTTGTATAAAAATAGATTTGTTTAGGCTAGCGAGTCAAGTTTGACATGTATAGCTTAGATTCGAGTTTAAGTATCAAACGGGCTCCTATATAGGAGGAGACCAAGCGTGTTACTGCTTGTATTGATTTGAAATATCAAATAGATCTCGAGTAGTTTACGACTTGTTTGTCTCCTTCACTGAATTGTTACAAGATATGTCCTTTTAAAGGCTTAAAGGTCTAAAGCATAATTTTAGCCCGGTGTCCAGGCCCTGAGGCTTGTCCTGACTAATCTTGAATATAGTTATGGGTTAATATATATTTTTTATATATCTAATCAATGTATGTCTTGTTATATTGTTCAAGAGCTTTTTGTTAACCAAATTGTTTCTTCATGCAAATGTTAACATGTATATATATTTTTTGTTTAGATTATTTATTATCATGAATTTAATAAAGGACAAATTATATATAGAACTTTTTCAAAGATGATTGAGATAAAAGGAGTTTTCATATATTCAAAGATGGATGCCGTTTGACATACTATAACCTCCACGAGTAATTCGGGTCCCGATCATGACCTTGGTCCTCAAGTTAGCGTGCTTCCCAAATAATATTAAATTTATGATCCACTTCACACCTCCTTTTTCAACCAAACAATTTATTCATTTATTTATATAATATTATTATTACACCGTTCTTTTTCTTTATTAAGAAAAACATATAACAACAACAACAAAATACTCGGTATATTCTAATAGAAGTATGGTCTGGACGGAATTAGCAAATCTTTTCTTTATCTTTTAAGATAGAGAGACATATAGCGGGAATACTACAACTATGTATTTGTAAATATTAAATTATTTAAACACTCTTTGGAAATGAAAACCTATTTATATGAATCACCAGTCAACTTGATATCCTCAATCAAGCATTCATCAATTTCAGCCATACAAGTAATAAAACCTTAGGAAATTCCCCAAAGTTTACAACCATCATTCGGTTTCTCTAGTTTTCTGTGTTGTATATTCGTGTTCTCTTCAATTATGGTTTCGCAAGCAAAAGACGCGAGTTTCAAGAAACTCCAGTATTTATCACTTGTATCAAAGGTATGTACAGAACTCGAGTCGCATTTAGGGTTTAGTGATAAAGTTTTGGCCGAATTCATCACTGAAATTGGGCGAAAGTGCGAAACAGCTGATGATTTCGATACTAAATTGAAAAATAACGGAGCTGAGCTGCCAGATTACTTCGTTCGTACCTTATTAACGATAATCCACGCTATTTTGCCTCCGAAATCGATACCAACATCTGTTAAGGATACTACTACTCAGGATGATAATGGTGCTGGGAGACGATCCGGTGAGCCTGAATTGTATAAAGTGTACAGAGGGAGGGTGTCAAGAGTTATGGATACTGGTTGTTTTGTTCAGATTGTAGATATTAACGGTAGAGAGGGTCTAGTTCACGTGTCACAAATGTCTACAGAAAGAATTTCAAATGCAAAAGATGTAGTTAAACTCGATCAAAAGGTTTTCGTGAAGGTAATTTCAGTTTCGGGTCAGAAATTCTCTCTTTCTATGAGAGAGGTTGATCAGAACTCCGGTAAGGACCTGTTGCTGTTAAACCAGACTGCTACATCTAAGACGGGATTATCAGGGATAAAGATCAGTGGAGAAGATGTCGTTTCTGGTTCTCGCATGCCTTTGGAGAGAATGAATTCTCCAGAGAAATGGGAGGCTAATCAGTTAATTGCTTCAGGGGTTTTAGCTGTGAAAGATAATCCACGGTATGATGAAGAAATTACTGACAGAATGGTTTATCAAGAAGAAGATGATGACAAAGATCTTGAGATCGAGTTAAATGAAGACGCACCTGTCTTTCTACAAGGGCATAGGCATTATTCAATGGATATGTCACCGGTGAAGATTTTTAAAAACCCTGAGGGTTCGTTGAGCCGTGCAGCTGCTATACAATCAGCTCTCATAAAAGAAAGAAGAGAAGTTAGAGACCAACAACAAAGATCTTTGCTTGATTCCATCCCAAAAGATCTGAATCGTCCATGGGAAGACCCAATGCCCGAATCAGGGGAGAGACATCTGGCACAAGAGCTAATGGGATTCGGGTTGGCTGCATACGATATGCCTGATTGGAAAAAAGATTCTTTTGGTAAATCACTGACTTTTGGTCAAAGATCAAAGCTTTCTCTCCAAGAACAAAGACAAAGCTTGCCTATATACAAATTAAAGAACGAATTGATTCAAGCCGTGCATGATAACCAGGTTTTGCTTGTCATAGGCGAAACAGGCTCTGGGAAAACAACTCAGTTCACTCAGTATCTCGCCGAAGTGGGCTACACCACCAAGGGTAAAATAGGGTGTACCCAACCCCGAAGGGTGGCTGCACAGTCTGTAGCCAAGAGGGTGGCTGAAGAGTTCGGGTGTCGGTTAGGTGAGGAAGTTGGATACTCGATTCGGTTTGAGGATTGTACTGGCCCAGAGACCGTGATCAAATACATGACTGAGGGTATGCTTTTACAGGAAATTCTTAGCGACGAGAATCTATCTCAGTATTCAGTGATTATGCTTGATGAAGCTCATGAGAGAACAATGAATACTGATGTTCTATTTGGGTTATTAAAAGGACTAGTGAAGAGAAGACCTGATTTAAAGTTAATTGTCACTTCCGCCACATTGGATGCAGAAAAGTTTTCTGCATATTTCTTTAGCTGCAAAATATTCACAATTCCAGGTAGAACGTTTCCGGTTGAGATTCTTTACACTAAACAGCCTGAAAGTGATTATCTTGATGCAACTTTGATTACTGTAATGCAGATTCATTTGACAGAACCCGAGGGCGACATACTTGTCTTTTTGACCGGTCAAGAAGAAATAGATCATGCTTGTCAGTGTTTATATGATAGAATGAAAGGATTAGGTAAAAACGTGCCTGAATTGATAATATTACCTGTTTACAGTGCACTTCCTAGTGAATTGCAATCAAGGATTTTTGAACCTGCACCAATAGGGAAGAGGAAGGTGGTTGTTGCAACTAATATTGCTGAAGCTTCTTTAACAATAGATGGGATATTTTACGTGATAGATCCTGGTTTTGCTAAACAGAATGTGTACAACCCTAAACAGGGTCTTGATTCGCTTGTTATTACGCCGATATCACAGGCATCAGCTAAGCAACGAGCTGGGCGGGCAGGTCGTACTGGGCCCGGAAGGTGTTATAGATTATACACCGAAAGCGCTTTCAATAATGAAATGTCTCCAACCTCGATTCCAGAGATTCAAAGGGTAAATCTTGGGTTGATTACACTGAATTTGAAAGCTATGGGGGTGAATGATTTATTTGCTTTTGATTTCATGGACTCACCATCTACTCAAGCTCTAATTTCAGCTATGTCACAGCTATACACTCTTGGTGCTCTTGATGAAAAAGGGCTTTTAACTAGATTAGGTAGGAAAATGGCGGAATTCCCACTCGAACCACCTTTATCTAAGGTGCTATTAGCTAGTGTCGATTTGGGTTGTAGTGATGAAATTGTGACAATTATTGCTATGATTACAACTGGGAATATCTTTTATAGACCTAAGGAAAAACAAGCTCAAGCAGATAAAAAAAAAGCCAAGTTTTTTCAACCTGAAGGAGATCATTTGACTTTGCTTGCTGTTTATGAGGCTTGGAAATCTAAGAACTTTTCTGGCCCCTGGTCTTTTGAGAATTTTGTTCAGGCCCGATCACTGAGGAGAGCCCAAGATGTCAGAAAGCAGCTTTTATCTATCATGGACAGGTATGTTCTCTTTGCCTATTGATTCCCTACCAATCATGTGGATATGTTAACTTGTTTTAATAATGTTCCTGAAGAGGTGTTTGGTTCGATCCATTTATGTTAATTGGTTGATTCAGGCTATACTCTAGCTAGCCGGTGCAAAGCTTTCTGAATATCGTATTACTATCATTTGCTTAGTTATGTTAAAAACATATGGGTTGTACCTTGGCTAACTGGTCAAATGAAAAAAATCTAAAAATTTTACTCATTGCACCCACAATGTATCAAGATACAAAAAATTTCTTGAGCACCTTAAGTTATGCTGTACCTAACATGTCAAATGGGTAGAACTAAAAAAAATTGAAAGTCACACAAAATTCAAAGTGCATAAAACCTCCTGAATATCATGATGATATAGTTATTTAGTAGTTTTACATTTATTATTGGTGGCTATTCCGACCCACGGGTAAACGGGTTGATTTGGGTTATACTTTGGCTAGCGGGTCAAAATGGAGAAGTTGGAAACTTGTTATACAGGTCAAAACTTGCCCAAAATACATTTGAGACACATAAAACTTCCTGAATATAGTAAGCACCAGATGTCAACAAAAATGGATTGAAGATGCATGAAACCCCTTAAAGATCATAATAATATATATATTTCTTGAAGAATATCACGCAGAAGAAACGAATATCACGCAGAAGAAACGAATATCACGCAGAAGAAACAGAACAATAAACGACACAAGGATTTTACGTGGTTCGGTCGGTGTGACCTACGTCCACGGGCTGCAACTAGGGTTTTATTTATTTGCTCAGTACAAAAGATTACAATAGATGACATGGATATATATAGAGACTAATTAGGGTTAACAACTTAATTAACAAGAAAGCTAAATATGGGCCCAAGCCCAAAGCCTTCACAAACCCAACAATCTCCCACTTGAAGGCTTTGCGATAAATTCTAGCCCGACATTCAAGTACACAGCAACCCAGTCGTCTAGTAACTTCAGTAATCTTTAAACAAGTCTTCCAAGCCTCCAGTTCCCTGAGAACAAGCTAAGACTTTATCACATCTCCTAGTTGCAGCGACCCTTCATCATCAAGTACCAGAAGGGTCAGTTGAAGCTCCCCCGAGCTCTAACTCAGTCTTGGCTAGTCCCGCCAACGACTCATCTCCATCTTAACCGGTTTGGACATTCCACCGGATTCAAAGATATACCGAGGATCACCATCACTCTCCAAATTCAGCAAACAATCACCAGGAGAGAATTTTTCAGTCGTAGTCTTTAAAAACCCAACGGTTCTTTGTAACTGTACCCGAAACACGTCTTGTGCTCCCACTGTCACCGAATCCCCTGAATGGTTTAGACTTTCGAACTCGTTCACCTAACATCCCTGCTCCAGACTTCACGTTTGCAAAATGAACTCTCTTAGCACCAAATTTAGTGAACCGGATTTTGTCGTGCTTAACCGGAACGGTCATACTTCCCTCAGCAGGTACCTCAGCCATATACAATGACCCACGCTTCATACCACGAGCAATAACCAGATTACCATTGATCACCCTCCATTTACCACCACCAAACCTCACTTCTAGTCCTTGTTCATCCAGCTGACCAACTGAAATCAGTTTCTTCTTCAGCCCCAGAATCACCCTAACATTCGTTAGGTTCCATGTAGTACCCAATGAAGTAACCAGATCAATATCACCCATTCCCGTTACCTCAAGTATCTCATCATTGGCTAATCGTACCTTTCCAAAATCACCATATTTCAGATTCACCATCGTTTCCCCGTTGTCCATGGCGTGAAACGAAGCCCCTGAATCCATGACCCAAGAGTCCACACTGTTTTCCACACTGAGTATCAATGCATCATCATCAGAAACATCCCCAGCAGCAGTGTTCAATTCTTTCTTATTCGGACATTGACTCTTAACATGTCCCACCTCATTGCAGCTCCAACACTTCACATTCTTCCTAGTTTTAGATGAACTTCTTCCCCGACTCCCACTGTTCCTGTTATTACCCCGACCCCTGCCAACATTTAGTAGTTCACTATTAGATGACTCACCCGAGTTCCTTCGTCTGACTTCTTCACCCATAACTAGATCTCGAATACCATTAAGAGTGAAACCCTTAGTCCCCACAGAACTTGAAATTGCAGTCACAGTTCCAGACCAACTACCAGGCAGAGACGACAACAGCAGTAGAGCCTGAACTTCATCATCAAACTTAATTCCAACAGATACAAGTCTTGTTAATATTGAATTGAGATTGTTAATGTGAGCAATCACTGAGCTTCCTTCTTTCATCCTTGTGTTTACCAGCTCCCGAATCAAGAACACCTTATTCGCCGCAGACGGTTTCTCATACATATTTGACAAGGCAGTCATCATACTACGAGCCGTGGTTTCTTTAATGACATTAAAAGCAACGTTTTTCGTCAAAGCCAATGTAATAACCGCACGAGCCTTCTTGTCCTTTGATTCCCAATCAGGCTGTCCTATTTTCGTAGGTTTTTCTTCTAGTACCATATCCAAGTCCTTTTGACATAACAATGCTTCTATTTGCATTTTCCACCAACTGAAATCAGAACCGTTAAATTTCTCGATCACAACCTTCCCGTCTTCAGCCATCTTAAACAGCAAACAAGAAGCAAATCGAAACAGTGAACAGACACAGCAATGGCACGGGCCTGAACTTGATGGCTGTTCTACTGAACACTGTCAATTGACCGATTTGCTCCTACAATAAACCTTGTAGACAAATCTAAACCCGAATATACTTTTCTTTCACAAAACACGGTTCTCCAGAAAACGTTGATAATAATCCGTCAGTAAAAAAAAATTAACTTGAAACACAAAACCCTAACATTTGCCTGACGAATCCAAGAGTTCTTTACCAAACCCTAATCGACGGCTTCAAAGAGTTTTAACCCGGTATTTGATCTCGATCAAAACCAATCAAACAATCACAAAAAAAAACAATATTGTTTTCTTTCCTTTTTTTCTTATTGATCGGAATAATCACCCAAAATAGAATGAGCCTTTCTTATAAACAAAGTCAACAAAAAAGCAATCTGATTTGCTTTCTTTCAAAACCCAATTGAAATCATTCTCCCTTTTTTTTGTTTGTGCGTAGATCCCAAAAAAAAAAAGACAACTTAACTTCTTTTTTTTTCTTCTTGTCGAATGTGAACACAAAAAAAAGGGCAGTCGAGCACGGGTAATCAAAATAGCTTCAAATAAGATCTCCGAGATAATTAACCAACAATCTGCGATCGTTTCTTTAGTGCCTTCCGTGTGTACAACGAGCCAAAGCTCTTATACCACTTGTCAGGAATCAAGCGGCGCAGCGGAACCAACACACGAAACACGCACAAACGAATATCACGCAGAAGAAACAGAACAATAAACGACACAAGGATTTTACATGGTTCGGTCGGTGTGACCTACGTCCACGGGCTGCAACTAGGGTTTTATTTATTTGCTCAGTACAAAAGATTACAATAGATGACATGGATATATATAGAGACTAATTAGGGTTAACAACTTAATTAACAAGAAAGCTAAATATGGGCCCAAGCCCAAAGCTTTCACAAACCCAACATCTTAATCATATCTTAACCAATAATAAGAGTTGGCTTTTTCGACTTATGGGTAAAAATTGGCTAAAATGGAAATGGCCGAAAGTCACCCAGAGCATATTCGAAATCTTCTAAATGCCACCATGATATTATTTTCTTAGTTGCACTTAAAATGTTAATCATTTGTAATACTCAACAAAAGTAAAAGACAAAAAGAACCGTTTTGCTGGCAAGCTTGGCCCAACCCAACCTACTTTTAAATATTACATTTTGACATGTATCCAATTTGACGCATTGCCCAACCCATCCAAATTGCACATCTGTTTTTTTTTCTCTGAAATTTGTGTTCCCCTTATTATAATCATTATGCTGATTCAGTCATTTGATGATCAGGTACAAACTGGATGTTGTGAGTGCGGGAAAGAACTTTACAAAAATACAAAAGGCAATAACAGCAGGGTTTTTCTTCCATGCAGCCCGAAAGGACCCACAAGAAGGATACCGTACAATAGTTGAGAACCAGCCTGTTTACATACACCCGGGTAGTGCCTTATTCCAAAGGCAGCCTGATTGGGTTATCTACCATGAGCTAGTGATGACAACAAAAGAATACATGCGCGAGGTTGCTGTTGTAGATCCAAAATGGCTAGTCCAATTGGCACCGCGGTTCTTTAAGGTGCCTGACCTAACTAAAATTAGCAAACGGAAGCGACAAGAACGGATTGAGCCGCTTTATGATAGGCACCAAGAACCCAATTTATGGCGGCTAAGCAAAAGACGGGCTTGATGAGCAGGTTGAAATTCTAGTTATTTTGGTTGTTTTTGGTCTGTGGCAAATTCTTGATCATTGTATATAGTATATATATGACTTGTCATATACATGGATATGTACTTTCTTAATGGTATTGTGTATGGATGGCATAAGTTTTCGTGTATATCCTTGTTCACTGTGTGTTTCCTGTCACCTAATGTATATTAATCACTCACTATGTGCAGAATGTTTACCTATGGTTATTGTCCACTCGTTGTCTATATTGTGGTACATGATTTGCTTGTGATAATCTGTGATGATCTATTATATGGTGATTACACATTGTATTGTCTATGTGCTTCTTTGATTGTTATAGAGTTGGAAGCAGTCTCTCTATCTACTATGGTAAGATTTGCTTACATTCCACCATCCCCGGACCTCATCAATAGCCTGGCTATTGATAGCCTGGCTATTGATGAGATTTACTGGGCTAGGTTATGGTATTGGTTTGTGGCTAGCCAGATGAATATAATAGGAGCACAAGTTAAGAAAAGGGTTAAGTTCATTAAATAACAATACTTTTAGTTTTACTTTTATCTCAAGGTGGTGCATGTACTCGTTTTAACACCATGATGGTACATAAACTTTGAAATTTTGTTCCATGTGGTGATTGACTGAATGGTAGCCGGCTATTATCTGTATATGAATTTAGGGTTTAAAAATAATATTTTGAAAGATTCATAATCTGCAGAATTATAATATAACAGTGGATCTCGTTTTAGCGATGGAAAACAGAGGATCTGTGCCTTTCGTTTTGATTTTTCTGGAATGTTCAACTATAAACGATACACTTTGACTTTTGAGGCCACATAGTCTAATTGCTGATTTCATAGCTGGTATATATCCATACCACTATCAACTGTTTTAATGAATGATAAGATGGTCAAACTTAAAAGCCAAAATGCATATTTTTTCTGTTGATTGGTATGATAGTGAGGAAATTACCTTTCAGGGAAAGTGAAGGCTTATTCCAAGTTGGTAACTATCATAAAGATGTAGATGACTTAAAAGCAGTAGTCCAACACTTCACAGTAGTAAATCGACTTATAACAGCAATTCTTGGGCGCAGTAAGTGTATGCGTTCATTTTTTTAAGATTTCTTTCTTGACTATCTGCATTGACTTATTGGGGTACAAAAAAAAAAGGTTTTTACTTTAACAGGGTCAAAACCCTTTTTGAATGCCCTCATAATGTTGAGTTTTGCTTGACTGAAAATAAAAATCTTTTTCTTCAGTTTTACTTCTTGAGGTCAAACGATCTTCAAGATTTTGTTGTTAACACTGATAAGCACCTTTTTAAATTTGAGTTATAAAACTAACATATGTTCATATGGAAAATTAAAATTTTAATTACAGGTGAGACTGTTGTGGTTTTATACGAGTCTCTATCATAATATCCAAATAGTTGTCAATGTGTCTGGACCGTCACAACAGAGAGGAGATGCATCAACGAAACACCGTTAAAAGGGACCGACGGGAACCCCCTATAATGCTCTAGTCAGCCCAGATCTTATTATGATAAACACATTGATAGAAACTTTGATTACTGAAAATAAACAGGAACAACAGTCCTATTTGAGAGGGACAAATCTCCAGAAATACGAACCCGAATACCAAAATACTAGACTCCTAAACTAGAACATGAAAGTGAATATTTAAACATAAATTGAACCACTAACTTCCTCCTAAAATTACGCCACTAACATTCAGCCCTCCCACACTACTTCTGCCCTCAAAGGCTCAACTGACCCGAGAATGAATTGGGTTCAGCTGGGTCAACCTGACCTTTTTGGAATGTTGGGTTCGTATCACTACTAGTAAGAGGGACCACTGAATTCATATGATACCACAAGAAAACTGATATTTGATGGTAAATGTAAATTTACATAATTAGCTAAATCTGTAATCAAATAATTGTTTGATGTTTATTGACAAATGTGCTAAGTTGGTGATGATGCATTATAAGTTGCAAATCATATTGTTATGATCATCAAGATTCAATACCAATGCATCACATATCAAAACGTCGATAATGTGTTCTGAATGCTGTCATGATTCTTTGAGATCATATATGCACCATGAATAAAACATTAATATGCTGTAAGGTCAACTAATGCCTGCATAGACACACTATGCAGGATTGAATTCAGAAGAAAAGGGGGACAAATCGGACAATGTTTCACTTGGTTTATTTAACACCTTCCAATTTAATAAACGCCACCAGAACACTTTGTTTATCAGATTCTGCAGTCAAACAAGGATTACCCATCAACAACCGCTCTCACACTCTCAATCTTAACAGTAGCAGAAGACCAATTAAGCTGAAGATGGCCGCCTGCGACTCCACCACCACCTCTGCAAACCTCGATCGAAACCAAGGTCAGTTTTCAGGCGATCTTTCGGTATAAGGGGTTTCAATTTTACACTAAATTCACTTGCTTTTAGGGTTAATTTCTAAATCCATGATTAAGAAGTCGGCAGTTTTGATCCTATGCACCCATTTGATTTAAGAACTAAAAGTTCTATTCTTTTCAATTTCCTGTTTTCATAAAGAAATTAAACCTATGTTCCTTTCATTGATTCGCAGATGTAGGATTAAGAAATGGGTATAAATGATTAGCAAGAAAGAAGTACATTTTGACATTTGATGTCAAACCGAGGGCGTTTCAAATGCAAAATTTAATACAATTTATGCAAACAAACATGACTTCCTTCATGATTTCCATCTAATTCTTATGGTAATGTTTGCTGTGGAGATATATATTGTGTCATAAAGTTTTAGAATCCATATCAATATCAGAGTTAAAGATTTAGACCCTTTGACATTAGAAGTTATCAGCCAAATGAGATGTACTAGTACAGTAGTATTAGAAACAAAGTTAAAAGGATGAATATGTACTTGTTTTTCTTGAAGGATTTAGATTTTTTTTGGGGGAAAGCTAAAATTGTTTAATTTATAAATCTGTACTACAAGATTGAGTATTTGCATTTGATGTAATTGCCACTGGTTTCAGGGATTGAACAGAAGAAAATAATTATACAAAACAACTGCGGTGAAAAACTTGTGGGTTTGTTACACGAAACTGAGTCCAAAGAGATTGTAATCTTGTGCCATGGCTTCCGGGACTCAAAGGTACATGTTCTTTTTCCAACTACTTTTATTGTTCAGGGTTTTATTAATGTCTATGTAGGTTAATAAGATGAATATCATACGGAAAAGGAGTATAGGCAAACAGCAAACTTTAGCTTCAAATGACAATAAACAGCAAGAAACCGTATCAAAATGTGATCTTTAAGCTGCTACAACAACAAAAAGACAACAAATTACTATTGTATATTGAATTTGATGGCGGACCTTGGAGCAATTGGTAAGGTTGCTACTTTGTGACCTTGAGGCCATGGGCTCAAGCCGGGGGAAACAACCTCCTACACAACGTGTATGGTAAGACTGCGTATATCATATTGCGAAGCGATCTTGCCCCTCCCTGGACCCTATGCAAAGCGGGAGCTAAAGGGTACCCGCTGTTGAATTTTTCAGTTTAATGCCTTCAACGGGCGGATCTATATGAAAGATGTGCATACCCTGAATTTTACAGCGTAGAAAATAGAACTTCAGTTTTTGCTGTTTAGTACATCTCTTGAAAAGCATGTGTTATGACATGTGTGTATGTCAGTATGTGCATATATATAGGGGAAAGTGAATATGGTGTTTACACACACAATTTCAGGTAAAAAACATATGATAAGTTTTCCATTAGATCAATATAGTTTTAGTTAAATCTTTTAAGCTACTTTTCCTAATTTCAATATGCCCAATCATGTCTCCAAGCTTACTTTATGATCACAATCGCTCCCGACTGGAGTTCTACCAAAACACATTAACTAATTTGTAGAAATTTGTTGTTCGGGTTAGTGGGAGTTCATTGTTATTTTGTTACAAGTGTCTGCATTGACTTGATGGGTGTATGTGTTGTGTGCGCGTGTGTGTGTTGATGAAATGATTCATTGTTAGTAGAGTTGACAAAATCACCAGGTTTGGTAATAGGTATTTAGGTACGGGTCAAAACAGGTTAGGTTGATTCGAGAACTTTTTGTCCAGCTAATTGTTTTTTGTAAATAACTAATATTTTTAACAAGGTTATAAAAGCTATATTATCAGTCATAATCCAATTTTATAATAAATCGATTTAGGAGGTTGATGCATTAACAATACACTCTGGTCAACTTTTAACTTGTTTAACCTCATTCTAGCCATTTGACCATTATGGAACCCAATTCGACCTGTTCATTATTTAATCCAATTTTATTTGTGATCATGTTCTTTCCCCAGGATTACAGCATGATGGTGGAACTCGCACTTGCATTAGAAAAACATGGGATTGGTGCATTTCGCTTTGATTTTTCAGGAAATGGGTGAGTCACAATGTAAGATGATGCACTTTGACTTTTGAAGTCAAATAGACTAATTGCCAACTTCAAAGCTGGTATGAACTATGATCCTCTGAGTTTCAAGAAACTATCTAATTAGTAATTACACAAAAGTTAACGCACATGCTATGAATACTGACACTATTATAAGATTTGAGTCAAACTCACCGCCAGTTTTCTACTAACCGGTTATTTGAACTAATAAGTCAAAATGTATTCTAACAATTGTTGTATTTCAGGGAAAGTGAAGGTGTATTTCAATTTGGTAATTACCATAAGGAGGTTGATGACTTACAAGCAGTAATCCAACATTTCACCGCAGAAAATCGTGTTGTAAGTGCAATTCTTGGGCATAGTAAAGGTATGTTATTTTAGCTAATCTGACTTCTTGAGGTCAAACATATTTTAATATTGATAACAATAGTCAACCTCAATTTTAGCTTCAGAGCTAACAAGTTACAAATTTATAAACTCTTTTCGTAGGTGGAAATGTGGTGATTTTATATGCATCTTTACATCACAATATTCGCACAGTTGTGAACGTGTCTGGTCGCTATAAGATGGATAGGGGCATTGAAGAGCGTTTGGGAAAAGATTATTTGGAAAGAGTGAAAAAAGATGGTTTTATTGACATTAAAACTAAAGAAGGTTAGACCATTTACAACAATCATGATACGCCACGGTAGACCCGTATATAGACGGATCATGTGGTCATTTCAATCGATATACGAGTAAATTCAGGTTGTGTTTTATTTCTAATGGGTTAAAATGAACCTTTTTAATACATAAATCTTTTCAAGTCATTTTATTCTAACAACCACGTTATAATTTGAATAATATAATTTGTATATTCATATTGCACACTAATTAATTATAAGAAAAGAAGTTATCGATATAAAGTGTTTTAGGTCAAGCCAACCCGTTTTGACATATAGAAAAGAATTTAATCTTTTGACTCGGGTATGTTGTGACTATTTACCTAACCTACCCATGTGTAGCGTTACAGCTATTTTTCTGCTTATTTAGGAGAATTGTTGTACCGTGTGACGGAGGAAAGTCTAATGGAACGCGTGAACACAAACATGCATGAAGCGGGACTTAAAATTGGCCGAAATTGCAGGGTGTTGACCGTTCATGGATCATTCGATGAAGTTATTCCCGTTGAAGATGCTTTGGAGTTTGCCAAGATTATACCTAACCATGAGTTAAGAATCATTGAAGGCGCTAATCATAATTACAACAACCACCGAGACGAATTAGCTTCAGTTGTTTTGGCCTTCTTAAAGAACAATATGCATAGGGCCTGATCCTTGGAAGAACCATGTTGTGTTCTTGGAAGCTGGAACAAGATAAAATTCAGAACAAAATGTTTGTATTGAAGGCCCCTAAACTGGATTATATGTAAACTATGTGTGACCTTAATGAGAAAAATTAAACAGTATGTGTCAGTTTTGTATACACGTCTCTTGAAAATTTCGTTTGTGTATAATTATAATTATTAATCATACGTATCATAGAATCGTGAGAAGAACGATCAAGTTAGACAACTTTTGAAACCAGTTATAAAAAATGTTGTATCGTTCAATAATCCATAGCATCGTGATTATCCTTCTAATAATGTGATCGCGACACATGAAGAAAATAAATAAAATGAGAGAATTGTTTCAGTTATGTTACAATGTAGGTAAATACACAATTGTGTTTTACCAATTTATACTCAAATTTATTGCCAATGATAAGATAATAATTGAAATATAGGATATGCAGGTAAGCCCCTTTCATTTCTGATCACAAGAACAACCAAGATTACCCAAGTGTAGATTTGATCATATACTTGCAATGCAGATACCAAATTGACCCCATTATGATGCAATTGATAGTGTACTTTGCGCATAAAACATTGTGCACAATTTTTTCACATCATGAATACATTTGAAGTTTTTAAACATCCAACACCACCTGCAGATTTTAAACTGTCAAGACCTTTTTCTTATCTTTAATAAAGAAAATTATTGTTTTAGTCAAAACTTTTCAACGTTACAACTTTACAACTTTACACGTAGGTTCATTACAACTCATTTTAAGTAGAGAACGTGAAAACCGTATAATGCATTTCTCGGGCTTGATTCGAGTATTTAGCGAGACGATTTCGAGTAGCTCTCAAGCCAGCTTGACTCGTTTCCACCCCTAGTTAGAAAAAAGATAGATTTGCCCAATAAAATATCCTGATGATAAGTGATGTACTCTCTAATCAAATTGTTTTGAGTTCTAGTTCTGTATAATATAGAATGTGATTATATTATCCCAAAATATACAAGTGTTTTAAAAAAAGAATGGATGAAAAGAAAAAAGTCCACATATTCAAGTCAAACAAACTAAATGTAGGTTCATATTCTAGCATTCGTTCATTTTCTTTCTCTTGTCGGTGCCGCCCTAAGAATGAGAGCATTGATTACACTAAATGCACTAATTCACAAACCTCATGTGAGGCTAGCCGTTTTCATTTCCCATGTAAAAAAACTGAAAAGAAAAAAAAAATCAACTTCATACTATTTTCAGTCAATCGTGAGAAGAAACTATTTAGATTCGAACTAACTTATGACCAATGAACTTACTAGATTCGAACTAACTTATGACCAATGAACTTACTCTATTTTTCACATGCACACCACTATTTTAAGACGTTTTGCATCGAATGTATAGATTATTAGTTTAATAATATCGAATATAATGTTTTTATATTATTAAAATCTAAACAAAAGGCCTTAAAAGAAGCTAAGCCCATTATCCCAACACCATCTCACCATGAAGCAATTAGCCCAACTAGCTAATACCCTTCTTTGTTTGGGCCATTTCGCATCCCATTTCTCCTAGCCCAACTAATTAATACCTGTTTTTGTTTGGGCCATTTCGCATCTCAATCCTCCATTGTATAAAAAACAACATGAGAATTGATTTTTATAAAATAAAGCTTCCGAGTACAGAATCAGCAAGCCTTTAACTTTGCTCACATGATAAAGTTATGTTGTGGGTTAGGTTTGAAAGGGGCCAACCAGCCCATGTGAGAAATGTTTCAGAGAACATGCCCTCTCTCTGATTTTAACCTTTTTTTTACAGATTTCATCACAATTAATATCCCTACAATTTCTATTCAAGTTAGATGGTATTTCCCAAACACAAATAACTTACACTTCAAACTTTTTAAACAACCTCTACAACTAAACAAAGTTAACTAGTAAATTGAATGTGAAGGTAGAAAACAAATTAGATAACAACAATTAGTTCATAATCTATATTATCTATGTTTGTCTTTACATAGTGGGTGATCTAAAGATTTTCGTCGTTGGGGTCCACACGGGTAAAAAAAAAAGTCGGGTCAAAGCAAACTGAGTAAAACCAGTTACATTAGGGTGGAACCTAAATAACCCAAAACTACCCAAGCCATTCTCCAAACAAAAGATTTCACCTTATTTGAACCCAAAATTACCTAAAAAACAAAAATTAACGTGATCAAGTGCGGGTTGATTGGGTTCTAATATCTGATGTTGAAGCCAATTGCACCAAAGCGCTGTAACCGTTGAACCCAATCCGCAACCCGAAGCCCAGTCGTCCACCCTTAGATTGTAGTAGTGAAGGGGGAAAAATAACCTACTTATAAAATTACACAAGCCTACAACATGTTATTTGGAAAATTGAAATTTTTCATTGATGGTCAAAGATGAGTAGATGTCTTTCCCCTCACCTGGTCTTTGTCATATGTTTTTGTTGTGTTAAATATTATTATTATTATTTATTTTAATTTATCGAGGATAGGAGTGAGTGGAGGCGTAGAATTAAAATAAAGGATTTTTAGTGGGACCTGTGGATGGGAAGGGTAGATGTAGACTTGTTGCGGGCCCCCTGTTTTCCTTAATCTGCCCTTATACGTGATTCTTCCTGCGTATTTGTTGTACACACTTTCTATGTTTTTATAGGACTTATACTTGTGTGTTGTCTGCCGTTTATTATGATTGTGACTGTTATTTGATTTCGTTTGTGAGTCGGGGGTCTCTCCGGAAACAGTCTCTCTATCTCCCAAGATAGATGAAAGACTCGCCGCCACCTATCCCTCCCAGACCCTGCTCTTGAGTGGGATTTACTGGTTACGTT